>CM021107.1:383776001-384376001 GCA_007115665.2 Sequoiadendron giganteum | reverse complement strand
CTGGTACCACATTCTAGTAGATTGTTTTAATCCATACAAAGATTTTTTTAACTTGAAAACCATATTTTCTTTACCTTTTTTCACGAAGTTCTCTAGCTGAGACATAAATTTCTTCTTCAAGATCACCGTGAAGAAATTTTGTCTTCACATCCATCTGCTTAATCTCCCAGTCATATGCTACTGCAAGTGACAAAAGAAATCTGATAGATGCTAACTTTTCTACTGGAGAAAAAATTTCCCCATAATAAATTCCCTCTACCTTGGAATATCCTTTCACAACCAACCTTGCTTTATATTTTTCAACACAGCCATCCAAACCAATTTTCTTCTTAAATACCCATTTGTATCCCACAAGATTCCTACCTTCAAATAATGGAACTAGATCCCAAGTATCATTTTTCTTTAAAGATGCCATTTCTTCATTCATGGCTTCCAACCAAGAATCTGAATCAGACATTTCAGTTGCCTCTTTAATATTCCTAGGCTCATCTATGTTAGTAATCAAAGCATAGGCACAACTAGAATCCAACATAGAGAATCCAAACCTATCAGGTTACTTCTTCTCACGTGTAGACCTCCTCATAGGCTGAGGCTGAGGCTGTGATTGTTCTTCTTGTTTAGAACTCTCAAAGCTACTCAAACTCTCCTCAATTTCAGGTACACTATCAATGTATTGTTCCTCTTTTTCAGGAGTTAGAGGTATTTCAACGTCATTTTTCTCTTTTTTTTTTATTTCATCTATGACTACATATCTAATGTAGAAGGTTTCAACTCACGAAAGATTACACTTCTGTCGTACAATACCTTCTCAGTCATAGGATTCCAAAGCTTGTATCCTTTCACACCAAAGTTGTAGCCAATTAAGATACACTTAACAACTTTATTTTCCAATTTATATCTTTTCACATCAGGTACATAAACATATGCTTTGCAGCCAAAGACACGAACATGTCCCAAAGAGGGATTCTTACCAGACCAATCTTCCATAGGAATTTTGTCAACAAGTGCTGACGAAGGAGACTGATTCAACAAGTAACATGTTGTAGCCACAGCCTTAGCACAAAAATTCTGCTCTAGACCAACATTGTTCAACATACTTCTTTCCTTCTCCATCAACATCCTATTCAACCTTTCAGCAACTCCATTTTGTTGTGGGGTATAAGGTGTAGTTTTATGCCTTTTAATCCCATGGTCTTTGCAATACCTTTTGAACTCATCAGAATAAAACTCAACACCATTGTCAGTCCTTAAACACTTTATTTTTCTTCCAGTTTGATTTTTCACAAGAGTTTTAAATTCCTTAAAACAATTGAACACTTCTGATTTAATTTTTTTTAAATACACAAATGCCCTTCTTGAATGATCATCAATAAAAGAAACATAATATCTAGATTTCGATAACAAAGGTACATTCACTGGACCAAAACATCAGAGTGAATATAATCCAAAACACTAGAAGATTTGTGAGGACTAGAGTCAAACGAAACATGATGATGTTTACCATATATACAATGTTCACAAAATTCAAATTCTAGGTTACAATCATCAAGCCCCTCAACCAGGTTTTTATTTTTCAAGGATTTCAAAAAAATTTCACCAATGTGACCAACCCTTTGATGCCAAGGCATAGTTTTCTCTGCTAGAAGTTTAACTTCCAAAGAGTTTGCCCCAATAGGAACATTTTATTTCTCCTCTTTAAGCACAACCTTTTGTGACTTCGTAGAGACACTGTTACATTGAACTGTCAGTGTGTCCAACTTGTACAGAGTACCAATTCGAGCACCCCTGGCCAACACCATTGAGCCTCTAGTCATTTTGCAGCCATTGCCTAAGAATGAGACTTGCACTCCGACATCATTCAACTTGCTTATAGAAAGTAAATTTTGAGCCAAACCTAGTATATGCATTACGCCATCAATCCCTTAATTCTTCCATCAAGAAACTGAATTTTGACTCTTCCTCGACCAAAAATTTCTAGAGATGAATCGCTTGCCAAATACACCTTTTCACCATTGTATTTTTCATACTTTGTAAACCAGTCTCTATGAGATGTCATGTGGAAATATTCTCTAGAATGAATTAGCCAGACATCATTTGATGACCGTGTTGCCAAGGCTACAATGAGGGCATCTTCATCGCTCTGAGAAGAATCTGTCGGAAGAGTTCTTTTTCTTCTTTCTCTCCTCTTTGTAATACTTTCAGACATGACTAGGCTGCCCACAATTCCAACACTTCACCTTGGACTTTTTGCCAGGAGACTTTGATCTCCCTTCTGAGTTTGATTTGGACTTTTTATCCTTCTTCTTGCCTTTTTCTTTCGATCTGCCTCAAACAACAAGAGACTCCTTTGCCATCTCAGAATATTTCCTTCTCATCTCTTCTAATAACAAAGAAGCAACCACATCTTCCATCTTGAAAGTGGTTGTTGTGCTCCCAATCACCATCACCAAGTGATCCCAAGAATCCGGCAAAGAACATAACAATAGCATACAACGATCTTCACCATCAATCTTCACACACACATATGCTAGCGAGCAATCAACATATTAAAATCATTCAAGTGATCAGGAAAAAATGCTCCTTCCTGCATTTTCAAAGAGTACAACTTCTTCCTTAAGAACAACTTATTCACCAAGGACTTGCCCTGATAAATATCTCCCAGCATTTTCCATAAAGAAGATGCAGTCTTCTCTTCATGAACATTTAGAAGAACATAGTCTGCCAAACAGAGCCTTATCAGCCCCTTTGATTTTTGATATGCGAGTTCCATTCTTCTTGCTTCATGCCTAAAGGTTTTGTTCCAGACACAATAACCCAAAGATCACGATCAACCAACAAATCCTCCATTTTGAGTTTCCACAACTCAAAATTGCTGCCATTGAATTTTTCAATTTCAATCTTTCCTGATGTACTTGCCATTGCTATCTCAATCTGTAATTTGACAATTACTAGACTTCTACAAAACTCCCACTGAACAAGATTGACACAAAAAACCCAACCTACCCACAAGAATAACAGAACTAGCTAGGCTTTGATACCACTTGTTAGGAAAATTAAAGTGCAGAATAAACTCTCCTAATGTCAAACATCAAAGAAGAATGCAGATGTATGTCTTTAATTTTGGAATTATAGTTCATTAAGATGCACATGGAAGGAAATATCATAACAGAGAAATATACGCACACACAATTGAACACCAAATTTATGTGAGAAAACCCTTACAGGAGAAAAACCCACCACACCAAAGAAAAACCTCTTGTATTACAGTAATTGAATTACATACAAGTTACAAACTCTCCTTTCTGGTAATCAATCTCACAGCAGCAATGTTTCACTATTACAATGCATATTCAGCATACAATGAACAACGCCTATTGATCATTCGACCATCCAACAATAACAATTACAATATGTTGCAATGTATATCAACAACCATGATCGATTCGTTCTTTGTACAGACAGTTTAGTTTAGTTTCCTATGTTGAACAACCGTCGAACTTCCCAGGAATTCAAATGCCATCCTTCCAAGTCAACAACATCCTCCAGTTAATGGCTTACATCTCAGCAATTCATCAAGTCTATGCTCTTCACCTTACACTATGCTACCGCTACGCAGTCAACAGGTTCCCGCGGGATGGCGGTAACCGTTGTACCTTCAGATAGGTTGAGGGCTCCCGAGGTATGGCGGTAACCGCTCCACTGCCAGACAGTCGATAGACTTCCGCAATATGGCAGTATACATCACACTACCGCTACACGACCGGTGAACTCCTACGGTATGGCGGTAACCATTGTGCTACCACTTGATAGATGAGAGCCTCACGCGATATGGCGGTAATCGCTCTACCGCTACACATCTAGTGAGCTCCTGCGGTATGGCAGTAACCAATCTACCGCTCCTCTCTCTCAATCACCTGGCAGTATAGAGGTAAAAGCATAAATAAAACACTCAAGAAACTTTTTTGCTTGGTGACAGTATCAAGGTTTCTACCAGTGAGTTTGAGACACATATTCTCAACAGTAAGAATCAAAAATATAAACATATGTATATAAATGACTAAATAAATATCGAAAAACTAACTGAACTTCAACCAAAATATAGTAATTAAGATATTCCCTTCAAATATACTACATTACTATTCATGACATTAAGATATTCCCTCAAAATGGGTGAGAATTGGCATTGCATAAACATATGATTGAGAAATTATAGAGAAATAGCAAGCAATGGCATGAAATGGGCGGTTGTAGGGTTGTGCTTAGCATAATTAATGTCAACATGAAGATGTGGACTAATGATAACACAAGCATCTAGAAATAATTCTATATAAGATCAAATATATAAACATACATATAAATGAGACTAAATAAATATTGAAAAACTAACTGAACTTCAACCAAAATATAGTAATTAAGATATTTCCTTCAAATATACCACATATTACTATTCATGGCATTAAGATATTTCTTCAAAATGGGTGAAAATTGACATTGCATAAACATATGATTGAGAAATTGTGGAGAAATAACAAGCAATGACATGAAATGGGTGGCTATGAGGCTATGCTTAGGATAATGAGTGCCGACATGAAGATGTGGACTAATGATAATACAAACGTGTAAAAATAATTCTATATAAGAATCAAATATATAAACATACATATAAATGAGACTAAATAAATATAAAAAAAAGCTAATTGAACTTCAACCAAAATATACCATATATTACTATTCATGACATTAAGATATTCCTTCAAAATGGGTGAAAATTGGCATTGCATAAACATATGATAGAGAAATTGTGGAGAAGTAACAAACAATAGTATGAAATGGATGGACATGGAACTATGTTTAGGATAATTAATGTCGACATGAAGATGTAAATTAATGATAATACAAATGTGTAGAAATCATTCTATATAAGAATCAAATATATAAAAATACGTATAAATGAAAATAAATAAATATCGAAAAACTAACCGAACTTCAACCAAAATATACCACTATCTTACCAACAAAATGGGTGACAATTGGCATTGCATAGGCATATGATAGAGAAATAGCTAGTAATGGCATGAAATGGGTGGTCGTGGGGGCTTGTTTAGGGTAATTAGTGCCGACATGAGGGTCTATTTCGTTAGTCATATCAGGTGGGACAAGATGTCAATTCATGTCCCCTTCCCAGATAACGTTAATAAAAAAAGAATTTTGTTAGTGAGTGGATTGGGGTGGTCGGCGGTCAATCCATACGTATGAGCGTGTAAAGTTGTTAGGAGAGGCATTTGCTTAAGAGTGGCAGGCATGACATGCTGACGTACACACATTCTGTCACCCCAAACATTTGATTTTCACATTGACCTTCTCTTCTCACGCATATTTATAAATCACAGCTTTATAACAAATAGACAGCTCTCAATTCAATGCCCATATTATTTAATTCCCCCTTGACCTCGGTTTCCTTTATATGGAGGGTTAATTATGTTTGAGTTTGCTTTAAAATTTTGTTGACCTCTGTTTGCTTTTTATGGAGGGGGTGATTAGAGTATTTGATTTTCCTTCTAAAGATTTTGATTATGAGTGCCTCCAACAATGGTCATCCACATATGTTCATATCTAGCGAGACAAAACACACTTATAAATGTAGTGGGCAAGCTTTTTTTTACAACTTGTACCCATAAACATCCTGTTTGAATTTGAAATTTTCTATATAGTTGTCAAATCAAGGAAAATTTGAGGGCTATATTATTTGAAAGTGTGGATTTTTATTTCTAAAGTCAATTTTGAGGGAGTAAATTACTATTGGAAAGTTGTGGCCTCCAGACATACAAGTGTTATTATTGTCTTTGGATTTGAAGAAGATTGTGTTGTCTTTATAATTTAAATAGGAGGATAGGTGTATTTAGCTTGAGAGTTAATAATATCTAAATGATGTTGATATTGTTTTGGAATGATTCATTATTATTGAAAGTAATTGTTTTGGTATGATAAATGTTTTAGATTCTAAAGCTATATAGAAAATTATGGAAATTGACATGTCTAAGGATATGATTTATGCCAACTATCATGAAATTGTTTTGGGCTGTGCAAATGAATAAGGGAATAAGTGTAAACGAGGGTGAAATGGAAGGCAATAGGTATGCATTTGTGAGTCAAGTTTAACACAATAGTTTGTGACTTGTAAATGTGTTACTAACATTAAGTCACTCCCATCGAGACGAGTGCAATGGTAAATGAGAAATAACATGGGTATTCCAATTCCACTTTTACATTTTGTCCCCACTTTATTGTGGATGCAAATCTAACACGAACATGCATTTCAAGGTAAATGGACATTCCTAGCCAACATGAAAAATTAAATATTCAACCACTCAAAAAAGTAGACAAGTCCTTCAAAAAAGACATTTATTATTCATGTGCTCTCTTTAGTATATTGTTCTATCCAAACTTCCAAAATAACAAAAAGTATGCAATGAGTAGTGTATGCCACACAATTAAAATAAGCATAAAGTACGAGTTGCTTTAACTATCTACTAAAAATGAGATGAGATGAAAAGGGAGAAAATTCTACCTATTTAAAAGTTGGTATGATTTAGAGTTTATGTGATGTAGGAACACAATAGTGGTTCATGTGATGTGGCAATATGATAAAAATTCATGTGATGTGATAGAATACTACATAATGTAGACCTGTCTATGTAAATTAATATAAATATGTTTGAATATGGTGGTGGGTCTCTTTTTGGAACAAGATGTCATCCAAAACATCAATCATGAAAATTGTTAGTATTATATGCCCATCAAATTTGTTGCATGTTTAGAGGAAATGAGAAAAATGCACAAACATGATAAAACATGTAATATTATAAAATATATCATCATGCAACCATAAAATTTGGAGATAATCATCAATGGATGTAAAAAATTACCCCCATCATAGACAAGAAATTAGATAATGATGACCACAAAGGAAAACTAAGGAGCACAAAAACATTGATAAGGTTTTGAAGATGTGGTCATGACTAGGACAATGGAATTTAATCCATAGGATGAGAGAATAGTTATAATCATAAACAAGATTCCCAAGGATCATAAAATATAGAATCGTAAGATGTCGACATGATAAGGAGCATAGAAATCAAAACATGGCAAAGGTAATATCATAATAGTCATCGTATGAAAGTAATATCATAATCATGGAACATAAGGAACATGTTAAGGAAACATGTGAAAATATAGATGACAAATATGGAGCATAGGAGGACATAGACATGTGGGAAAGCATGGACTATTAAACAAAGAAGCATAAAAATTAATAGGAGCTCATCACGACAATTATTAATTCACACAAGTAATCTAAAAAATAATCCCCTTAAGTGGGGAAACACTTCAGAAAGCATAATACAAAACATTAAATGAGAATAGAAAAACTCTGCATAAGTAATATAGAAGGTAAAACAATAATTGGAAAAAAATAAAATCACAACTTTATAAATCATATAGAAGGTAACACAATAATTGAAAAATAAATCATGACATAAATAATACAAAAGGTGAAATGAGAATAAGAAAAATATAACAATCATGACATAAATATATAGAAGGTGAAATGAGAATAGAAAAAACACATCATGACATAAGTAATATAGAAGGTGAAATGAGGATAAGAAAAATAGAACAATCATGGAATAATAATATATAAAAGTGAAATGAAAATAGTAAAAACATAAAAGTTGCACGACATAAACAAAATTGCCAAAATGTAAACACAAATAAAAAGTAAAATATAATATAAGTATATAGATGAGTAAAACATAGAAATGCTTGATGTATCATGAAACTATATAACCCAAATATGACCAACACATGATATTTATGATTCACAAATGGTTCACATTGTGAGTTAGGAAACAAGATCTAAGACTAATGGCTAACCTAAATCACACATTCCACCATTAACATTCAGAGGACAAAAAAATTACCAAGATAAACTATTAGGCTATTGTCCTCAAGCAAGAGCCTGAACAGTTGGTCAAGTTTTTGGTCCCTTTTTATAGAATGGATGGATTTAATTATATGATGTGTGTGATTGATGACGCCAACTAGGTGGAGTATTACAAAAGAGAATTGTCATAGAATCTAAGAAACACATAAAAAAAAATGCAAAAAAAAGAAGTAGGGAAGCAGAGTGTTGTAAAGATGAAACCTAACATTAAATTTTGAGGCATAACTAACTGGACAAGGGCGAGGGTGACCCTATCTAGAAATGGTAATTTTCATAGTTTCAAATTCTGAATAAGAGCATCGCAGTGTGTAGGTTTTTCCTTGTCAAAATAAGCTTCCAAAGTCCATCAGTCTACGAATAATCAATCTTGCCCTAATTTAATGAAAGAAGGTTTTTGAATGATTGATCTAGGGTTTGATGTCTTGAGGTTTCCAATATTCTTTAGTCTACTTCAAAACCTACAACCTGCAAGAAAGACAAGAGAAAAAGGGTTGTGTTGTATAGGGGCTTTCCTTAATCAAACTTTATTTTGGTGTTTCCACCTCCATAAATGGCTATGATGGTGTTGATAAAGAGTGCTTACCCTAGTTCAAATAGAGGGAAATGGATGAAAATGAATGATCAATCACTATGTTGTAAATTACCACTTAGATTTGTATTCCTTGTTGGACTAAGGTCAACTAGCTCATCTCACACAAGGAGAAATTGATAGTTGCTTGAAGGTCCTGCAAAATATTCTAGTGCTCACAACAATGACAAACATAAAACATGAAGTATCTTACTATGCATAGCCATAGCATTGATGATGTTTTATAAATATGATCTTGATTGATAAAGTGTTGTAGAAAATGTTGCTTATTTTTCTCTTGAAATTTGCCTTGATTGCTTTTTAGGATGCTCAAAAGATATTCAAAATTTCTTAGATGTTCAAATGGAGGGAAAGACTTATTTTTATATGAGTTTCAACATTTTTTACGTTAATAGTTTTTATAAGCCAACAAATGATTTTGAATTTGCAAACATATTAAGACCAATAATAAAATATCAAATTTTGGGCCAAAATAGGGGAGACAAGGACAAGGGTGCCCTAGTATGACCCTATTTTTAATTTTAGGTGCTTGTAAAATAAATATTTTTTCCCAAAATTAATTTAGTTCTCGAAGACGACAATGAAATAGATGATTAATAAGCATAATTAGGCTCAAGAACTTAAGAGGAGAAAATATAGTGTAAAATTATCAAGGGTGACAATTTATGATGCTACATTTAGCCCCCACTTTAGTGAGGGTATGATCTTATGCTCATACTCACACTAAAGTATGGAGAAGACAAGAAAGGGTCCTTTCATCAAAATATTGAAGAGGTACTTGATGACACTAAACTAGGGGATGTGCTAGCCCCTAAACTCGGGATCTTAGTAAACAAAAATGCCAAGATCAAAGTGTTGGAAGAATGAAAAAGAAGACCTTCGGTGTGTTGTCATTGATGCCAACATTGTTTGGTGACTGTTTTTCCATCTAGTAGATTGCATTTGTGTTACCTTGATCTGATAATTTGGTCTAGACTCACTAATAGTAGAATAACAACCTATATGATTTTAATACGTTATTCAAGACTATTAGATTCTACTTTGGACATGAATTCAACAATTTTGGTTGAATAGGCTAAAAGAAATAAATGACAGTAGTTTGGCTTACATTTTTTGGTATGGTCTTCATCTGGCTGACTCAATTATGTGGTATATGTTTCATGAATTCTTAAAGTTATTTGTTTTGGTCCGGACTGACCTAACTTATGATTGGCACTTTTTTTTTAGTGCCAAAGAATTTTTTTTGAGCCGAAAAAATATTTTGAGTTGAGTATGCTTACATCTAATTAGGCTGACCTAGTTGATGTAGGAAAATGTAACTGTATATATATATGTGAAACATCTTTGTTTTACATATAAGAGATAAGTGGTGATGTGAGGGATGCGATAAGTAATGAGAAGTGATACGATAAGTAATGAGTAGTGATGCAAATTTGTGTTGTGCAAAGTTGTTGGTAGTTATTGTATACCTATAAACCAGAGCAGGATTTCTTGTTTTCCAGAGCTTAATTGGAACTGAACTCAACACACATAAGGTGTATTTCATTAGTTCATCTTTTTCGCAGTGAGCCACACTTTTTGTAATCTTTTCAGGCTGTGAGCCTTTCAAGGACAACGAGTCCTAGCAATGTGCCCTATAATATCTTATGATCAGTCATAATATATTGTGAGTTAATCCTCATTGTGGTTTTTCCCATTTTGGGTTTTCCATGAAAAAATCCTGGTGTTCATGTGTCATGTGATGTTATGATTCCATTCACGTTTTTGTTTACAGTTGCAGTAAGATATGTTTTAATTATTGAATGTTTAGTAGTTAAATGGTTTAGTAGAATACTGATTCACCCCCCTCTCAGTATTTTGAGTGTTCAACAATTGGTATTAGAGCTTGGTTCCTTTGGAAAAGTTTAACAACTTAAGGAAGATCGTGAAGTTTGAACACATGGCTGATAAAAAGAATCATGTTCCTCCAAAAGACATCTCTACAACTAAAGAACTTCATGCTGCTCTTGAAGACATGGACAAAAGTGAAAATGAGAAAGAAACTCTAAAGGAAAACTTGAGTGAAGCAAATGAATGCATTAGAAAGTTAAGAGATAAAATCAAGAATTTTAAAGAAAGGCATAAAGAATTTAGTGATCAGTTGACGAAAGCAAATGAAGACATCACCAAACTAAAGGTGCAAGTGGAAGCAAAGAAAATAATTGAAGAATGTTAGAAAGCTAAAATTCAGAACAAAATTGATGAATGTAAAAATCTTGAACAATAAGTGGTAACCCTAAGGTTTGACTTGGAGAAAGCAAGAGCTCATGAGGACAAATTCAAAGAAAGTACTACAATGATTAATGAATTGATTGCATTTCAAAAACCAACTAGAGATAAAGGTGGTTTGGGACTTGAAGAAGGAAAAATCTCAAAAGAAAATCAGACTCCTAACAAGGTTGACAATCAAAAGAAGACTCAAGACAATAATAGACAGATCAAGAACCAAATAAGTAGTACTAGAAGAACTCCCATTCGGAAACCAAATGCTTAAAGATACCCATCTTTTAATGGTGTTTGTTTTTCACGCAATAAATTTGGTCATAGGGCAACAAAATTTTGAAATAGAATGGATCATAATATTGGATTCTTTGTTGGACAATGTTTTTCTTGCAATAAATTTGGACTTAGAGCTATTGAGTGTAGAAGTCAAATGATGATGATGAATTGATTCAATACTGGTAGAATGGTTTTCAACACTGGTAGAATGATTCAATCATTTCAAGGCTATTGCTACACATGTAATGTATTTCGACATAAAGCTAACTAGTACAGATCAAGGTTGAATAAAAATCAGTTTAGTCAGAAGAGTGTTGTATGCCACACCCACAACAAACCAGGGCATATTGCAAAATTCTCTACAAGTAAAAGTGGAAAGAAACATGATCTGAAACAAAATAATAAACCTTTTGAATAAAGTGGATCCTAGTGAAGTTAGAAAGGAAATGGAGAAGATTTGGAAGAAAAAGGGAGAACCTAAGAGTAAGGATGAATCAAATGCATCAATACCTGAATCTGGTGTAGATACTTCTTCTAAAAACTGAACCCAGTAATGGTTTTAGGGCGAGCATTAACAGAGAAATCTAACAAATCCCTGACATAAGAGGTTTCAAGCAATGACACGAGGATATATGATGTAAGATTTCATTTTGAAGATGTTGAAAAAGTATCTGACATAAAATATGCAAATTTGGAGATTTGTGGAGCATGTTAGGGTTCTACAGTGTACTCAATAAGGTAATTATCAGCTTTTTGAAGTTGGAATGCATTTAATGCAAAATTAGGGCAAAATCGGTAAGGCATATAGTGAAATTAAGTCGAGGTAAGTCACTTTTACACATTTGGGAGAAATCAAAGCAATTTGAAGGCGATTTAGAGTATCTAATATCAAACCCTAGTCATTGTTGAAGCTTGAAAAAGGTATTTATTGCCATCTGTATTTTGTGGGATTTAAATAGAAGCAATTTCCATAAGAATTTACAAGTAAATTGAAAATAAAATGGCCACTCCCGTTGTGGTTGAATTTTTTGAGAGACCACGTTAAAAAATTTACCAGGCGTACTACAGTTTATAGGGGGTCGTGCTACCCGATTCCTACAGTCTAAAAAAAAAAAAGTTTCTGAGAGACCCTAACCAAAATTCAGAAGGTATTCTTGGAAGGTTTACGAAATGGACCCTATGGGTGCATTCTCACAAATTATGAGTAATTTCCTACCCACTGAGGATACTAGAACATACATTCATGGAAAATTGTAAGAATTTGACCATCGATAACTTTCAAAGGTATGGGAGAAGGAGCTAGTTGGAGACAATTTCTCAACGAAACCTAAATACAAAAAATCTTGTATGGAAAAACCTAGATGTCTAGAACTGGTTCCCAAATTTTTGCTATGAGATGGATGCAAAATTTATTAGGATGGCACTTAGTAGGGTACATGATAAATTTGTGTGGACAAGTGTAGCTGGAGTGATTACCAAGGAAGTGATCAAAGTTGTAACTGGTCTTTGTGACATTAGACCTGTACCAATGCTAAAGGTTGTAAAGAATGACGTGGTCATGAAACTAACTAGCACCACATATGATGGAAGAGCACCAAAAAACAAGCCTATTACAAACCTTGCTATGAGATATGTTGTGGCTATGATCGGTTAGAAAATCTATTTCACAAACAGAGGCAATTCAATGTCTTCAACTGCAATTTATGTTGCACATGAGATGGTAGTTAATGGAAGGGATTATGATTTGTGTGACTTTCTTTAGCAACAACTTGTGGATAACTTGAACCAAACTAAAATAAAATTCAAGTAGGAAAAGGAACATAAGTGATTTTGTATAGGAATAAATTGATCTTGGCTTGCAATAAGAGAAACAGTTGAAAATAAATTGAAGGAGCAATACTTCCACCAACAATGAAGAAGTAGAAACCAAAGTCAATGTTGGCATCTTAACAGATGAAGATTCAAAGGAAGAAGATAATGATTTTAAAATTAATGTGCATGAGAAGAAGGGTGAAGAAGGCACATCAAAACCTATGGAGGACATGCACGACTCTCCTCCAGTAAGTGATCACCAATCTTTAAAGTTGAAAGCCTTAGTAAATGATATGATAGATTTTGAAGATCTTTTTCCTGCTGCTAAGTTATTTGATGAAGTTAATGAAGAAGATAAGGAAAAAATCATAAATTATTTAATTCAATATATATTTATTTATGATAAGAATATTGAAACTATAAGGAAGAAGGTGACTTACAATGTATGGAAAGCTTTAGTACAAAGAAGGCATGAAGCCTTAACTACTTATGAGAAAATGAAAATTGATGCCTTAAACACATTTGGATCATCCTTATTTGAGGAAGATGTTGCTAATCTATTAAAAGAATATTCTAAATTATTCAGAGTTAAACAAAGAGTCAATATTCTTGTGACTAAAGAGAAAGACAGTATAATAAAGGTAAGGCAAGAAACACTTGATATAGTTAGGAAACTGGCAAAGAATTATGGAATGAGATCCAGTTCTTCATCTCATACAAATCAAGCACAAGAGCCTATTAATATCACAAAATTAATGGACCATCCTATTTTGGAATTTTTTGATGAAATACATGTTGCTTCAAAGACATATTCTCCTCCGAATGATACAAAGGAGACAACCAGTAAATAGACCGAAGTTCAACATAAAGATGATTCTGGTAATGATCCAAAAGAACACCATGAGAATACTGGAGACAATGGAGAAAAAGAAAAGGATGAAGGTGAAGGAATTAAGGATAAAAAGAATAATGATGATAAATATGGTAAGGACAAGAGCGAGGAAGAAAAGAAAAGAAAACCATCAGAAAAATCCCCCAAAGAAGAGAAAGAAGAAGATAAGAAAAAGAAAAAGAAAAGAAAGAAGAAAACAAAAAGGAAACACAGATTGGAAGAAGTGAAGAAGAAATCCTCAAGACTATTGAACCATCAAAGCCTTGTAGAGAATTATCTAGAAATAATCTTAAGGTTCTACTGACAAGGCAAACAAGAATTCAACTTGTACTACCACCTTAGTTGATACAAATCTCGTCACACCCAGGCTATGTAGATCTGAGCAAGATAACACTAGCTGACAAGATAAAGATCTGTGGTACTTTCATTGACTTTGTTACACAAGTAACTACTGAAACATATCAGAAAGGGGTTGAATTAGTGAATGAAGCTATTAGGGATTTATAGGAGGTAGCCTCTGATGCCACAACTAATGATCCCTTAGGACCTATTGAAAACTTAAAGTTCTTAGTTGATTCCATCAAAGAATATACCTAAAGCATTAAGATATAGACTAAGAAAGAGGAAAGTCCAATCTTCGAGAGAAAAGGCTATTGATTCTATAGGATAAATGTGCAATTTCACATAAAAAAGTGTTGCAAAGTCTGAAAGAGGTAAAGGACTATGATGAGGAAGCCTATATATTGTTTGTATATTGCATGTGGTGGCTTGATGCAACTCGAGGCATTAAAGGTTTAATGGACTCAATAGAGTCTCAACTTTCTAATGCCTTCGAAGATTACAAAGTTGTAGATGACAAAAATTACATTGGTTGGACTTCTATTGCAGACCTACAAAGCAAGTTTTTCATTCTACAAAGGAAAAAAGAAGATGCAATAAGGCGATTTGGACAGCTTGGAGATTTGGTAATTTCTAGACATATTCCTATATCAAGTGCCTTGGTGGATGTAGAAAAACTGGATAAGATGAACATCAATCCTTCCACTCCAGAAGAAGGAGAAGAATACTTAGTGGAACTGGAATCATTGAATAAATCACTTACCAGAGCGAAAGAGATATGGGATGATGGAAAACTGGCTTGGGATTCCATTCTCAAGGAATTACAAGGTGCTCCTAGTTCTTAATAAATGTTTTTGCTTATGTTTCTTACCCTTTGTCCTTGATGTCAAAGGGGGAGAAGGTTCTATATGCAGAAGGATCTGTGTGAAGAGAAAATAATGGTTTTTCTTTTAGAAAATTTATGTATATTTGAAAGTGGGAGTTAGGTTGAGTTGAGCGTGCACAATTTTGGTTTTGAAGTGTGAAGACAAAGTTCTTTTTGAAGCTTCAGTTTTGGCACATGTTGCCACTAATGACAAAGGGGGAGATTTTTGGAAGAATAAAGAAGACCTCTGGTGTGTTTTCATTAATGCCAACATTTTTTGGTGATTGCTTTTCCCATTCGGTAGACTGTGTTTGTGTTACCTTGATTCGGTAATTTGGTCTAGACTTACTCATAGTAGAATATCGGCCTATATGATTTAATATGTTATTCAAGACTATTAGATGATGCTTTGGATAATAATTCAACAATTTTGGTTGAATAGGCTTAAAGAAATAAATGATAGTAGTTTGGCTTATAGTTTTTTGTATGGTCTTCATTTGGCCGACTCAATTATGTGGTATATGTTTCATGAATCCTTAAAGTGATTTTGTTTTGGTCTGAGCTGACCTAAATTATAATTGGCACAATTTTTTTTAAAAACCAAAGAAATTTTCTTGAGTCAACAAGATATTTTGAGTTGAGTATGCTTACATCTAATTAGGCCAACCTAATTGATGTATGAAAGTGTAACTGTATATATATGTGAAACATCTTTGTTTTACATATAAGAGAGATAAGTGGTGATGTGAGAGATGCGATAAGTAATGAGAAGTGATGTGAATTTGTGTTGTGCAAAGTTGTTGGTAGTTATTGTATACTTGAAAACCAGAGCGAGGTTTCTTATTTTCCAGAGCTTAATTGGAACGAAACTCAACACATAGACAATATTTCATCAGTTCATCTTTTTGGTAGTGAGCCACACTTTTTGTAATCTTTTCAAAATGTGAGCCTTTCAAGGATAGCGAGTCCTGGGAGTGTTCCATGTAATATCTTATGATCGGTTATAATATATTGTGAGTTAATCCTCACCATGGTTTTTTCCATTTTGGGTTTTCCACGTAAAAATCCTATTGTTCACATGTCATGTGATCTTATGATTCCATTCATGTTTTTTTTTATAGTTGCAATAAGATATGTTTTAATTATTGAATGGTTAGTAGTGAAATTATTTAGTAGAATACTTATTCACCCCCCTCTTAGTATTTCGAGTGTTCAACAAAAAGAACACACATACATGTAAGACACAATGCATCAAAAGAAACATGATGCATAATGAAGACACAAAGAAAACATAAAATAAAATAAAAAAATGATGCAAACAAAGGAATGCATAAATAATACATGGAATACACAAGGTGTACAAGGAATACACAAAGCATACAAGGAATAAATGAAGCAAACACACAACAAAAATGAACTAAATATGAAGCATACATGAATTAAAACATGATATGCATAAAATAACACATAAAAACAAGGTTAGTACACTAGAAGATTTGATTCTGTAAGGTAATTATACCTCAATATCAAATTTTGTCTCAATACCAAACATCATCCATTGAATACACAATGTACACTTCTAAAATGCTAAAATGATGAAGCTCTCATAAGACTAGAAAGTTATGTTATGTTAGATTGCTTATGAGCTACATAGATCTACTAGGTAGCAAGTTGTGTTATGCTAGGTGTCCAATAAAATTTTATAAATTATGGTCCCATAAGGATAAAAAAAAAATACGCTAGGCATCCATGTGAAATGCTCAAATTCACAGGCTAGCAAGCTCTGTTATGCTAGGTTTTTGGATTTTCATGGTTTGACAGTCACACCTTAGGGAGTGCACAAATGTTAAACATCATTGGGAAAAATTGGTAATCATGCACATACATGTTTAGCATCACAGGGGATGAATTGGTAACCACGCCTCAAGGAGTGCATAAATGTTTAATGTCACAGGGGACACATTGATAATCATGCCTTAATGAGTGCATAAATATTTAATGTCACGGGAGCCAAATTGATAACCCCACATTGGGGGCATATCAATAAGTCAAATCTCACTATATGCCAACATGTGGATGTATAAAAATAGAGAGAGAGATAAATTCCCCCCTTAAAATGTTAGCATACTTGCTATGCTAATATTTTAAGGAAAAGAAGGGGGAAAGAGGGGATTCTTAAGAAGAATACTCACCTCCCAGGACTAGTTATTCTTACCCCCCAAGTGCAAAGGAAAGGACAATCATGGTAGAGACTATTGTGTTTCCTCCCATTGATGAAGTATGGTTTCACACAAGATTCTACCACCATGAATGATACAGAGAAAACACACAGAGAGAAAAATGTGACATAGTGAGGAGCAACACAATAGTAATTAATTTATTATATTATAATGTTCAATATAAACGTAAATATATATGTCTAGTGATATTTTAATAGGTACCTTAATGATGGTATATCATTGATTTTTTTTTTATATTTTTCTCTAAAGCATGACAATCTTTAGTAGAATGCACAAAAGGATGAATTATGTTTTGTTTGTTTGATATATTTTCTTTCATGTGGTGGTGGAAGGGTGATTATGATTGCTTCAAGGAATGCCCATAACATTTGATATATCTTGGATAAAGGGTGTAGAACAAGAATTAATCTTTCTTCACACAAATGAAAGTTCGATGGTGGGGTAGATGATGGAATGAATGTTTCATACAAGGTTAGAGGAAGAATATGTTGGTAACCTAGTTAATTTGTGGAAAATTATAGTGTGAGAACTATGAGAACTTTCACTCCTTTCTAATTATGTTCTAAATTATTTTTGTTGAAGCCTTGTTTGGAAATAATTTGGAAACCATGGACATACTATGTCTCCATATTAGAAGGATTTAAAGATGAAATATTATTATTAACTTGGATTGGATGAGGAGTATGAATAGTTTTGGAAGAGGAAGCATCATTATTGGTATGGGAAGAAAAATAAAATATTTTGCAAGGATGTTGATCCATGTCACATGATGGAATATGGGGTTTAGGGGAATCATTTTTATGTATAAGAACTGGTTGAGGGATGGACTATAAGGATATATACTTGTGATAAGAACAAAACATATTGAGTGATGGTATGATAGGTCTTGCAAACTCTTGGTGGAGATGGGAAATGTATGTTGTGTGGAGTGGATTGTGATTTGTGTCTAGATTGGTAGGTGGGATTTGCATATAGACTTTTTTGCAAGTATGGATGTTTTTGGTGGTGTTGTCATTAATGTTATCATTGATGTCAACATTGTACAAGCTAAGTTGTTGCCAAGTTATTTTGAGAGAGTTTGAGAAATAATGAAAGCTAAGTTGAAGTGTGTTATGTGCATGATCCAATATTGTGGTCCACGTTTCCTCTGTGTTGATCCTATGCCTATGTAGATCTGTAGGTGTGTTCATGAGCTTAAATGGATCGTATATCTTGAGTTTTAGCTTCTATTTTGATGGATAGAAAAAGATATGTTCACCAATGTGTGACCTGGTTGTTAGAATTATTTGTTTGTGGCCTGGGAGAAAGGTTTTGGCTCTGCAGTCTTCTAGTATGTGGTTTCAGATCTTGTGGATATGGGAAAAGACTTCTTTTGATGATTTATGTGTTCAGGAAAAGTTTCTTAAGGTTTGGTGCTCCGGAGGACCTGCTCTAGAGCTCCGATATCTTTTCTAGTTGGTCCAGTTAGATTGGTGATGTGTTACCTGAGAATAAAGTTTGTCAAAGTTGCTGTGGATGTATCTGAGGTATTCCTAGAGATGGTAAAATGTCTGGTGAAGTGTGTTGAGATGTCTGTATGAGATGATCTTGCTAGTGATGCATGTACTTTAAAGATTGTTGGTGTTTTCATTAGGTTCGATCGAACTGGTGTTTACACGTTACAATGAGTGTTTGCATCGACTTGAGGAAGTGTGTGTGTGATCCAAGATGTTGTTTGGGTCCTAAATTAAATATGTAATTGGTCCTCTCACATTCTTATCCACCATGGGAATGTTGAGTAGCTGACCTAGTTTGAATTTGAATTGTATAACCGACCTTGGTAAAATTTTCTAAGGTTGATGATGGTATAAAAGAAAGACAAGTTGTAGCGAATCAAATATCCATCCATCATTTGATTTGAGCAAGTGCAAAGTGTGCGAACAAGTGTGAAAAGAGGAGTGTGGAAGAGCGAATCAAGGCAACAATATTCTTTTGTGTAAATCTTCTGATCAAGTTGTGAAGTGTGTGTAACTCCTAGTGGTGGATCTTTTATCTATCTCTTTGTATTTTTTTGTAGGTAGTGAGCCTCCCCTTCTGGATAGTGAGTCCTAAGGCAATGAGCCCTTAATCTGGGTAGTGAGCCTTTATATCTAGGTAGTGAGCCTTTCTATCCAGTATTGCTTTACATCTATATTGTGAGTTAATCCTCACCTTGGTTTTTCCCTCATTGGGTTTTCCATGTAAATCTAGTGCCTCTGGTGTTATGTTTCTATTATTTGTATTTCATGTTCACACTTAATAACAGATTGATGATAAAGTGAAAAGTTTAAGTTTGAAAGTAAAGTTTTTGGTACAACTAATTCACCCCCCCCTCTCAGTTGTCTTGTGCATTTCAACATATTCTTCATTTATACTCGTCATATTTTCAAGAGGGATGTTTGGTGAATGGAGGGTAGGTAAGGTAGTATTAAGGAATCTATCAATGATTGCATCCTCTTGCACCAAGATATCTTCTCTAGGAAGAGATATATTGGGAGAGGAAAAAACATGAGACTCATCATTGGTTGGAGGAGTGCTACCAAAGGAAAAAAATGAAACATCAACTAAAGTATTTTAGAGAAGAGATTATTTTTCCAAAACAACTAGACATATTGAAAGGAAAGTTCTTTTAAAAAATGAAACAAATCAGATTTAGAACTAAAATGAAATAATTTTTCACTTGTTTTTTACCTAAAATGAAAGATGCAATTTACATGCAATGAATAATTTCAGATTTTAACCACTTAATGAATGTAATTTAAATTTAGATCTGATCTAAATATGACTGAAATAAACCCTAATGTAACCTATGATGCAATGTTTTTGATTTTTTATGATTTTATGATGCAAGAATAAAACCCTAAATGAGAAATGCAAATAATGCAATACAAAACCTAGATCTAGGGTTTGAAAGACTTCCATTTTCAGAAAGGTTATGATGTCAAATGTCAAGTTCAAAAAAATGAAATGAAGGGAAATGGGAATCGCTAAATTTTAATGTGTAAACTTAGGGTTAATGTATTCCTTTTCCCAAATTACATTAGAAGGGGAGATCACCAAGATGAATAGATTGAATATCAACCACAAAGGTGAGCCAATCAAACATGGATCTCCCTTTCTTAGAGATTTGGAAATGGATTGGAAATGATTTGGAGTGATTATCCTAATTGAACTATATGACCAAATAAGATAAATGAAATATTTCAAAAATAAATAGACATGAATAGTAAACTGCAGGTAGATCTGAGGGGTACTAGAGATTCTACACTTGTCATAAAAATTTGGATACGACATGAAAAAGAGGACATATAAGCCTAGAGGAATATGGGTCCCTGATAGAGGGTCATGAAACTAATTTTGGGGTACTTTGATGGTGGATCTGATCTTCTTATTCCCAGTTGCAGAGTTTTCAAAATGTCATCAGGTAATTCTGTAAATGAGTTTTCATAGCTTGACAACTTTTAGGGCTTTAAATGCAACAATTGACAATTTTCCTTCAATCCCTCTTCAATCCTCTTCAATCCTCTTCAATCCTATAATCTTCAAATTTTCAAAGAGAGGAAATTTTGGGCCATTTAGGGGCTTACCTCAGTCAAATCCCATGTATGTGTTTCCACTTACACAATGGAAATGTCAATAACATAAATGATAATTGAAAGGAATGAATGATGAAATCAAAAAATGCTACAACTTACCACCCTTCAATGGCTTCCTTGAAGGACTGAAGTCATGCAAATCACCTCAAGGATTTGGATCTTGCTTGTTTGACTTCTCGAATTCTTTGGAGACCTACAACAAAGGTTAGCCTTCACAAAACATGAACATGAATGCACATACACTTTGACATGATGTTGGATCTTGAGTTGCCACTATAATGCTTTGAAATATTGCTCTTGACTTGCTCTTAAAAATCATATTTTCTCATGAATATCCTTAGTGCTAGATATATTTCAAATCATAAAATAACTAGGTATTTATATGCAATTGTGTTAATTTCCCAAAAATTAGATTCCAAAATTTGACACATGAAATTTGAAATTTGAATGTTAGAATGCCGCCACCAACATATTAAAAATTGGTCCCTGACAAGATAGGGGGATCTGTATGCCCAAGGGCATATGGGTCCTAGCCTATCTTCTAAGACATTTAGTGTTAGCATCAAACCATTAATTATTTACATTTATTCAATGCTTGTAGTCCTTCATAAAGTGGTAAAAATAGGCTTTCAAATGCATAATTTTAGGAAATTAGGGACTTAATTAGGTCCAAAAATTTAGGGGGAGAAAAAATAGTGTGAAATTGTTAAGGGTGACAATTTTCGACACTACAATAACCCCAAGATCCCACACCATCATGTATGAGAAATCTTGGACTTGAGATAAAGGATCTCTTGCCATTTCTATAAGATGTACCATTCATTTTAAATCATTCTTAGAATGATTCTCATGATAAAAAGTATTGTGTAATGATATGTTATGGAATTAGTGCAATAAATATTTACCACCACTATCCTCCTTATCAAAAGGGCTATGAACATATTTACTTTCTATTTGTTGATTTGAAATTCTCTAAAATATTTGAAGCAACATTACCATTCTTGTGACCCAAATTTTAGAATAAAGATTATTGGAAAAAAAAACAATACCCTTTACAAATTTATTTTAATAAACATAAATGTTTTGTAAATTATCAATTTCATATAGCAATGACTTAACATTTTTAAGATTTAAAATTTCAATAGGTGTATTTTGGAAACCATTAGAAATAAGTAGGATAATGGAATATTTGCATTTATTAAATGTAATATTTCTTTCTCAACAAATTCATTAATATAAACACTTCCTCGATTTGAGGATTCATTAGAAACCTCTAAAATATAGTTTTCAATGATAACTTTCTACCTTCAACCTATATAGCTTTTTGCAGCTCTGGTTTAGTTATTCCATGTATAGGTTTTAAATTTATTTGGTTCATGCTTAATGATCTATTCCTTAATAACTTATAATGGACTTAGTTCTAATTATTCTACTTTCCACTTCAACTCTCTTCTATTGAGAAAAATAGTTTAAACTAATCATCAAAAGTCACTATAGCTTCAAAAGAATCATACTTCCCTCTATATTCCTCAAAGATTCTATCAATCTCCTCTTTTGGTGGTGTCGTTGTTGGAATTGGGTATTTTGCAATTGTATTTTTTTCTCCAATAGATTGACCATATTATTATTTATTTGTATCATAGTTTATTTAAAATGATCTTCATTACTTCATTTTGTTAAAAATATAGATAATCTTACCATGATTCACATTTCCAAATATTCTATTATTTTAAAGGTATACTGGTTGGTTTTTTCAAGTCCAACTATGACCTAAGGAAAGAGGACCTAATCTCTCCATTCTTGATCATTTTCATGATGGAATTTCTAAGTAAATCAATAAAGGGAGAAATATAGTAGAAATGGAAGGGCATAAAAGCAAAATATCTTTAGAACTAATAACTCAATCTCTCTTGATTAATGATATTATTTTATTTGGGAATTCAACTCTTTTAGAGGAAAAACAAATCAAAGGTTCTCTATATGAGTACTATTTAGCTTAAATCCAATTAATACACCCCCCAAAGATATTGAATATTTTTCTTAAATACTCATAGTATTCAAGAATGAGTAACAATGTTGTTGTTACAATTGTGAAAAACATGAGTCACAGGATCAAATAATGAACAAAGGCACCTTCCATGCAAGAGAGCTACAAACAATAATATGCAATATCCTCAACAAGAAAAAGCTACAAAATTCAAGAGAGATAATATAATGAGGGTTGAGTGCTATATAGGAGCAACCCTAAATGATAAAGGGATTAGATCATGAAAAGTGTCAACATCTCATGTGATGAGACAAAATGATCTAATAATAGCTCACGTTAGTTAATAGGAAATCACTCCTAATTATTAGCTAATGCATGATTACTCTAGCATTTTTTAGGTTTTAAATTAGAGAATATCCCATATTTTTATCTTGGAATCCCTCTTTTCTCAAAAGTGATACAAAAATTTGCTTGGGAATGAGTGATCTCTTCAATCCAGGGAAAAATTGGTTCTTGAAAAGGAAAATGGTTGACAATGATAGGGAAATAACTTGGTGTAGCCATGGTAGGAGGGTCCTCAAAGAGAACAATCTAGGTCGTGCAGCTAGAGTAAGAAAACATAAGCAACATAGAATCTGGAGGCAAAAGCACATACGAATATTCTTATTATCAGAAATGTTGATTACATATAGTCAACCACATCTGGGCTTATAGATTCGGCTCACAGGCTTGATGCAACATGCTCAAAATATAGTGCTCATACATGCAAGTGAAAATATTACAAATCAAATTATATATACATCTTAATCTACTTAAACTTGATTGATTGCTATTCTAATGATCTATTACAAGATTTATATCATATCCACAGATCTAGAAACATCCGCATCGGCCAAAGATCATTACAATCTCTGATGAAGGAAACATAATGTGTGCAAGAATAGGTTGGCCTCAAATTTGAATTTCTTCCATGGTAGATGCACAAGATGAAGTGTGGAACTAACTTTAAGGTTGGGGACACTCCACAAAATAGATTTAAACACACTGCGAGGATCCACAAGTTACAAGAAGGATCCACGATTGATCAAACTAGTTGTTAGTTTTTTGAAATTATTTCGGGGCCAATTTCAAAAAATGTCATTCAATCTGAAAGCGATAAATTACCGGAAAAAGATCCAATCGAGCTGAAAACTTGGAATAAGGTAATTGAACATGTCCATGATGAAATCATAGATCTGTGAGGTCTAGTGAGAAAACATGAAGAAATACTAGATCTACCAACTTGAACAAGAATAAGAACATAACAAGAACAAAACTAAATTAAAATATTTTTGGTTGATGCAAGATTTCCAAGAACCAAGGATGTTCGTGCATCATAACTAATGAAAAATATTTTCCTTTTAGTAATTCATATTTACACCATGTGTAATGCCCCACCAAGTAACCCTAAAGGAAGTTGTAATTAACAACTTACGTGAACCAATTTTGTTTTTTATAAAGTGCATTTAACATACACATTCACTTACTAATTAACAACAACCTCTAAGGCTACAAGGTTAGGATTACTTAAACCCACACATACATATAACATATAACCATAGCATTATAAACATCATACATAAAAAGGATACCACATGACTACTATGCGATGACACTCTATCTAAGACAACTTTTGTTAATTGTTTTATGTGTATGGTTCTGTGAACATACTTGATTAATATCATGTCTAGAAGCAATGTGACCTATGTCAGTGATGTGGGAGTCATACTTGATTTGTACTTGTATGGTGATTGAGTTGTACTTGTTAGTTCATTTGTTTGGTCATATCAGTATGAGTCTGCCTTTGGATAGTGGTTGTAGATTCTTTGTCCATGTTACTTTGTTACTATCTCCTAGCATGGGGGGTGGGCCTTCGGGTACCACTAGGTTGGGTGGAACATGCACCAAAACCGTTGGGTCCCCATTGGTCTTCAGTACTTGGAGGCGAGACATCCAGTTGGACAGCTCGTGGATCTGGTTATTCTTTTCTTGCATTGTTGTATTTCAGATTGTATATATTATTTTATTCCTCTTTTGTTATGAGGTGGAATTCTGTAATTGTAACAAATTTATTCTATTGCCTCATTTTGGGAATGAGTGTTGTAACTATCGGTTTAAGTTAATGATTATGAGATTGTATCTTGGATGTTTATCTTATTATGTCATGTGGTATCCTTTTTATGTATGATGTTTATAATGCTATGGTTATATGTTATATGTATGTGTGGGTTTAAGTAATCCTAACCTTTTAGCCTTAGAGGTTGTTAATTAGTAAGTGAATGTGTATGTTAAATGCACTTTATTAAAAAAAAAATTGGTTCGCGTAAGTTGTTAATTACAACTTCCTTTAGGGTTACTTGGCGGGGCATTACACCATGTTAGTCCTAAAAATTAAAAATGGTGTTGCATACAATATCAATAAGATCTTAATATTTTATATCTAGAAAGGTAACAACAAAATGAGGTGGCACTAATTGCATGGAAAAATGTTTCTAAATTAAAAAAAATTAAGACACTAAAACTCGTTATATTTTGCATAGAATCTTAATTTATGGGGAAAAATCATATGGAACATGTACTCAAAGGCTAATTTAATATGGTGTCATATTATGCAAGACAATTGCTTGGTTTCTCAAGAAAGAGAAAAAATCACAATTTCAAATTTTATGTAATTTCATAGATAATAGTAAGGATGCAATCCTTCCACATCTTTCATTGGTCATCCAAAATGGTGAGAAGGTTTTTTTGGGGAGGAATCATGGAATGGTCATAGACACCTAGATTAATTTCTAGGTCTACAAGATACAAATAATTTCCTAGAAAAAATGGGAGAAGAAAGTAAAGGATTACCTTGCAGTCACATGGGAAAATATATCCCTAAGGAAAATTGGATTTGTTTTAACAAATTCCCAACCCTAAAAGACCAAAAGGAATACATTTGAAATTTTATTAAAAAGGAAGGTTTTTTTTCAGGCAAAAGGCATAACACCTATATATAATATATAAAAGGAAAATACAAAAGAGAAGCTAAGAAAAATCATCTGGCAATAAACAGAGCAAGTTCCATAAAGGCTACAAACTGATCCCCTTCAATGTGAATAGGGGAGAAAAAGGTAGATTCTAGAGACAATTTGAAATAAGGTTTCCTCCATTTCTACACAAGTGTCCAATGATTGTCCATATAATCCATCTCTGAAGATGAGGTTGATGGAATGTCTAGATTCCAATCCTCTGCATGATTCTTTTGTTCCACACCTTTTTCATGAGCCCTAGACTTGTTTGTTTTTTGATCTTGTGGAAGAGCGATAAACTTCACACCAGATTTTGTGGTTGGAGCCACAAATGAAGTAGATTTTAGCCCAAGTGGAGGGGAATTTTTATGATCTTGTTGAAAGGTGACATTCCTCACATTTGATTTTGCTGAAAGAGCCTCTGATGAAGCAAAATAATCAATTAATTTATGCCCAATTGGAGGGGGATTTGAGAGGACATATATCCACCATGAACGCTATTTTTTAACTGATTTATTTTTTATGTGACATGTTGCAACCATATGACCTATTTCAAAACATATCTTGCGCCTAAAGGGAAGACCTTCATAATCCAATAGTTGAGTCCATGAATGACTAGAAACATTTAGAATTGTATTAGCAGGTAGTTCCTTGGAGATATCCAAGTGCACCAAACTTTGAGCGAAAGTAGTGTGAGAAAAATCTATAGTTTTCTTATCTACAACCAAGAAAGAGCCTAAAGAATTACCAATAGATTTGAAAGGGAATGGATCCAAAATTGGATCAGAAGATTCAGAAGCTGAACCCAGACCGACATAATGTTGAAGGATTTAGAAGAAGGGTTGAAGGCTAGGTGCCAAGGTTTAAGAAAAAGGTAGTGTTGATTCCAAGACCAATGGTTGTAAAATAAAATGGAGTTGTTATCTTTGGTGGAGTCAAAAGCTGAAATGAAAAACCCCTGAGCATTGAGAATTTTTCAATAAGGGTAGCCATTTTTCCTTTATCCATATGTTCAAAGCTGAAACAGATGGCCAAAATTGATGAAAATGACATATTAAAGCATGAGAAGAGAAATGTTCCTCTTCTTGCAACACTTCATCCCCAAATTCTAGAATAGGGGATTTATGTGCAATTTGAGGGATTTAAATCCTAGACCCATGTGTCCTCTTGAATCAAAAACATTAAAATATATAGGAGGCACCTGGGAATTTGCACATACCTTTGATTTGAAAGAAGCATTAGAGCTTTTAATGGAGACTCTAGATTTTGAGTATCTCTTTTCAATGATGTGAAGATCCTTAGAAGTATCTAACCCTGTTTCATTTGTGTAAGGTAGCAACACCGTAGTGGAGGATCATTGATTAGAAGCTAATTTTCCCAACAAACTAGAAGGTTTAGGCACCACAGATAAGGGGAAGAATCTCCAAGACGATCACAAATTGATGTAGGGGGCCATTGAAGCATTGAGAGGGGAAGAGAGAATAGCCAGGCCTATTGGAGAAGTACTCTCACTCCCTTTAAGCTTCAAATGGAACCGACTTGAAGACAACTGTGTAGGAGGAGATCCTTTAAAAATTCCCTTTGAAGCAACATGAAACCCTGGCAAGCGTAATTCATTTTTGGCAACAAAAATTCCCTTTTTAGGCATTATTACAAGCACGTTGCAAGTCAAAATAGATGGGTGATTTAACCATGGAGGGTGAAATTTGTAGGGAGTCATTGAGAATGAGTCGTTGGGCGGAGTAGGAGCGTGAGCCATTGTAGAAGCAATCTATCTTGGTTTTTTTTAATTATAAAAGTATCTAACCTCAAGGAGGTTAGGGGAAAAGTCCATTCCTATACCCTAGATTAGCAGAGTAGGAATTGGCACAATATTACTGACCCTTGACTTTCCCACTACGAAGTGGATTCAAACTTGTGACCTTATGGGATGCAAACCCCAAGCCCCAACTAACTCTGCTACAAGTGGTGGTGATAAAAAAAAGTATCTAACCTCAAGGAGGTTAGGGGCAAAGTCCATTCCTATACCCTAGGTCAGCGGAGCAGGAACTGGCAGAATATTAATGACCCTTTCCTTTCCCACTACGAAGCAGAGTCAAACCTATGACCTCGAGGGATGCAAAGCCCAAGCCCCAACCAACTCTGCTACAAGTGGTGTGTTCTTTGAAGAAAGATAAAATCAAGTGGATGACTTTCAAATATGAAGATTACTCAATAAAGAAAGGTTTTATAACTATCACCCAATAATTTGAACATGAGTAGTGGCCTACATCCTTATTTGGGTTAACATTTTCTTACAAAAATATGGATATTTTAGATGGATATCACTCCACAATAGAATCCTTACGAGCAAAAAATTAGGAAAATTTGGAATTTCCTATATTTTTAATTATATTTTGTGTAGAAATCAAATTGACGATATAGACCATCTTCTTCTCAACTATAATCATAGTATTCAATGTTGGAAGTGGTTATGAAATAAACTATGCTAGTTAGGATTATTCCCTAGTACTCTTCATCAATATTTTTAGAGTTGGCCAATATTATATAAGGACTCAACCTTTAGATGTATATGAAAAATTTCCATGTCTATTGTTATCCAATCCTTATGGAAAGAAATAAATTTTATAATATTTTAAAAATATCTATCCTGTTTGCACTATCTTCTAGTAAACATTGAAAGGGGAATCTTTAAAACTATTAAGGCTTGTACTGTTCAAAATTATAAAAAAAATTAAGAAATTATAAAATTGGGACAATGAGATCTTGAGGAAATATAATTTAATACATCCTCCCCCAGCAAGAGGATTTTTGTATGATCCAATAGAAAAATAGAAAGGAAAAATTCGAGATGGGAAATTCTCTCTCATCCTTTTATTAAATTAAATTTTGTTGTGGCCTCTAGGGGTAACCCAAGGCCATCTAGAACTAGTTGTGTGTTTAAAATATTGAAGGTAATGTTCTATTAGATATTTTAAAAAATATTGTAGATGGTTCAAAAAATGAGGTCGAGGGCTCACTCCTTCTTAGATTGTTAGAAATGATTTTTTTAAAAAAATCCATATAGAGGGAGACTCCATGGTTATTTCAAATTATTTAACATAGAAAGTTTCACAACTAGAGATTGAACAATATACTATCTAGATGATTTGCATCTTCTTAAAAAAATTATAGATTTTGAGTTTGATTGTGGCTACAGGGAAACAAATAGTTTGGGAAATGAATTATAAAATTGGGAAATAAATAAAAAAGAGGACTATATCAAATTAAAATAGTTTGTATTTGCTCAAATTTTTCCCGTAAAAATTTAGAGTTACAATACAATTATAAATATTTCACAATATATATTTTTTTCCTTTTATTGTTGTTTCTTCTTTCATGTTGCTAAGGAATTCTTACAACTATAGTATGTATGTGATCCTCAAATATTGTAATTTATTAAATGTGGAATTTGTTATTATTTCATGACTAGTTTCATTCAAGTCTTCTAGATGGGAATGGTTCCTTTCCCAATTTTCTACCAAATAATCAAGCTCCTCCACTTGTAAGGAATGCATTTATCTTATATCATCTAAAATTTTAATATCCCTAATTCCATTAAATCCTTCTTAGGTATGATCTCCTTTTATTTATATTTATTAGTCATTAAATCATAGATTTGAGTAAAAGGCTTAGGTGGCTAGTCTTGTGTCAAGTTTTGTTTTTAGAAACCCATCATAATTTGTGTTTGAGTGGCTACTTATATTCAAATAATATTCCTATTCCAACACTTTCAATGTGCTCAAAGGATAAAATGATTCATGTTCTTAATAATTTCCAAATCTTTATCACACCTTACAAATGAGAATCAAAGGAATTGGGTTGGGCTATGACATGGAAAAATTTGGTCATATATTTCTTCAACTACAAGATAGTGGAGCAAGCTATTAGGATTATTTTAGGTAAAATATTTATTTTGGAACTATCTCATCAACTTAATTTCATTGAATTGGTCTATATTTTTCTCTTAAATGACATGGATTTGATCTAAGATAAGTAAATTTTATACTTATTGGGATTCAAGTATATATAATTGTATCTAATAACTAAGGAGCTATTTCAAAAAGCTATGGATTGTTATGACTATAATCTCAATAATGAACCTATTGGGGTATATTCTCACTTTTTTCTATCTAAATTCCAACTTACAAGATGCATTTACAAAGTAATATTTGAAAGGACACAATACAACAAGGGTAAGTAGTTTTGCACTACCCTAAAGGCCCATACTAATGATCTTGGAAGATTCATTTTCAACTTATGTAATGAAATATTTTTACCTTTCTAGTTTCTTACTTCATAACATTATTGAAGATCAATCAATGGTACACTCATTCTGAACCATGTAAGTATGAATTTAAAATTCTTCCACAAGTTGATACATTGTTATTTATGGATGAAGATCTCAACTCAAAAGATAATACCTAAAATATATAATGACCATTTTTACTTTTTATTGTGCTTTTATTTTCTTCCAAAATACTTTTTTCCATATTAATATAACTTTATATGTGCTTTTGATGACAGACATCAAACCAAAAAAAAATCTATCTTTAAATTTAATCTATTTAGAGCTACAAAACATCACCATCTGGTTGTCTCACTTTGAAAAATGCAAAAAAAATTATAAATATTTGAGAGAAAAGTTAATATTCTACCTCACACATAAACTTAATTTTTTTTCCAAATTACTTAATCAAGTAACAAATTATAAGTTATCACTGCCAAAATCACATTTGGCTAGAAGTTGAGAGTAGGAAACAATAACAAGGATTCACTAATTAACTTCTTTCTCTTATGGAAAATGTTTGCACCTCAATCCACCATTTCAAGTCACTAAAAGACAACAATAAGAAGTAACTAAATGTTGGAGGAGCTTCACACAAATTTCTAGTAATTCATTTAAAACAAACAATTCCCACAACTAACACCATATATTAACAAAGACAAGGCAACATTATTATTAAGAGAACCTCTCTAATTTTTTTCATTCCAATATTCATAAGAACATTAATAAAAAGGATGTATGCAAAATCATGATCTGCTTGAAGAAGGAATAAAGGTAACACAAAAAATAAATCAAATGAAGTTTTTCTAGCACCAAGTATTTGCCAGTCTATCTTCCCTGCTAGATCTTCCTCTTCGCACCCTCTCACTAACTATTGATTCTCCTTAAAAATTTTGCGCTAATATCCCATCTTTCTCTCCTTCTCCCTATGCCAACCTCCTCTCCCTTTATCTTCTACACTAATAACTACTATATCTCCTTTTTTTCTATTTTTCCACTCTTCCAAAGTGCTCTTCCATCTTCCCAATTGACTCCCACATTGACAAATTGTTTTTTAAAATTGAAAATGGTAACTTCATAATTATTTATTTTTACCTTCTTGTCCTTATCTACCATCGTGGACAAGTGATTATGCATTTATTAAGTTCATTTTTTTCCTTACAAAATAATCACGCCCCCTTATTACCAGCTCAATTCAAAATTAAAAAAAACAAAAACAAAAATACCCAACTGAAATTAAATGCAAACCAAAATTAGACAGTGCAGGTTGATGCTCCTCCATTAGATTCCCCAAGAGACAAAAGAAAGCATGTGCTCCCACACATGAGGTCATCAACTATAAATCATTTCTATGTTCTTTTCTTTCGAGTCTTCCAACATCGCTCCGGAACAATTGCCATGTGTTCGATCTATTTTCATTTGTTTTCCTTTTTATTTTTGTATCTTCTCCTTCTTATGTAATTTTCATCTACAAGCCTCCAAAACTCCATCTCACATTCATATAGATCCTTTTTATTATCTTCTTTTAAACTCTTCCTATCAACGACGTCATTCAAATATTCAAAAGAATCATTATTTAAATCAACTTGCTTACCTTCCACCTTGCATGTGTTCTCCTTAAGATTCTTCCAAGATGCTTCTGAAGGTACATCAACCTACATTTTCTTTGGCATCTCATCATTCAATAATGTTTTTTCTTCATCTTCATTTACATCATCTTTGTTTTTCTTCATAAATTCTCTCCCATACTATTGACCAACATTTTTCTTTCCATCTTCCATTTTATTCTTCTCTTTGTTTTCTTTAGGATCTACTTCCATGTCATCTTTATGGTGTGGTAATGCTTCTTCTCTTTTCAAGGCATCCATATTCTACCCTCTTCATTTTTGAACAATCCTCTGCATAGGACACTTCAACTTCTTTTTCAATGGCCAACCCCAACCATATTCTTGGATTCTTTCCTCAAGCCACTACTTACACTTCTCTAAATATCTTCTCAACTCAACCATTTATTTATCTCACTCCAAATGATGCTTCTTCACATTCATTTCCATTTCTCATTTCTTCATGAGGCTTTCTTGTATGATATACTTCTACATATTTTGATCTTTATTCTTGGCTTCTCGATACCTCACCTAGGGCTTCTCTCCTTTTCCTTTTCCTAATCTCTTGGTATCCACATTCTTCTTCTTAACCTTTCAAAACTTTCACACACACATACTTGTCCAAAATCCCATGAGCATAACTGAATTCCTCTTCCCAGACCTTTTAGGCTCTGATACCAAAAATTATGTCTCAAACTCACTAGTGTAATCTTGGAATTGTCTCCAATGAGAAAAAAATTCATAAATGTTAAGTTCATGCTTGTACTGCTATACCACTAGATGATTGTGAGAGAGGTGTGGTAGTGCGGTATACCACCATACTGGGGGAGCCTTCATACAAAAGTGTGGTAGTGTGGTGGTACCGCAATACCATAGGTGCCTTCTCATTGAGGTGTGGTAGCATGGTGTTACCACCATACCGTGGGAACCTTCTTACTGTTTGGCGGTAGTGCAGTGTATACCACCATATCATGAGAGCCTCCTAATTTTCTAGCGGTAGCGTGGTATACCACCACCCCACGAGAGCCTGTTGGTTGTGCAGCGGTAGTGTGGTGTATGGTGAATGAGTGCAAACTTGTTGACTACTGAGGTGTATGTCGATTAGTGGAGAACATTGCTGACTTGGAGATGGTTGTTCGATGGCTGGGAAGTTTGATAGTTGCTTAATAGAGGAAACTAAATTGAACCATCTATACAAAGAATGAATCGATCATGGTTGTTGCTATACTTTGCGATGTACTATAACTGCGAAGGTTCGATGGTTAGATGATCAAATGATCAGTTGGGATTAATGTTGTTGTTGTGAGATTGATCATCTGAAAGGAGAGTCTATAACTTGTATGTAATTCAATTACTGTAATACAAGAGGTTTTTCTTTGGTGTGGTGGGTTTTTCTCCCGTAAGGGTTTTCCCACGTAAATCTAGTGTTCAATTGTGTGTGTTTATATTTATCTATTTTGATATTTTCTCCCATGTGTATCTTAATGAGTTGTAATTGCTAAATTAAATACATGTCTGCATTATTCTCTGAGGTTTGACATTAGGAGAGTTTATTTCACACCTTAAATTTTCCTTGCAAGTGGTATCAAAGCCTGGCCAATTGTGTTATCCTTGTGGGTAGATTGGTTTTTTTGTGTCAATCATGTTCAGTGGGAGTTTTTGTAGAATTCTGGTAATCTTAAATGCAGATTAAGATGGAAAGCACATCAGGAAAGATTGAAATTGAGAAATTCAATGGTAGCAATTTTGAGTTGTGGAAACTCAAAATGGAAGACCTATTGGTGGATCATGATCTTTGGCTTGCTGTGTCTGGAACAAAACCTTCTAGCATGAAGCAAAAAGATTGGGACCTCACAAAGAGAAAAGAAAAAGGTTTGATAAGACTCTTTTTGGTAGACTCTATTCTCCAGAACGTTCATGAAGAGAAATCCGCATATTCTTTGTGGAAGAAGCTTGGAGACTTTTATCAAGGCAAGTCCTTGGTGAATAAGTTGTTCTTAAGGAAGAAGTTGTACTCTTTGAAAATGTAGGAAGGAGAATCTATTCTTGATCACTTGAATGCTTTTAACATGTTGATTGCTCAGTTAGCATCTATGGGTGTGAAGATTGATGATGAAGATAGTTGTATGCTATTGTTATGTTCTTTTCCAGATTATTGGGATCACTTGGTGATGGGAATTGGGAGCACGAAAACCAATTTCAAGATGGAAGATGTGGTTGCTTATTTTTTATCAGAAGAGATGAGAAGGAAATATTTTGAGATGGCAAAGGAGGCTCTAGCTGTTCATGGTAGATCGAAAGAAGAAGGCAAGAAGAAGGATAAAATTTCCAAATCAAAATAAGAAGGGAGATCAAATTCTCTTGGAAAAAAGTCCAAGGTGAAGTGCTAGAATTATGGGAAACCTAGTCATGTCTAAAAGGATTGCAAAGAGGAGAAAAATAAGAAGAAGAATAATTCTTCTGACAATAATTATTCTCAAAGCGAGGCAGATGCCTTCATTGCAACCTTGGAAACTCGAGCATCAAATGATGTCTGGTTGATTGATTCTTGAGCATCTTTCCTCTCATAAAGATTGGCTCACAAAGTATGAAAAATATGATGGTGGAAAGGTGTATTTCACAAGCAATTCATCTCTGGAAATTTTTGGTCGAGGAAGAGTCAGAATTCAATTTCCTGATGGAAGAATTAAGGGAATTGACATCGTAATGCATATACCAGGTGTAGCTTGAAATTTACTTTGTGTAAGAAAGCTGAATGATGTCAAAGTGCAAGTGTCGTTCTTAGGCAATGGTTGCAAAATGACTAGAGGCTCGATGGTGCTGGCTAGGGGTCTTCAAATTGGTACTCTGTACAAGCTGGACGCACTGACAGTTCAATGTAACAGTGTCTCTATGAAGTCACAAAAGGTTGTGCTTAAAGAGGAGAAATAAAATGTTCCTATTGGGGTAAACTCTTTGGAAGTTAAAATTCTAGCAGAGAAGACTATGCTCTGGAATCAAAGGCTCGGTCACATTGGTGAAAAAGGTTTGAAAGCCTTGAAAAAGAAAAACCTGGTTGAGGGGCTTGATGATTGTAACCTGGAATTTGAATTTTGTGAACATTGTATATATGGTAAACATCATCGTGTTTCATTTTACTCTAGTCCTCACAAATCTTCTAGTGTTCTGGATTATATTCACTCTGATGTTTTTGGTCCAGTGAATGTACCTTCATTATCGAAGTCTAAATATTATGTTTCTTTTATTGATAATTATTCGAGAAGGGCATTTATGTATTTAAAAAAAGTAAATCAGAAGTGTTTAGTCATTTTAAGGAATTTAAAAACCTTGTGGAAAATCAGACTAGAAGAAAAATAAAGTGTTTAAGGACTGAAAATGGCGGTGAGTTTTGTTTTGATGAGTTTGAAAGGTATTGCAAAGACCATGGGATTAAAAGGCATAAACTACACCTTATACTCCACAACAAAATGGAGTTTCTGAAAGGTTGAACAGGACGTTGATGGAGAAGGCAAGAAGTATGTTGAGAAATGATGGTCTAGAGAAAAAGTTATGGGCCGAGGTTGTGGCTACAACATGTTACTTGTTAACAAAATGCCTATGGAAGCTTGGTTTGGTAAGAAGCCCTCTCTAATACATGTTCGTGTCTTTGGCTTTGAAGCATATGTTTATGTACCTAATGTGAAAATATCTAAATTGGAAAATAAACTTGTTAAGTGTATCTTCATTGGCTACGAGATTGGTGTGAAATGATACAAGCTTTGGAATCCTGTGACTGTGAAGGTATTGTACAACATAAGTGTAATATTTTGTGAGATGAAACCTTCTACATTAGATCTACAGTCAGAGATGAAAGAACAAGAAGAGAAAAATGATGTTGAAATACCTCTAACTCTTGAAAAAGAGGAACGACACATTGATAGTGTACCTAAAACTAAGGAGAGTGTGAGCAGCTTTGAGAGTTCTAAACAAGAAGAACCAGAACCTCAGCCTCAGCCTATGAGGTCTACACATGTGAAGAAGCAATCTGATAGGTTTAGATACTCTATGTTGTATTCTAGTTGTGCTTATGCTTTGATTACTAACACAAATGAGCCTAGGATTGTTAAAGAGGAAACTATAATGTCTGATTCAGATTCCTGGTTGGAAGCCATGAATGAAGAAATGACATCTTTAAAGGAAAATGATACTTGGGATCTAGTTCCATTTCCTGAATGTAGAAATCTTATGGGCTGCAAATGGGTATTTAAAAGGAAAATAGGTCTAGATGGCAGTGTTGAAAAATATAAAGCAAGGTTGGTTGTGAAAGGATATTCCTAGGTAGAGGGAATTGGTTATGGGGAATTTTTTTCTTAAGTAGCAAAGCTGACATCTATCATATTTCTTTTGTCACTTGTAGTAGCATATGACTAGGAGATTGAGCAAATGGATGTGAAGACATCATTTCTTTACGATGATCTTGAAGAAGAAATCTATATGTCTCAGCTAGAGCACTTTGTGGGAAAAGGTAAAGAAAGTCTAGTTTGTAAGTTAAAGAAATCTCTATATGGTTTAAAATAGTCGCCTAGAATGTGGTACCAGAAATTTGGCATGTTTTTTTTGTCACTGGGTTTTGTAAGATCGAAATCAGATCATTGTGTGTACTTCAAAATTGAAAAATGATTAGGTTCTTATTATTGCACTCTATGTTGATGATATGTTATTCATAGGGAACAAAGCTATATTAATACTGTTATGAAGAGATTTAGTATGACTGATTGCAAACAACTAGTTGTTCTAGCTCTGCAGATAACAAAGCTATCTGCTGAAGATTGTCCAAAATCTCCTATTGAGATGGAGGACATGACCAAAGTTTCTTATGCAAGTGCAGTTGGTAGTTTAATGTATGCAATGGTCTGTACAAGGCCAGACATTGCTCAAGCAGTGGGAGTACTTAGTCAATTTATGGCTAATCCTGGAAGGACACATTAAGATGCTGTGAAAAGAGTGTTTAGATATTTGAAGGGAGCTTCAAAATATGCTTTGTGTTACCATGATAATTCGGTTGAATCATAAAGGACTCTTAGCATTCATGGGTATGTGGAATTTGATTGGGCAGGGTACATTGACAACAAAAGATCCATCAATGGATATAGTTTCATGATGAATGGTGGTGCAATTAGTTGGATGAGCAAGCAATAGGCTCTAGTCGCTTTATCTACTATAGAGGCTGAGTACATGGCAGCAACTCATGCCTGTAAGGAAGCCATTTGGCTTAGGATATTGTGTTCTAATATTGGTTTTTATGTAGGGAAGATTATTATTTATTGTGACAGTCAGAGTGCCATTTCTTTGGTGAAAAATCCAACTTTCCATGTCATGATGAAACATATTGATGTGCAGTATCACTTTGTACGAGATATGGTGGAGAATGGAAAGGTGTGTTTGGAAAAGGTAGATACTCTAAAGAATGTTGTTAATGCATAAAAAAATCCAATGAGCACTGATTATTATTTATTGTGACAGTCAGAGTGCCATTTCTCTGGTGAAAAATCCAACTTTCCATGCCATGATGAAACATATTGATGTGCAGTATCACTTTGTATGAGATATGGTGGAGAATGGAAAGGTGTGTTTGGAAAAGGTAGATACTCTAAAGAATGTTGTTGATGCATTGAAAAATCCAATGAGCACTGATAAGTTCATATGGTGTGCTAATTTGACGGGCCTTGGGGTCTAGAGTATTCAGTGACTTCTTGTATTGAAAAGGGTTCAGTGAGTTCTTTGTGAAGTGGGAGATTGTTGAGAATTGTGTCTCAAACTCACCGGTGTAACCCTGGAACTATTTCCAATGAGAAAATAACTCATAAGTGTTAAGTTTATGCTTGTACCATTGTACCATTGGATGATTGTGAGAGAGGTGTGGTAGCATGGTATACCACCATACCGCGGGAGCCTTCATAAAGAGGTGCAGTAGTGCGGTGGTACCATAATACCATAGGTGCCTTCTCACTGAGGTGTGGTAGCATGGTGTTACCACCATACCACATGACCCTTCTTACTATCTGGCGGTAGTGTGGTGTATACCACCATACTGCGAGAGCATCCTAACTATTTGGTGGTAGCGCGGTATACCACCACCCCACGAGAGCCTATTGGTTGCGTAGCGATAGTGTGGTGTATGGTGAACGAGTGTAGACTTGTTGACTAATGAGGTGTATGCCGATCAATGGTGAACATTGCTAACTTGGAGGTGGTTGTTCAATGAATGGGAAGTTTGATAGTTGCTTAATAGAGGAAATTGAACTGAACCATCTATACAGAGAAAAAATTGATCATGGTTATTGCTATACATTGCGACATACTATAACTGCAAAGGTTCGATGGTTGGATGATCGAATGATCAGTTAGGATTAATGTTGCTGCTGTGAGATTGATTATCTAAAAGGAGAGTCTGTAACTTGTATTTAATTCAATTATTGTAATTCAAGAGGTTTTTCTTTGGTGTGGTGGGTTTTTCTCCCGTAAGGGTTTTCCCATGTAAATCTGGTGTTCAATTATGTGTGTGTCTATTTCTGTGTTCTGATATTTTCTCCCATGTGCATCTTAATGAACTTTAATTGATAAATTAAAGACATCTCTGCATTCTTCTCAGAGGTTCGACATTAGGAGAGTTTATTCCGCACCTTAAATTTTCCTTACAACTTCTTCACATTCATTTCCATTTCTCATTTCTTCCTGAGGCTTTCTTGTATGATATACTTTTGCATCTTTTGATCTTTATTCTTGGCTTCTCGATACCTCACCTAGGGCTTCTCTCCTTTTCCTTTTCCTAATCTCTTGGTACCCATATTCTTCTTCTTAAACTGTCAAAACTTTCACACACATAATTATCCAAAATCCCATGAGCATAACCGAATTCCTCTTCCCAGACCTTTTAGGCTCTGATACCAAAAATTGATGACAAAGATGAAACTAGAAACAAATCTATCTTTAAATTTAATCTATTTAGATCTGCAAAACAACACCATCTGGTTGTCTCACTTTGTAAAATGCAAAAAATCTTAACTTATCAATATTTGAGAGAAAAGCTAATATTATGCCTCACACATAATTTTTTTTTTCCAAATTACTTAATCAAGTAACAAATTATAAGTTACCATTGCCAAAATCATATTTGGCTAGAAGTTGAGAGGATGAAACAATAACAAGGATTCACTAATCAAATTCTTTCTCTTATGGAAAATGTTTGCACCTCAATCTACCACTTCAAGTCACTAAAAGACAACAATAAGAAGTAATTAAATGTTGTGGGAGATTCACATAGATTTCCAGTAACGTATTTACAACAAACAATTTTGACAACTAACACCATATATTAACAAAGACAAGGCAACATTCTTATTAAGGCAGCCTCTCTAATTTGTTTTCATTCCAATCTTCATAAGAACATCAATAAAAAGGATGTATGCACAATCATGATCTACTTGAATAAAGAATAAAGGCAACACACAAAAAAATAAATCCAATGAAGTTTTTCTAGCACCAAGTATTTGCCAATCGATCTTTCCTACCAGATTCTTTTTGCACCCTCTCACTAACTATTGATTCTCCTTGAATTTTTTGTGCTAATCTCTCATATTTCTCTCCTTCTCCCTATGCCAACATCCTCCCCCTTTCTCTTTTGCACTAATAACTACAATCTCTCCTCTTTTTATGTTTTTCCACTCTTCCAAAGTGCATTCCCATCTTCCTAACCGACTCCTACATTGAAAATCTATTTTTGAAAACTGAAAAATGGTAACTTCATGATTGTTCTTTTTAAATTATTTTCATCATCTTCCAATTTGGATGGGTTATTATATATTTGTTAAGTTCATTTTTTTCCTTACATAACAATCACACCCCCTTATTACTAGCTCAATATTTAAAAATAAATAAAAAGTACCCAATTGAAATTAAATGAAAACCAAAATTGGATAGTGTAAGTCAATGCTCCTACATCAAGTTTACAACCTTTTATCAATAAAATAGTAATGATTTAATTTACCTTGTAGACTAGCAAGATAAAAGTCTGATACCACTATAATGTCCCAAACATAAATTTTATATAAATATGGTCAAGTCTAAGATAATAATACAAATTAACAACTAAATATTAAATATTAAATTTTCAATGCCCATAACAATTACAAAGAGATATGCACTCAAATTCACCTAAAAACTAGTCATGCACTATCATGATTCAAAAGATTTATTTTTTATTAAATGTGATTTTATAATCAAATAAAAGATAAAATGGTCTAAAATATATTTTAATCACTTTATAATCACCAATAGCCCATGAAGATGATGAAAGAGCTCATGATCATAAAATTGAATAAACCATGTAAATTCACTCACAAAAATTATAGCAAAAAGAGGGACAATCTTTGTACACATAAATAGAAACTTCATAATATGTTGGAACTGATTTTCATTGATCAAAATAAATTAGAATAATTTTATTTCATATATTAAAGAAATACAAATGATGGATAATATGAAATAATCTTTTGTATATTGGAGCTTCCTTCTATATTATCTTACAAATATAAACTACTAAAAGAGTGTTGACATCCAAAATAATATATGAAGTGAAAATATAAATTATACATAAGATTAGCCTTAATAAAAAAAAGGAATTTCATTCTTTGATCTATAATAATCCAGATTTTCCATCCTCAAATTTTATATTTGAACAAAAGTGCTCAAATGGTGAAAAATTTGATAAATTGATAAAAGATATCAACTAAATAAGCTGTCTAGCTTATATGAAAATTGGGCTCAAATTTCAATGTTTCAATATTCTCATAAATAAAAACAATAATATATTAAAATATTAATTCATTTGTAATTATTCTCTATCCAATTAAATCCATAAAAGGGATTGTCATAATCTCCACTTGATTCTTAGTTACTTTTAGCTAGTGAGGATTCTCTTCTTACACCCACTTACAATCATCATAAATAATTATGAGAGGATCCTCCAACATGTGAAAAAGTTATACTTTATTTATTCAAGATTTTCTCCCAAAATAATCTCTTTATAACTCCCCCACTAATTGACAATCCTAATTCCCTAATTATGAGCTCATAGAATATGTCATAAATAAAGATGTCAAATGACTTGGGAGTTATGTATGATCAATTTATGAATTTGGAAACCTCATTTAGGAAATTAAATAATATTTTTTATTTTTTTCATATTTTCTAAAAATAAAAAGAATAATTAATAACGAAGGTTAAAAATTCATAATTATTTTCCTAACATTTTCCTTTAGCTCATGAAAAATATTAGAATGAGATTTTTGATCTATAAAAAACAAATTAATTGGTAAGGGAACATTCAAATTTCACCCTTCTCAAAATTGATTTCCCTTAAATAATTTACAAATTTAAATATTCTGAAATCTTTGAATCTTGCATAGTGACATTCTTTATAACCAAGTTCTTACAATGAAATGTATACTCTACGATTACTTTGTCTCTTGAAATTTTCACCCTTTATTAATTATTTTTAATAAAAATATATTTTGTAACGCCCTACCACACGCACCCCAAAGGAAAACTAAACAACTAACAATTACGGAATTTTTTTTTTTTGAATGACAACTGTGCATTAACCAATGATTAAATAAACATACAACATTAAGATAATTACATAACATCCTCTACTAGTCCCATTGGGTTACATGGTTGCATTACTCACGTTCATTCCCATCCACTAACATCGTTAAAACTAAATGCCAAGAATAAAGCAATAGAAACATACACTATACAAGATAATTTTATGACAAACATACAACCAACCATGATCAAAAGAGATGATAATGGTACATACATCATTTATTACATATCAAATTCAGAGTTCAATATTACATATGTGGAGCATATTTCCATAGATACAACACATCATAAAAACAATGATACAATTACATCATGCTTCCCTTATAACAACGTGAAGAGTACATCAACACAAAAATGATACAACAAAAATGAATAGAATACATAATGAGATCCATCTGAAGGGATTATAGGTCATAACACTAGAACTGTTGCCAAAACTGGAAATATCAGGAACCACTGCAACTGGTACATCTTTGCAACATCACAATCATTGATGGGGAACCCAATGGGTGCGTAGCACGTTCCACCCGACCATGTGGACCCTAAGGTCCACCCCCCGTGCTAGGAGATGACAAGAAAGACCCACAACCAAAAAAAATAAAAATAAATAAACAAGGCAACAAGACTCCATCACAAAACACAATAAACACACACAAACAACACATAAAACATACAATAGGAACCTTCGCTTCCAGAGACACAAGAATGATGAAGGGAAACAACAACAACCATGGTTGTTAAAGGAAGGAGTGTCATCACATAAGCTCGACATGGGTTACCCAATTTAGATCTTCATAGGTTATCGACCCCCTACCTAGCTAAACCCTGACAACCTCAACTGATCCCCGATCCTCATTCTCACACATGCGGGATCAACATACCTTTCAAAGGGACAAGGAAGTTTATCTTCGCCATTCCAGGCCTTCCCACTCATCCCAAGCCCAAATGAGAACTTGAGCCATGAGTGAGGCTAACTTATCTGAATTAATATAAGATGCTACCCAAAACTCCTAATTACTTGTTAGGTTATCATAGATTATGGAAACTCTCAATGAGTTACCCGTACGCCACTTTTTGCACTGACCCCCACTGAGAGCCACTCCCCCTACTAACAAAAACACAATACAAGGAACATGGTGCACCTTAACACTCATAAAGACAAGACATGAAAATCACAACCACATGCGAGGCATGAACCCTCTCGCACACATTCCACAACACAAAATTATGAAGGAACAAGGTAACACCCGTAAAATCTCAACAAAACAAGAACAACTATGACTCAAGCCAACATAAACTCATCGAATACAAATACTCCCCTTACCTCTGGAAGATAATTAAAACAATCTACCCATGAACTCAAATATAAAGTGAGAAGACGAACAACGTCAAAAGGGTTCCTGATAGATTTCAACACGAATCCAATGAACAAAATCTCCTCAAAACCAACCAACATAGAAAATAAAGACACCACAAAATGAAATCATCAAGAATTGGGTTTTAAAAGAAACACGAATACATTCTATGTATTAGCCATAAATGATGGTACATAATCAACCACGTTGATTTATTCGATCGAGATAATATTATTTAGATATTCAAGAAACTATGCAATCCTATAACATATATATATATATAAACACATACACATTTTCACACAAACAAATTTCTCTTACATTTTATTCATGATAAAAGTATTATCACACTCCTAACAAAATCTTATTAATAATTAAACTAGCTCTTAAAGATATAAAACCTCACCTTATACACCACAAAATATTCTTTAATATCAATACCCATTCACGTAACAAACTAAATAAACAATTACATTCTAATTAAAAATCCTTAATGAAAATAAGTTCCATCATCTCTTAACTTTCACTAACAACACAAAGGTAATAGATTTCCAAAACCATTTAAAATATCAATTCATTTTATTCACCTAACCGTTGTGAAAAAAAAACTTTTAAATAAACAAGGAACTATAAAGTTTACTTTGTAATAACTAGATATGCATTTGAACAGCAATATAATTTTATTAAATATAATCGTAGTATATATATATATATATATATAATTATTAAAACAACCACTGTCAATAAATAGAAAATCTGATTTATGCATTCTACTCAAATCTATGACATTCTTTTACTTATAAAGTTATATGATAAATCTACCTTATTCTTAACTCCACCATAGAGATTTCATATAAAATTAAGAACTTTCCTTCTTTACTAATTGGATTTAAATCACCAATGTATTTAACAATGGAAGATAAATAACCTACTTCCAAATTAACTCCCTAAACAATATACAATTGTTCAAAGAATCATACCACAGGTTAGATAATTTGAGAACAATCCATCTAACAATGAGAGACCTAAAGAACAAAAAATTACTCTCAAGATCAGATTTTATTAATATTAGAATGTATTACCTAAGACACAATATAAAACTATTGTTTTACTGCAACCTAATCATCTCACAAATTTTATGAACGATTCTAAATTTCTTAAACAACATATAGACATATCTATGTAAAAATCTATTATCTTAACTACATGACAATAATCGATCCCATATATAAAAATCTATAATATTATTTTAAAAAGAATAATAAATATAATAGATAAATACATACAACTGGCTAACTTTTATATTTAATACGAGTCTATTCAATAATCTGAGAGTATCCGAGAAGAACTATACTAGGACAACTATAAATATGTATACTTATATTTTGGAATACCCAAGTAAGAAATCAGTTTAAGGGTAGTGAGTTTGCTTGAAAGGCAACAAATTGTTAACTCCTAAAGGAATTGATTCATTTAAAATAGAATATCGTTCCAATGATATGTTTGAGGTAGTGACATGTTTATCATGTTTTTCACTATATACCGTAAAAAGCATGGAGAGCTAGAGGAAAATGGTGTGCAACCATGAAGAAGATTCGAACTGCAAAAGGGGTGGTGGCAATATTCGAGTGAGAACGATGTAGCTCAATGAAACACACAAATTATATAATGGAGGTTCACAAAAAAAAAAATCTATGGAATGAAATGAAGCGATTATGGAGAGAAAATAATGCAAAGTTTGGAGGAATTGGCTTGTCGAATGAAGGAAACATAGGGAACCAAAAAAAAAAAATTTGGTAGTGAGTAAGGAGGATGACAGTGAAGGAAAGTGGGCTTGAGTTTTCCACAGGATGGAGGGAAGCCACTACGGAGAAAACTCAACACCTATAGAAATGCAAGATGCTCTCAAAGAAGAAAACACAAACCAGATACAAAATAAAATGGACAGCAAGAAGAGGAGGCAAAATATTTCTTGTTTTATTAACTTAACCAAAAAGATTACAAACTTCAATGCTTACATACAAAAACTCAGAGCAAGGCTCTATACATTCCTTCTTACAAAAACTGTGCAAGTTCTGGAGCAAACTAGTTGTTGCTATGTGTTGCTGTGAACATTCCAAAGCACTGTCCTCTGTCAATGTTCTGGAGCACTTTCCTCTGCTGCTATAGGTTCACCTGAACATTCCTCCTTTTGTTCTTCTACTTCTCTATGTCTTTTGTCTCTTACATTCTTCTTCTTTCTCTAACTCTTCTTCTTTCTCTGACTGAAAACAATTTCATTTTGTTCTTTTGTCTTTCCCAGCCTTTTCCAAAATTGGCACTCAATTCAAATTCACCTACCAAGAGTTAATTCTTTGCCAAGATTAATTGGCCAGCATGGAGGTCAGACACGATAGGTGGAGGATCCCTACAGATCATTTCAAATCGTGCATTAAATGCACTCGGTTGGTGGCTATGAAAGATTAACATTTCCAACAGATGACAGTGAAGGAAAGTGGGCTTGAGTTTTCCATAGGATGGAGGGAAGCCACTACGGAGAAAACTCAACACCTATAGAAATGCAAGATGCTCTCAAAGAGAAAACACAAGTCCAAAGAGGAGAAAAGAAAATCGACGCATGGGTAGCACATACAAACACAAGAATAGAGAGCATGAGATAACACAAAAGAATCGATCAAGAAGATTACTCGCACAATGTTGTAAGCAACAACCAGGATAACTAGCACAAAAGCATTGATGGCAGTAGTATGCACTACCCAAAACAAGAATTCGATGGGGAAAGGAGGACAACAAATTGTTTAAGGGAATAAGGCTTATGAAGATTGCACCAACAACAAACTATCACACAAAAAAAAACATTCAGACTGAGCAATAAGATTCATTGAATAAAATCAAATAGATGATGGATTAGAAATTTACATAGGATGAACCAAATGCAATTGACCGAAATGTAAAATCGCATAGAGAAACCAACAAATTCCTCAAAAGCTAACTAAATTCTTGAACAGAGTTCTAGTTATTTTCACATGGACATAGGATTTGAAAGGTAATAAGAAGGAAAAGATGACATGTGGCGATATCAAAATCATATCTCAATAACACTTTGTCATAGCCAGAATGAAATCACAATTCCTACCTGAAATCCAACGCACGAGCATGAAGAGAACGAACTGTAGACCCTCAAGTTCATGATCACAACTCCTCCTTCGATCTTGCTTGATGACCTAGATCAAATTTACTTGCAAATCATTTCAAAACCCCCCAAAAAACAATGTAATAACATTTCCAAAATTCTTTTTCCTTTAGAGCATAAATTTTCTTTTTCATAAAGAATGTCTAACCCCCAAAATTTTGCCAGAGAACATAATAAAACCAAAGAAACATTTTTGACAACCAAAATTGTAAAATAACAAGTTTCCCATTTTCCTTTTCAAAATCCCCAAAAATTAAAGCATAAAATTAGCAACTTCAACCAGCTTCTCTAGTTCAAACAAATGCATGCATTTGCATGCGAAAACTTTCCTCAATTAATAATTTTCATTTCTAAATTTTCATTTTGAATAAAACAAAATAATAATTAAATAAAAAATATTATAATCCAATTATCAATTTAAAATTTAACAATATTATAATCGAAATGCTATTCTTTCTTAAAATTAAAAATATTAATTTCAACAATTACAAATACTATATTCACATAAATCAACCAACCTTTAAATTTGTAAATTAAATTTAATACTTTAATAAAATGCTTAACGTTTTACAATAGTTCACTTTGATAATTAAATCTAATAATTTAATTGCTTTATCCTCAACAATAATAAACGTGGTTGAATCAAACTATTAATTAACAACATTTTAATAATGTGCCTAATTAAAGCAACATTAAATTTATTAATGACATTTAAATTAACAACTATAATAAATGGTTAGACAACATCAATTAGACCATAAAAATAATCAACATGCCAACTCAAACAAACACTTACACAATCGACCCAAGGACCCAAATGGAGAGGCATTACATATTTCATTACTCTATGATGCTCTTCTTACACCCATTGTAATGATCCAATCATAATTTTTCTAAATATATTTATATCTAAAATATTGCTATAAATTTTAACATAAAATATAACAAAACATCAATAACAACTTCCATAAAAATTGAATATAAAAATATTAAAATGCTTCTTTCTAATTTTTTATAAAGTATGCCTAGAAATTATCTATAATTGCACATATGAAATGAGACTTCACCAAAATGTATGCATCTAATTTATTTTCGCCAAAAGAGCATAAAAATGCTACAAAAAATATTTTTTTATAGAAATACATGTGAATATGGGATCTATCAACAAACTATGATTGTTGTAGATTCCTTCTACATAAATTGTCAAATATAAAATGTTAAGATTTAATTTTAAATCCAAACACTATTTGGATTGAAAATAAAATATTAGTATGAGATTTACCTCAAAAAAAGGAGGAATGGTCCTTTGATCTCCAAGAATCCAAGGGTTTTCATCCTCAAATCATGGTGTTGAACGTAAGTTCTCAATGTTGGGAAATTAGGTTTCTCAACTTTGCACATTTCTTATTGATTATTTATTTTTTTATTTAACATTTTCTTATAATTATTTGAAATAATTATAATTCATTTTATTAAATATTTGTTCTCCACGAAATAGGGCATGATATTTTGAATTGGAAATTTTGCCACATGTCATTACCTTAAAAAATGGTTATTAATTGCCAAAACATTCCCTCTTAATTTTTTTTTGACAAAAGTGGAAAGCCACTAAAATTTTATTAAATAGAAAAGGATTACAAGAGATTCAAAAAAGAGTTCCTTATGAGGAAATACAAATGTGATCAACCACTGAATTGTCGAGGCTCCAAAGGAGAAATTTTAATAGGAAATAGCCATATGCCAACTGGAATACAACACAGTCTGCAAGCATTAAATTGATAGGGGAGGAGTACATAAAAGGCTCCATAAGAGAAATTACAGACCATCTTTTACAATCAAATATTGAAGCTCCATAGTTGGAGAAAACCATATCACATTTATAAGGAGAAATTGGGATGATACAGAACTGAAACCAAAGGAGCACAAAATTTCTTCACTTCCAAAGTCAGGAAAGAAAAACCCTAAATTATGAGCTATGTCAACACTCCAATGAAGAGAATTACTTGTAACATATAGATAGAAGCAAAAATTTCCCAAGCAAGCCCATGCATCTGATGAAAAAAAGGGAAGGAATATGCAAAAGATATTAATAAGAGCTATTCGCAAGATGAAACATAGAGAAACCCAAAAAATGGCAAGAAGAAGGAGAAAGGTGGCAGGTAGTAAAAAACCCTAGCCAACCATACATCAAACCCCACTTTCTATAGATGATGCCAAATCATTAGGAGAAGGGAAATAAGGTTGAGAATGGGGTTCAACCAGAGAATGCTTGATAAGAAATTGAACAACATAAAAAGGATTTTGAAGCATTACATAAACATTATTTCCCAGTCAAGACCACAATCGATTAAGTCTGCAATTGAATTCATATGGGAATTCATCTATCAAGCCATGAGCCATAGAACTAAGGAGAGTTGAAAAGGAGTTATCAGAGAGATACTATCAAAATGCTACCAAAATTACTCCTTGAAGGTTGTTGAGATCATACTCATGTGAAGACTTGCATTGCAAGTGTGTTGTAATTATTTATTATATTCATAATACATAATACAAGTTTTAGAGTGTGTGATTTTTATTTTGAAAGGGTTTTCCCCTGTAAATATATGTTCTATGGCTTCATGATTATTTTTGTTTTCTATGTGTTTTGATACTTAATATAATAAGTTAGATCAGATTTAGATTTATTTGCACAATCTTCCCCTTAAGATTAGTGTAGGAACATATTCTACACACCTTTCTTCTTTACAAGTGATATCAAAGCATGACCATTTTTTGTTCTAGTTGTTGTGTTGTTGGATTTTTTGAGTTAATATATATTGAGTAAGAGCTTGTGTAGAAAGAGAGTTTTCTTAGTAAATATGGAAACCACATAAAGGATAATGGAGGTAGAGAATATTTTTGGCAATACATTTGAGATATGGAAGATGAGGATGAAATATTTGTTAACTGATTGTGATTTACAGGATGTTGTTGATGAAAAAGTTCAAAGAACTACAAATGCTATATTGGCCACTTAGTATGATGTTATGAGACATAAAGAAAAAGGTCTAACTATATTGTGTTGGAAGACTATTTTAATCAATTTATACAAAGAATCCACTAAAAAATTATTGTGGAAAAAACTAGCTTAAGATCTACCAAGCTAATTCTTTAATTGATAAAATGTTTTTGAGAAAGAAATTGTATTCTTTGAGTATGGAAGAAGGTGGATGAATTTCAAACCTCTTGAAAATATTTAATATGTTGGTTTCTCAAATATTGCCAATTGGTGTCAAAATATAAGAGGAATAGAAATTTTAAATTTTTCTTTTCTATTTTCTCGAATCTTGGGATTCTCTCGTTATGGCTAAAGGAAGTACTTTTGTAACCTTGAAAGTTGAAGATGTTGTAGGTTCTTTAATTTTTGAAGAAATGAGAAGGAAAATTTATATCAATGCCAAATATTTCCTAAATGTATGAGGAAGATATGAAGAAAAAGGAAAGAAGAATGAGAAGCATTAAAAATCCAAGTCCAAGTCCAAGGGGAGATCTAAATCTCATAGAAATCTCAAGGTAAAATGCTAAAATTGATATAAACCTAGTCACTTATAAAAGAATTGTAAAGAGGACAGGACGAACAAGGAGTATGATTTTAATTCTAAATTTGAGAAGGAATATGGTGATGCATTCATTTCATCCTTGGAAACCTATGTAGTTTATGATGCATGGTTAATTGATTCAAGTGAATATTTTCATATGACCTCTAATTAAAATTGGTTTTTTTTATTATGGAAAATATGATGGGGGTAATGTGTACTTGGGTGATGATTCTTATCTAACCATTTATGGTCATGGAAAATAAAAATTGGATTTATAGATGGAAGGATTAAATGGTAAAGATATTATGTTAAATGTCCCTATTATAGATCATAACTTACTATCTATGAGTAAACTAATTGATATGAGTGTGCAAGTTATCTTTTTGAAGCAGGTTGCAAGATGGTCAAAGATGTTATGGTTATTTCTAAATGTTGTAAGTATGAAGGTGTTTTCATTGAAGCCAACAAGAAGTCTATTGATTGGTGTTGTCATTGATGTCAACTATGTGTTAAGGAAGTTGTTGCATGATGAAGATGTCGATGATATTGAGAAAATTATGAAAAAAAGGAAAATAGGTTGTGCATTTGTAGTTGAGATATTGAGGAAGTGTTGTGAGTACATAGAGCTATATTTTTGTTGTAGTGTTTGAAGATGAGTTGTGTTGATGGTGTTTTTTATGCACTTCACAACATAGGTGATGCATAGGTGCATCACCTCTCTTGAAAGACAATCTTCCACAATCAGATTGTAGAACACTATCCAAAGGTATCTAATTTCAGGTCTTGACAGTGCTTGGAATATTATTTTATGTGATTTTATGGAATCACAAGGTGGACTTATGGATGCATTACAAAGTGGAAAAGTTGGATCAGCAAATGGAGTTTTTAAGATGGGAGAGTTGCTAAGCATTTGCTATAGGTTCAAACAATAGTCTAGAACTCCATTTCAACATCAGATTTAGCTTTATAATGTGCAATGAACCTTGCCTAAGGTTACTTATTAAAAAAAAAGGAAAAATGGAAGGGAAGAGAGAAGGTTCTTGGATATGAAACTACGAATGAACAGTGATCATGGAGGCTGCTACAGTAGACAAACTCCCTAAACTAGGTTTTGCTTGGCCAAGAGGATCCTATAGTTACACAAAACTAGTGCAATCTTCCAAGGACTACAGATTTTTAGTTTGCATACACAAATCCTGAACATGCAAGTGAACTAAGCTGCAGAAATCAAATAAAGAAGCCCAGGCTAACTTTGCACAACAACTTGTCATCAACAAGTGCCAAAAGTATGGGCTGGAAATTCATCAAATACTAAAACATCAATCACCATTACCACTTCCATTCAAGAAACTAACAACTAAAACTAACTTGGAAGGTAGAACCATGCACACATAATGAGCAAACTCAAAAGTAACACCCATAGATCATGCAATGTTGCTTTCTATTGCTATAGGATGTTTTTACAACTCTCCAACCCTTACAAATGAGGGGGAGACCCCTATTTATAGTTTTCCAAATCTCAAATGAATGGCTAGGATTGATTTACATTGTGTGGATCAGATTCAATTACATTAGGGCTTCACCTACCCCACAATATTCAGCAATTTGAAATACATCTGTTGTCTTTTAGTGGGCAATCACTGTAGCAGTTTTGTCTTCTAGCTGATTTCCCATTTACTGTATCTGAAATTTACTGAAAGTTGCCTTCTTCTGATGCCACCTCTATTGGTGGCCACCACGAGGAGAGGTGGGCATAAAATGAATGGTGATAGGAGCCACGTGCTTTTCCTTGTTCAGCTTTCTCAATGGGTCTCTTGATGGACCTGCGGTAGGCTTCTTGAAACCTACATGCATGAAGTGTCATAAGTGATTTCATACACAAATCAAGGAAAATTTTAATCAAATCTTACAAAATCCTTACTAGATCCATTCACGCATCATCAAAAGATCATAATATTTAGTGTGAAACTCCATTAACAGTTTACTGGAGAGCATTTAAACGTTTCAGGACCGAGAGGTAGAAATGCTGTTTTAGGAATGTTATTTTGAAAACGACAAACATAGAATGGAACTCCAGATGGTATCTCCTAGCTGCAAATTTGGAAATTAAAAGGTCCAAAGGGGATAAGATCCAATTTTAGCATCTGGGTCGAAGTCCATTTTCAAATCAGAGGAGCACTTGGACGTTCCAGAAACGTGAGGCTGAAATGCCGTTCTGGAAATGTTGTTTTGAAAATGGCGAACAGAGCATGGAACTCCAGATGGTATCTCCTAGATGCAAATTTGGAATTTGAAAGGTCCAAGGAGGATAAGATCCAATTTTACCATCTGGGTTGAAGTCCGTTTTCAAATCGGAGGAGCGCTTGGACATTCCGGAGATAAGAGGCCGGAATGCTATTCTGGAAATGCTGTTGCAAGAATGTTGTTTTGAATTTCTTGCAATTTCTTGAAACGTAATGAAACCTTGGTAGTTCACTTAGGCACCACAAAAACATCCCAAATCCATAGGAAACATATCTCCAAAGTCAAAAATGAAGGAAAAAGAAGAACCAAGCGAGCGGGAAGGTGAAGCCAGAAAAACCCAAGACTTAGCCATTTTTAAAATTTAGGGGCAAAATATGGTCAGCCAAAAATGAGACTTTGAAGGGCGCGTTGACCAACTAGGACACCAAAATGAGGGGCACATAAAATGAGGTGAGAGCAAAGCATCCTGTCGAGAGTGAAAAAAGAGGGTCCCTACCTACGGCGGGGCATGTGCAAAATATGCACAACAAGTTGGAATGAAGTACTGATCTGAGATGATTTCTTTGGTACTTGGTTTCCAAGTGCTTTTGAGAAAATTTGATAAAAAAAGAAAAAAATGTTGTGCAAGTGTTCAAAATGTGCTCTAGATTGTGCTCCACATTTCTTCTTTTTTGATGCTATTCTTGTGTGGATCTAATATTTTATTCAAGGTATTTAGAGGTTGCTATATTCAAAATTTTGGTTTCTAGATCATTGGTGAGAGGAAGTTGTGTTCACTAGTATGTGAACCAGTTTTGCAATGTTGTACAAAGGTGTCTGGGAGAAATGTATTTGCTCCACATTTCTCTATAGTTTCTTTTCAAGACTCATGGCTTTGAAGGAGAGTTAATGTTGTTGTTCTATTGATTATGTCAAGAGGATTCGTGATTAGGTGTATTGGAAGTTTCAAAAGCGTGTACTTAATGTTTAATGTGTTTTCACGGGTAACGATTGACCTGGTGTCTACACTACATTAGAAAATGTTCAAGTATTAATGGAAGCATAGAGTGGCATGTGATATTTAATTTTGGGTCTCACTTAAGTGTTTTTTTGATCCCCTTTCATTCCTATCCATAGCGGGAATGTTTAGGTGCCGACCTAATTTGAATTTGTAAAGTATAACGGATAATTGCCAATCTTGGAGAAGGTGTTTGAGGTTGAGGTTGATATAAATAAGTGCGGTGTTGTTGTGAGTTATAAGAAAGAATGAAGAGAAAAATGAGATAGATGCGAGATGAATGTGGGTGATGTGAATTTGAGCAGAGTAGTGAGAACTTCAAAGTGTTGGACTTCTGAATGTAGTGAGCTAAAGGTGTCCACAATCTTTCAAACAAGGCTGCAAAAGTGTTGGAGCCTTTGTGGTGGATTCTCTACTGCATTGGGAATTTTTTCTTTATCTAACAATTCTCTTTTATCTTCTTGTGTTCTTTCTATGGTAATGAGCCCTGGCTATGATCCTTTTTGGACAATGTGTCCTATTTTGGTAGTGAGCCCTTGTACTAGTTTTACAATTACTTATATTGTGAGATAATCCTCACTGTGGTTTTTCCCTTATTGGGTTTTCCACATAAATCTTGTGTTCTCTTATTTGTCTTTTTCATTCAATAATTGGTATCAGAGCAAGGTTCCTTGGTGAAGAGATTAACTACTTAAGGTAGATACGTGATGGAAAATAAAATTGATTTCCATAGTTTTGATGGAATAGACTATGTATTCTAGAAGAAAAAGGTGGAAGGAATAGACTTTGAGGAAACATTTCCCCTATGGCTAGGATGGAAGCTATCAGAATGTTTTTGGAATTTGTAGCACATAAAGACTTTAAAGTTTATCAGATGGATGTGAAATCTTCTTTTTTGAATGGTGAATTGGAAGAATAGGTATATATGGAACAACTGGAATGATTTTGGTTGTTAGAGCAACTAAATATGGTGTTTTGATTGAATAAGGCATTATATGGATTGAAGCAAGCTCCTAGAGCTTGGTGTGCAAGATTGGATATATATTTGATACAACAAGGTTTTAGTAAAGGCACCAAAAATAGTAATCTTTATTTAAAATTTGAGAAAGAAAAAATATTGATAGTGCTTGTGTATGTGGATGATATTATCTTTGGTGGAAATGAAGCTATGTGTAAGAATTGTTTTGAAGAGATGCAAAAAGAGTTTAAAATGCCAATATTTAGGGAGACAAATTTCTTCGTTGGGCTACAAATCAATCAAATAGATAAAGGGATTTTCATTTCACAGTCAAAGTTGTCAAAGAGATGTTGAAGAAGTTTGGAATGGAAGATTCCAAATCGATATGCACTCCTATGGTGACTGGTTGTAAATTGAGCAAAGATGATGATTCACCTAAGGCTGATCAGAGAAAATATAGATCTATGATTGGTGAAATTCTATATCTAACTGCTACTTCGATTGGATATCATGCATGCAGTTTTTCATGTGGCTATATTTCAAGAATAACCTAAAGAAACACATGTTACGACAATGAAGAGAATATTAGATATTTAAGAGGCACTGTGAATTATGACTTATGGTATCCTTAGGATACTGATTTCACATTAATTGCTTATATAGATGCAGATTGGGATGGTTATGTTGATGAAAAGAAAAGTAAAAGTGGTAGTGAATTCTTTCTTAGATGTAGATTGGTGTCGTGGTTGAGTAAGAAGGAAGATTTAGTTTCCTTATCCACTATAGAGGCTAAGTATATTGCTACAACATCATACTATACACAAGTTTAATGGATGAGACATACATTGAAGGATATCAAAGTTGTATATGATGAGCTTATATCTATCTTTTGTGATAATAAAAGTACAATTAACATTTCAAAGAATCCAGTGATGCATTCAAGGACAAAGCATATATCTATCAGGTATCACTTTCAGAGAGAGAAGGTTATGGAGAATGAGGTAAAGCTTGAGTATGCACCTACAAAGGATCAAATTGCTGACATATTTACTAAGGCTCTTCCTAAGGATACTTTTGAGTATCTTGAGGAGAATTTGGGGGTTATTTCCCCTCCTTTCTTAAACTATATACATATGGAGATGCATCAGTCCAATGGATCTATGGATCTATCTCTTTTCTAGACTGATGTTGGTGGCTACTTCTTAGGGGGAGTAGGTAGTGTCATGTTTTTTCATTGTTACAAAGTTGGTGAGTTGATCGAGTGTACTCCTAAGGGGGAGTATTCAGAGCAAGTATTTTTGGTCTTGTGTCAAAGGGGGAGAATAATGAATTTTTTTTAATCCTTTGTTGTTGATTTCAAAGGGGGAGATAGAATCACGTGAAAAAGTGCAAGGTATTAGGAGAGAAAGTTGTGAATGTTGTCTAATAATTAAAGAAAAAAAGAGAGATAAAATGTTTTTTAAATTATGTGTTTCCATCAATGACAAGGGGAGATTGTTGCAAGTATGAAGGTGTTTTAATTGATGTCAACTATGTGTTAATGAAGTTGTTGCATGATGAAGATGTCGAGGATATTGAGAAAATTGTGAAAAAGAGGATAACAAGTTGTTTCAAGTTGTGCATATGTAGTTGAGATATTGAGGAAGTGTTGTGAGTACATGGATCTATATTTTTGTTGCAATGTTTGAAGATGAGTTGGAATGAAGTAATGAGATGAGATGATGTCTCTGGTACTTGGTTTCCAAGTGCTTTTGAGAAAATTTGATAAACAGAGAAAACAATGTTGTGCAAGTGTTCAGAATGTGCTCTAGATTATGCTCCTCATTTATTTTGTGTTGATGCTATGCCTGTGTAGATCTAATATGTTGTTCAAAGTTTTCAAAGGTTGCTATATTCAAAATTTTGGTTTCTGGAGCATTGGTGAGAGGAAGTTGTGTTCACCAGTATGTGAATTAATTTTGTAGTGTTGTATAGAGGTGTGTGGGAGAAATGTATTTTCTCCACATTTCTCCACAATTTCTTTTCAGTACTTGTGGCTTTGAAGGAGAGTTAATGGTTTTGTTCTCTTGATTGTGTTAAGAGGATTCATTATTAGGTGTATCAGAAGTTTCAAAAGCGTGTACTTAATGTTCAATGTGTTTTCATGGGTAACGACCGAACTGATGTCTACACTACATTAAAAAATGTTAAAATATTAATAGAAGTGTAACATGGTGTCTAGGATTTAATTTTGGGTCTCAATTAAGTGTTTTTTGGTCCCCTTTAATTCCTATCCTTTGCGGGAATTTTTAGGTGCCAACGTAATTTGAATTTGTAAAGTATAATGGATAATTGTCGACCTTGGAGAAGGTGTTTGAGGTTGAGGTTGATGTAAATAAGTGGTGTTGTTGTGAATTGTAAGAAAGAATCAAGAGAGAAACAAGATAGATGTGAGATCAATGTAAGTGATGTGTGATGCGAATTTGAGCAGAGAAGTGCATAATATTTCAAACAAGGATGTGAAAGTGTTGGATCATTATGGTGGATTATCCATTGCATTGATAAGTTGTTCTTTGTGTAACGTTTCTCTTCTATCTTCTTGTGGTATTTTTGTGGTAGTGATCCTTTTTGGACAGTGTGTCCTATTTTGGCCATGAGCCCTTGTACCAATTTTTCAATTACTTATATTGTGAGCTAATCCTCATCGTGGTTTTTATCTCATTGGGTTTTCCATGTAAATCTGGTGTTCTCTTGTTTTTCTTGTTCATTCAACACTAAATGTGTGAATATTTACACCTTAAGTTTTTAAAGACCAAATTTGAGAGTGTTGGATAAAGATATGATTACTAATTTTTCAAATGGTTGTGGTTTTTGGGTACCTAAGGGTGCTCATTCTATATAATTAAAATTTCTTACAAAGAAGACTATGGTATGGAACCAAAGACTTGGCCATATTGGGGAAAAGGTCTTAGGACCTTAAAGAATACAAACCTTGTTGAGGGTTTGAATGTTTGTAATCTTGAATTTGATTTGTGTGAGCATTATATTTATTAAAAATAAAGCTATATTTATTTTTCTTGATTTCTCATAAATCTAGTGTTGTTTTGGATCTTATTCATTTGGATGTGTTTGTTCATGTTCATATTCCTCTGATTGAAAAATCCACTTATTATGTTTCATTTATTAATGATTATAGAAAAATAACATGCTTTTAATTTCTTAAGAGTAAATCTTAATTTTTTCAATTTATTTAAATAATTTAAAAGAAATGGTTGAGTTGTAGTCTAAAAAGAAAAAAAAATGTTTGAGAATTGACAATGGTAGTGAATTTATCTCTAATAATTTTGACATATTTTGGTATTTATAGACAAAAGAACATTCTATATTCTCCACATTAGAATGAAGTTGCAGAAAGAAAAAAAATGAAACTAATGGTGAAGGTTAAGAGTATTCTTAGTGGTGTTGGACTAGAAAAAAAATTGGGTTGAAGTTATAGCCACTATTTCCTACCTGATTAATTGGTCTCCTACATCAACTCTTTTTGATAAAACACCTATGCAGGTGTGGTAAAGTCATAATACTTCTTTGAGACTTCTTAGAGTTTTATTTTCATGAGACATATGTACATGTGCCAATGGAGAACAAAACAAAGCTAGAGAACAAGGTTTTGGAAGAATATCATTGATGTTGTTGTTGGAAACATGAGCATGAGGGATAAGCACAAGTTGTATTACTATGTGTTGCAATGTTTTTATTGATGTCAACATTGTATCTTGATGTGGAGATCATGGTGTAGATCATTGTAGTTCATTCTAGTTGGTTTTAATAGGTTTTGGAGTGTTTATGGAAGACATTTTTGTAATATGGTTTGATCCAATAAAGTTGGTTGTGATGGAAAATTGACTAAGTGTCAACTCTATTAATTATTTGTAACAAAGCTTCATTTTTTGGGTCTGCACTAGTCCACAAATGAATTTTTCACTTTGCACTTCTAACATTATTTTGTTGGTTGTTAGAAGTATCTAATTCTAGAATTTCATCATGTTTTGGCTTTTAGTGTGAGAGATATAAGTAACAAAAGTTTGGCGTGGAAAGTTACAATTATTTCTTGTATAGTGAATTTTGAGTGGGAGAGTCCGCACTTCTCTGCGGATAATTTTTTGGCTTCGTGGTCTTAAGGAGATATTTACAGATGTCAAGAGAGTATGGATTCTAGTTGGCATGATGTTCTGAGGTACACGTTTATGAATATGGATATACAATTGAAGAATTTTTGTATTAGGTCTTTTGCGGTGCTAACCTAATAAGTGTAAAGGTATGTGAAGGTTAAATATGCAATGTGGTGTTATATGGGAGCTATTATAGGTCCATTCTAACCTGTTTCAAGCTATTTTGAGATTTAAAGATTGGCACAAAGTGTGTGTGTGGAAGAAGTTACATATAATTAGGTTGACCTAATTGATGTTATGCTTAAAGTGGATATATATATATATATGATAGATCATTTTTGGTGTCTTGAAGAACATAAGGGATACGAGATATTTAAGTGACGTGAATATTATTAGAGTAGTATGAATTTAAGTTGTGAATGTTGAGTAGAAGATTAGAGTGATGTGAATGCAAAGGAAAGAAGAGTGTTAGATTAGAATCAAATGAAGTGTGTAAAGTCAATTTATTGAGCTTCATTTTTCTTTGTGGGTGGTGAGTCCACTTGGATAGTGAGTCCACCTATAGTGAGAACTCATGTAAATATACGATAACTGGTTATAATATATTATGAGCTAATCCTCATTGTGTTTTTTCCCATTTTGGGTTTTCCACATAAAAAACATAGTGTTCATGTGTTATGATTTGTTGTTGAATGTTTCATGCTTTCTTTCATTATTGCAATTGAATATGCTAAATGGATTAGATGTTTAAATGTTTGAATGGTTTAAAAGAATATTGATTCACCTCCCCTCTCAATATTCTAGATATTCAACAATTGGTATTAGAGCTTGGTTCCTTGGAAGGAGCTTAACCACTTAGGGAATATCTTAGAGGTTGAACACATGGTTGTTACAAGACTACCTACTCCTCTAGAAGAGATTCCTACTATTGGGTCCATAGAAGAAGATTGCATTCTTGACAAATATGGAGAACTCAAATTTTCCATTGAAGATCTTGAAAGGACTGAAGATGAAAATAGAGATTTGAAAGAAAATGTCGAAGAAGTAAATGTATCAAAAATTCAGAGAAAAAACCAAGAAGTTTAGAGAAAGGGATAAGGAATTCAGTGAAAATTTGAAGAAAGCAAATGAAACTATCACCGGTCTGAAAGTGCAAGTTGAAGAAAAGGAAATAATTGAGGAATGTTTGAATGCAATGGTGAAAAGAAAATCTAAGGAATGTGCAAGGCTTGAACAAGAAGTTGTAAATATGAGATTGTATCTAGAGAAAGAAAGGAGTCATGAAGAAAAATTCAAGATGAGTTCTACAAATCTTGATGAAATTATTGCAAATCAAAAAGGCTCTAAAGATAAAGAAGGTTTAGGATTTGAAAAAGGTGAAAGTTCAAATAAGAAATCAAATACTGAAGATAAGAAGAACTATGGCAAGCAGATCCAGAATCAAAGGAATGAAGCTAGAAGACCACCGGTCAGACAACCAAATACATAAAGGTACCCATATTTTAATGGTTTTTTATTCTTGCAATAAATTTGGACATAAGGAAATGGAATGTAGAGGCAAAATGAAATAGAACGTTCCACCTTTTCTAGTCAATGTTTTACATGCAATAAATTTGGTCATAGAGCGAGAGAGTGCATAAGTCAAAAGATGAATGACTATAACAATGGTAGAATTGTTTGATCTTTCAAAGGATACTATTATACATGCTATGGATTTGGGCATAAAGATAATCAATGCAGATCTAGAATGAATGGAAGGAATATTGGTCAGAAGAATTTCACATATTACAATTGCAATAGGCCTGGACACATTTCTAAGTTTTATAGAAGCAAAAATATGATGAAGGATAATCCATTAAAAATGAATGAACTAGTAAAAAAGGTTGCTCCTATAGAAACAAAGAAGGAGATGGAAAATATTTGAGAAAGAAGGAAGAGGCAAAGTTTAAGGATGAATCTGTACCAGCATCTGGTTAATATGTTTCCTCTAGAAATTGAGTTGAGAGATTTGGATCAGGGGGAGCTTCAATGAACATATTTTATCGCATGCCAAAGAAAATGGTGCTGATGCCTCAAAATGAAGATATGTGATGTAGATCAACATGCTTGATCTATTGGTGAATATTGTAAAAGAAAATATGTTAATGTAAAATTTTGCAGAGGATCAAAAGAGTTTCCAACTTTATTGGTTGAAGAATTCAATGCCAAAATTAGGTTAAATTCGAAGGGTTATAAATTGATTTCACTTAGGAAAATTAATTTACAAAAAGAATTTGAAAAGGAGAAAACTAGCGAAGGAGTGATCAAGGTGATTTGAGATTCAGTGTGCTGAAACCCTAATCAGAAAAAGTGAAGAAAAGGTATTTACAAATATTTATTTTACCTAGTTTCACAAAAAGTTTTTTTGAAAGTGATTTAAATTCAATTGCAATGGATACACCGAGGGTAATAGAGGTTACTAAGAAGCCACAACCTAAGTTTAAGAACTACCCTACAAAATCTATAGAAGATGAATCGTTAGGTGCATTTTTCACATTCCATATGGGGTTTTTCCAATAGAAGATATAAGGATTTACATTCATGGAAAGATGGAAGAATATGATGACATCAAGTTAGAAGATATGTGGATGAAATAATTGAATGAGGAGAATTTTTTCATAAAATCAAAATATCAAAACCTTTTCACAAAGAAGCTTGATGTATGACAATGGTTTCATATTTTTTACTTTGATTACAAATGGGTTAGGATTGCACTAAGCAGAATCCATGATAAGTTTGTGTGGACTGAAATTCCTAGAATGATAACTAAAGAGGTGATTAGAGAGGTTACAGGTCTATTCTCTAGTAGACCTATTCCTATGTTGAGATCAATAAAAAATGAAGTGGTAATGGAACTAACAGGTGCAACATATGATAAAAGATCTCTAGTCATTAATCGCATCAGAAACCCAACTATGAGATATGCAACAATGGTGATTGGTTATAAGATCTATTTTAAAAATAGGGAAAACTCAGTATTTTCCTCCACAATCAATGTGAGATATGAAATAGTTGAAAAAGGTGTTGACTATGATCTTTGTGAGTTGCTAAGGAAATAATTGATGGAGAATTTTAATCAAACAAAGGAGAAGAAATATGCATTTAAGTATGGGAATTTGTTTATGTGTTTGTTTTTCTACTTCCTAAAAATAATTCCTAGAACAAACAATGTTAAATGGTTACAAGGAAGACCCATAGCTCATCATATTGTATACTTTATGAGAAGTATTTATGATGCAAAGGCACAAGATGATTCCCTTACTACTTCTTTGTAGCTTTCTAGAAGAGGATGCATGATATCACTTTCCTAGTGTCAATATATGAGTGTATGATGGAAGCAGTAGAATTGAGGATAGTGTGGATCCCTACATTGGGATATGAAATCAATGAACAAGAAATTATTGGTATGGTTGACCTTTTGTTGAAGAGTCTAAAAGATACCACCAAAGCAAGGTATGGAACCTATGAAGAAAAGTACATGGAGGTGAACATGGAATAAAGAAAACCACATATACATAAGAAGGTTAGAAAAATGGTTGATTAGTATGTAGAGGAAATAGACATCCCAAAGGAACAAGTACAACAAAGATAGAGAAAAAGCTAAGGGAGAATCAAGTGCTATAGGAGGTTTATAAGGCATAAGAAGATCTGGTAGGATAGTTACCACCCCTTCTACTATCTAGAAGTCCTTGAAGATTGTGCAACTTATTACAGAGAAAAGGAAAAAAACTACCAATCCTCCAATGAAGGAGAAATCTCCTCCAGTTGTGCAAACTACAAGAGCTAAGAAGAAGAAAACCACTACAACAATGCCACCTGCAACCCCTACCAATAAAATATAAAAGAAAAAGGAAGTAAGAGAAAGGGTCATAAGTGTCAATGTGGAAGAAGAAGAATAAATAGAGGAAGAAGGACCACAGTTGGTCGACAAAAGAAGTGAAGCTTCACAAGGTGAAGGAAGTGCTAAATGAATAATATTTTACATTATTGACACAAACACCAAAGGAGAGATAGAGGAAGAAAATAATAAAAAATTTGTTCACATGAGGGAGAAGAAGAAAGCGGCCACCAAGAAGGTGTAAGGAAAGCAGAGGTGCAGAAACAATTTCCTAATGCTAATTCTAAGAAGAGAATGCAAACATATGGTTCAATTTTGAATTACAGTTCATTAGAGATACACATTAAAGGAATAACAAATTAGAACAAAATTAACACAAACATAGAATGGACACTAGATTTAACATGGAAAAACCCTTACAAGAGAAAAACTTACCACACCAAGAAAAAACACTTTGTATTACAATGAATGAATTCCACATACTTAGTTACAATTTTTCTTCTTAGATGTCAAATTACAATGTCAATTTAGGCAGCATAGCATTTCCCTGATCAACCTTGTTTTCTCATCGAACACACACTTGATCATTGTTAAAATTACATAATCCCATTACAACACTTCCAAAGAGAATACTATATCGTTTTACATCCCAGACCATACAGGAAAACCAATCATTTCAGTTCCTGTATGAAGTCATAAACTATCACACAATAGTTATAATATCAAGTCATCATTGAGACATGCTTCAAAATCTCTCTAATTTGTTTGATTCACACTGATGAGTGAAACAATCACCAATACTAACCATGATTGAAGTATTGGCAAGACAAGAGACCATGTCCCACCGATCACTCATCATCACACTAACACGAGCTCCTCATGGCACACCATCAACGAAGTCCATCATCATATTGGGGAGACACCATTTCATTTCCCATTGATGGAAGAAAATCTTGTCGATGTACACTTTAACACTTAACAAAGCTCACCTTGTATCAACATATCGATGAGACAAAAAATTTTCGCTCACCGATATGAGGATTTCATACTGATAAAGTTAGACTATCAAAGATTTTACAAACTTCACAACCCATGACTCATAGTTTTGAAGTTTCAATTCTCTATGACATCATGATTGGTCTGTTGTTGGGACTATCATTAGGGTCCCACTGATAGAGCCATGCCATGCCAATAGAACAAGTCACCAACACCACAAACTATTGGGTCATCATGGGGACAACCTTTGGAGTCCCACAAACCAACCAATGTCTCGGCGATGAAGAACTAAGAGAATACACGAAGACTCATCAAACCATCGTTGGAACAACGAACAAGGTCCCACCGATAGTCCAAAGTTAGGCCAATCAAATAGGTAAAAAACACAAGAATACCAAGATGAGGCCCACAAGTTGAGACACATTTCCAACATGCTCGTACTTGCTGAAGACTTACTAGCTTCTTCCAAAATCGAAGATTACTAAAAGTGATAGGCCCCAAGGCCCATCAAACTGGCACACCACCTATACTTGTATGTACTCATTGGTTTCATTAATGCATCTACAAAATTTTATAGAGTATCCACCTTCTCAAGATTGACCTTTCCATCCTCCGCCATATCCCATACAAAATGATACTACACATCAATATGTTTCATCTTGGCATGAAAAGTTAGATTTTTTTCCAAACAAATGGCACTCTGACTATCACAACAAATGATAATTTTCCTTGCATTGAACCCAATATCAGAACACAAATGTCTAATCCAAATGGATTCTTCATAGGCATGTGTTACTTCCATACATTCTACTTCCATAGTAGATAAAGTGACTGTAGCTTGTCGCTTGGTCATCCAACTAATTGCACCACCATTCAACATGAAGATGTATCCATTGGTGAATCTTTTGTTGTCAATTTCCCTTACCTAATCAGAATCCACATAACCTCAAATGATGATGTATCTATATGATCCAATTGAGTTACCATGATAACACAAAGTTTACTAAGAGGTACCTTTTAAATATCTAAAAACTCTTTTCACAACATCCCAATCCGGTCTTCTTGGATTTTCCATAAACCGGCTAAGAACTCCCACTACTTGGGCAATGTCTATCCTAGTACATACCAGTGCATACATTAAGTTTCCAAATGAACTTGCATAATGCAATTTTTTCATGTCCTCCATCTCAATATGATATTTTGGACAATCCTCAGTAGATAGCTTCGTTCCCTGCAACACTCGAACAACTAGTTGTTTGCAATCAGTCATACCAAATTTCTCCAAGACAATATTGATATACTTAATTTGGATGAGACAAAGATTTGTTCTTCCTCTATCCCTTTTTATTTTCATCCCTAGAATATAACTTGCTCCACCAAGATCTTTCATTTCAAACTTTGCAGACAACTGAGATTTTAGATCAGATATCATAGTCTTACTATTTCCTATGAACAACATGTCATCAACATATAGGGAAATAATAAGAACTCAATAATTTTTAGTTTTGAAGTACACACAATGATCATATTTTGACCTTACAAATCCCAATGAAAAAAAAAAATGTCAAACTTCTAGTAGCACATTCTAGGCAATTGTTTTAAACCATACAGAGATTTATTTAACTTGCAAACCATATTTTCTTTACATTTTTCCACAAAGTGCTTCGATTGGGACATATAAATTTCTTCTTCAAGATCTCCATGAAGAAATGTTGTCTTCACATCCATCTATTCAATCTCTAAGTCAATCACTACTACAAGTGACAAAATAAATCTGATAGATGTCAGCTTAGCTATAGGGGAAAAAATTTCTCCATAGTCAATTCCCTCTACCTTGGAATAACCTTTCTCAACCAGCCTAGCTTTATACTTTTCAACACTGCCATCTAGACCAATTTTCTTCTTGAATACCCACTTATAGACAAAAAGCTTTCGACCTTTAGGCAAGGGTACCAAATCCCAGGTTGCATTCTTCTCTAATGATGCCATCTCCTCTTTCATGGCATCCAACCAAGAATTCGAATAAAAAATTTCTATAGCCTCTTTCATAATCCTAGGCTCATCAGTGTTTGTAATCAAAGCATAGGCACAATTTTCATCCAACATGGAAAAACCATACCTTTTAGGTTGTCTCTTTTCACATGTAGACCTTCTCACAGGTTGAGGCTGAGGTTGCGGTTCTTCTTATTCAGAACTCTCAGAGCTACTTGAGCTCTCCTCAGTTTCAGGTGCAATTCATAGTTCCTCTTTATCTGGAGTTTGAGTAATTTCAACTACTTTTCCTTTCTTTTCTTCTTTCATCTCTAACTGTAGATCCATTGAAGAAGGTTTCAGCCCATGAAATCTTACACTTCTGTTGTATACAACCTTTTCAGTCACAAGATTCCAAAGCTTGTATCCTTTCACATCAATGTCCTAGCCAATGAAGATACATTCTATAGCTTTATTTTCCAACTTAGATATTTTCTCATTCGGCACATAAGCATATGCCTCATAGCCAAAAACTCTCACATGCCTTAAAGAGGGATTCTTACTAGACCAAGCTTCCATAGGCATTTTTTCAATAAGTATCGAAGAGGGAGATCGATTTGATAAATAACATGTTGTAGCCACAACCTTAGTGAAAAATGTCTGCTCTAGACCAACATTTCTCAACATGCTTCTTGCCTTTTCCATTAGCGTCCTATTCAACCTTTTAGCAACTCCATTTTTCTATGGAGTGTAAGGTGTCATTTTATTCCTTTTTATTCCATGGTCTTTGCACTACCTCTCGAAATCTACATAACAAAACTCACCACCATTATCTATCCTCAAGCATTGAAGTTTTCTACCAGTTTGATTTTCTACCAAGTTTTTAAACTCTTTAAACTGATTGAATACTTTTCATTTACTTTTTAAAAATACACAAATTCCCTTATGGAATAATCATCAATAAAAGAAACATAATATCTTGATTTCGATAACGAAGGAACATTTACTAGACCAAAAACATCAAAGTGAATATAATCCAAAACACCAGAAGATTTATGAGGACTAGAATAGAATAAAACATGATGTTGTTTTCCATATATGCAATGTTCACAAAAATTGAACTCAAGGTTATAGTCATCAAGCCCTTCAACTAGGTTTCTATTTTTCAAATCTTTTAAACCTTTCTCACCAATGTGGCCGAGCCTTTGATGCTAGAGCATGGTCTTTTCTACAAGAAGTTTCACCTCCAAATAATTCACCCCCAGAGGAACTTCAATCTCCTCTACTCAAGTAGCCTTGCTCAAATTTTTAGACATTGTTGCATTAAACAACATGTGCATCCAACTTGTATAGAGTGCCAATTCAAGCACCTCTAGCCAAAACCATCGAGCCTTTTGTCATTTTGTAGCCACCATTCGAAAAAGAAACTTGGATGCCAATGTCATTCAACTTTCTTACAAAAAGTAAAATTTGAGTCAGACCTGGTATATGCATTATGCCATCAATTCCTTTTATTCTTCCATTAGGAAATTGAATTCTAACTCTTCCATGACCAATGATTTCTAGAGATGAGTCACTCGCCAGATACACCTTTCCACCAACATACTTTTTGTACTTCATAACTCAATCTTGGTGAGATGTCATGTGAAAAGATGCACCTGATTCAATCAACCAAACATCATCTGATGCCTGAGACTCTGAGCTTACAATGAAGGCATCTGCATCACTCTGAGAAGAATCATTATTCAAAGTATTGATTTTCTTCTTCTTTTTCTCCTCTTTGCAATCCTTATGGACATGACCAAGCTGCCAAAACTTCTAGAATTTCACCTTGGACTTCTTTCTAGGAGACTTTGATCTCCCTTAAAATTTTGATCTTGACTTCTTGTTCTTCTTCTTGCCTTTCTCCTTCGATCTTCTTCAAATAGAAAGAGCCTCCTTTGTGATCTCAAAATATTTCCTTTGCATTTCTTCTGACAACAATGAAGAAACCACATCTTCCATTTTGAAAGTGGTTATCGTGCTCCCAATATCCATCACTAAATGATCCTAAGAGTCAGGAAAAGAACAAAACAAGAGAATACATCAATCCTCATCATCTATCTTTACACCTACAAATGTGATGCAGGAGCATCCTTGGTTCTTGGCAATCTTGCATCAACCAAAAATATTTTCATTCAATTTTGTTCTTGTTTTTGTTCAAGTTGGGAGATCTGGTATTTCTTCATGTTTTCTCACCAGATCTCACATAACTATGGTTTCATCGTGGAAATGTTCAATTAACTTATTCCAAGTTTTTCAGCTCAATTGGGTCTTTTTCCAGAAAGTTATCACTTCCACATTGAGTGACAGTTTTTGGAACCGGCCCAGGAATAACTTCAAAACCTAACGACTAGTTTGATTAATCACAGATCCTTCTCGTAACTTACAGATCCTCATAGTGTGTTTTGAATTGTTTCATGGAGTTTCCCTGACCTTGATCTTAGGTCCACACTTCATCATGTGCATCTACTATGGAATAAATTCGAATTTGAGGCTGACCTATTCTTGCACACATTACATTTTCTTCATCAAACATTGTAATGATCTTTGGCTGATGCAGATGTTTTTCGACCCGTGGATATGATATAAAGCTTGTAATGGATCATTAGAAGGGTAGTGAATAACAATGAAGTAGAATAAGATGTATAGAGAGTTCGATCGACTGTATGATTTTTGCAAGAATGTATGAGCACTGTATTTTGAGTATATTGTAATTAGGCCTATGAGCTGAATCCGTATGCCTAGATGTGGCCGACTATATGTAATTGAATTTAATGATAATAAGAATGTATTTATCTACATTTGCCTTGAGATTTTTTGTTGCTTCAGTTGTGTTACTGTAGCTGCATGACCTGGATTGTTCAATTTGAGGACCCTCCTATTGTGACTGCCATCAAATTCATATCAGAGCAAGATTCATTCCTTGCGAGATCATCAGAGTTTGCACAGTCTTGTTGAAGATTTTTTGTGGGGTGGCGAACCAAGGATCTGACCTACAGCTACAAAAGACTTGTGTAAAGATGGAGGGAAGAATGAATGGTAGAGGAAATGGAGCACGTGGAAATGCAGAACCTGTGGTAATGGAGATGTTGAGAGGAATTGCTGCTAGATTGGAAGTAGTTAAAATGGCCTAGAAGAGAGGTTGACTAGTTGATGATGTGAGTGATCAAGAAGTAGAAGAACAAGAAGAAGTTGCAAGAGAAGAGGAACTTGGCCTTGATCAGGGAGAAGAAAGGTTCATAAGAGCCCTAACTAGAGTGAACACTAAGCCACATTTCAATCCACCAGATTATAATGGTAAGTTGGATTCAGATGAATTTCTAGATTGGATAATAGAGATGGAAAAGTACTTTGATTTTAAAGGTACACCAGAAGACAAGAAGGTGAAATTTGCTTGTACAAAGTTGAGAGGACATGCATCCCTTTGGTGGAAACATTTGCAGATAGATAGGAAAAGAAAAGGAAAGGAGAAAATAAGATCATGGGATCAGATGGTGAATAAGGTGAAGACAAAGTTCATGCCTGTTGACTATCAAATCAGTTTGTTCAAGAAGTTGCAGAATCTGAAACAAAAGGAATAAAATGTGATAGAGTATACTGAGGATTTCTATAAGTTGAACATCGGATCTAGACATTCGGAGGATGAAATTGATTTCTAGATATGTAAATGGTTTTAGGTCATCTATACAAGATGAGATCAATTTGATTAAGTTTTTGAGCATGGAAGAAGCATATCAATGTGCCCTAAAAGTAGAAGGGAAGTTAAACAAAGGATATGAGCAGAGACAAAGAGGAAGAGGTGGAAGATTTCAGAGAGGAAGAATTTTTACTGGAGGAGGAGATGATATTTTCCAGACCAAAACAAAGATAAGGAGGTCAGTGAATGAGAATTCATATTGAAGAGATGATGGAAACTCTTACAAAAGAGGAGGATATGGTGGTTACCGAAATGAAGAATACAGAAAAGATGATAGAGAACAAGAGAAAAGAGTATTCAGGGGAACTTCTTTCAAATGTGGTGGAGAAGGACATAGAGCCTTTGAATGAAAATAGGGAGAGACAAGCAGAAAGACCGAGAAAAATATAAGAAAAACCTTTATTGAAGAGAATCATGCTGGATCATCTAAACAACCGAAAGAAGGAGAAGTGTTGGTAAATAGGAGAGTATTATGTCAAAGTGAATTGGAGAAAGAACCATTGCAAAGAAAGATTTTGTTTTGGACTAGATGCAAGGTAGCTGATAAATGTTGTAATCATTGACAATGGAAGTTTAGAGAACCTAGCTTCTGAAGAAATGGTGACCAAATTGAAGTTGGAAAGATTGAAACACATGAAGCCCTATCAGATAGCTTGGATTCAAGATGAGCATAAGATACTAGGAAGTGAACAATGTTTGGTGAAATTGAAGATAGGAAATTATCATGACAAAGTTTTGTGTGATATCATGCCTATGGATTTTGTAGACACCTAAAAATGACCAAGACCTGCAAGCACTATTTTACCACCTTTCGTCATGACATGATTATAACATTTTAATTATGTTTCTAGCCCACATTCAACTATTAATTAAATAATTCATAATTATTTAATTAATTCATAATCTCTCGTTCTTCATGATTATTAAATAAATAAATCTTATTTATCTATTTAATATGTCACTAATTGTCAAAGTCTTCTCTTAATTAAATAAAATCTTATTTATTTAATTAATCCTTATCATTAATGTCCTCCTGATTATTAAATTAATATATTTTAATATATCTATTTAATATGTCACTAATTCCTAAATCCTCTCTTAATTAAATAAATTCATTAATTTATTTAATTAATTAACTACTTCTCCTAAATTAAATAATTATTTTAATTATTTAATTATGGCATGTGACACTTCTATATTTTTAAATAAAACAAATCATTTAAAAATATCTCACATGGTTAACCGATTCTTCATTTAGTAATTAATTTCAAAAATCAATTACTTCTTATCTCACAAAATCCCTATTTTGAATTAATTTAATTCAAAATGGAATTATTCCTCTACAAATCAAGTAATTACTAAAATTACTAATTTTCTAAAATCCCATGCTCTTGTCTTTTGATTTTTACTAATTTCATCTCCATTGTCACATTCAGTCTTGATTTAATTCATTTAATTAAATCTTATTCACACATATGGGTATTTTTCCCTAACCCTAATTGAGAGTTGCCTTATTGAATCTTGACCTTTGATTCTAGGGCATTCCTTAAAGCTCTCATCTTGTCCGTCCGTTCAAGATTGCATTTTCTATAAAATGACAATCTTGATCTCATTTTCGGATCCATGATCATTTGCTAAGACTACTTTTATTATAGGCATTCTTGATATCATAGACTTTTCTTTACTATTTGCAATATTAGGATTGAGTTTTCTAGTTTGCACATTAGTTTACTTTCAAAATCCTTCAAAAGCTTAGTAGAGGCTAGGCATATAGAGTAGCTCACACTCAAATCTGAGGGTATCTATCATTCCAAAGCTTGAGGAGGTGCAATAAAAGTTAGACATGGAGTATTAAATGGGTGAGATCTTTCCAAGTTCTTCCATTTCTTGTAATTATTCCTTTGCATTCTATTGTATAATGTTTATTTAACTTGTAGGTACAACTAATCAAGTGATCTATCTTGTAGGAAAATTAAATCATCATTACATTGGGGAACCCGACTTTCCAACACGACTTTTTTTTTTGCAGGTTTCGTATGGCTTCAAACTTTTTTTTGCAGGTTCAGGGTACAGAACGACACATTTGCAGGCCTAAACGACGCAATCGCTCTGTCGCATTGCATTTGTGATCGTGAGCGACGCAATCACTTTATCGCAACGCATACGAGCCTTCCAATGACACATTTGACCAGCCGCGACACATCTGACAGAAACCGCGCTACATATGCTCTGCCGAGCCATAGGTAACTAAAAAAATAATTTTTTCTTTGGTCATTATTGTAATCTAGATCTGACGCATCCACAGCCAGAAATTGATCATTTTTCCGTTTTGTTCTTTTTTTTGGGTATTTAAAAAGAACCAATCCTAGGATAGTCACATTAAATTTGAATTTACCAATCCTAAGATAGGCAATCTAATTGGAATTTATCAATCTAGGATAGCCTCCATACTTTTATTTTAGTTAATAATGAGCACCATGTTTTTGTGAAGCGACATCTTCACCTAGATTAGAAATTTTTTATTTTGGGTTTAAAATTGAACAACCTACTTTTGTGTTTGATTGGATAATAGGCATATGCTCTCCCCTTTACTGGGTGATCAAAACGCCAAACCTATCCATTTTTCATACTTATGCATTTGATATTTTATTACAACCCTTAGAAGGCCTACTCTTGTGGGAAAAAATACTCACCCAAGAGGAACGACCTAAGTGGGAACACCTAAAGCCAAGGTTTCCAACCCACTCTAATCAAAAGCAAGTTGTTGATGAAAATCCAACTTGACAATAGTAGAAAGGATAACCATCCCCAAAGCCTTTGTTCTAAAGGTTGGGAGGTCTCTCGAGGGAGTATATCTATTGTCACACTAAACAGAAAGACTTACTAAGAACCATAGTGTAGTAGCCAACCATGTCAGTAACCAAACATTGTCTCAATCACGGTGCAAGGGGAGGGAAGAATCTGCCCCCAAGACACTCACCATATAATCACCAAGGACTGTTTGCTTAGGGGATTTGGTATCCACTTCTGTCACCTTGAGTACACACCTAGAAAAGACAAAAACACGGGCACCCTGTAAGGGGTGACAGGGCTGTGTGAGTCGACGTGATTTTAAGCTGTGGGTTGTGATTGTTATGATGACCCAATTGACTATAAGAGTGAGTCTGCTTGAACATACACTTAGCATTTTAGTTTTTGTGTTTGACAACTGCTTTTAAATAGACTTTAACAAATTGAAAATCACAAAATTTTAACCAAAGAAAACACTTATCAAAAACTGAAAACTATGTTCGGGTTTTTCAAAAAAATTTATCCATTGTGACTCAATCGATCTGTTGCACTGCAATCACCAAATATTGAGACGCATTCACTCTGATGGCCCGCATTTGATTCATCCTGAGCCACATTCGCTCTAATGATCCGCAATTGACTTATTCAGAGTCGCATTTGCTAACTTTAAACCGTATTCAGAACATTGAGCCGCATTTGCCAGTTTCAAACTGCATTCGTGAAACAGAGCTGCATTTTCTAGTTTCAAACGCATTCATCAATCTATGTCGCAATCGATACTTACTGAACCGCATTTGACTCTGTGAGCCACATTTGCTCTATTGTACCACATTTGTTGCGATGTATTTGTGAAAAAACCTGCAGACAACTTCTCACTGCCAAAAACAGAAAGTCCACATTTTGTCTTCAAATTCAGTCAAGTCTTTCTTCACTGTTCCAAGTCAAACTAGACTTTGAATTGCTCAACTATCATTAAACATTGCATTCTAGGTACCATTTTAGACTCACCAATAGATTCCCATTTGGCCTTCCATTTGATTGCATTGATAGTTTCACCATCTCCTTAGATACTCACTTTTGCAGATTTTAGGAGTTGACTCTTATCAATCATTGTCCAAAATTTGCATTCAATAGTAGATTATCATTGGACCCAATCACCTTGTCACTTTTTCAATCCTTTTGTGAATTATTTCCCACTCAATAGTTTAGTGTGGAAACTTCACTTTGTCCTATTTATAGTCCTTCTATGGTCCATTGGTCTTCCAAAATCGAATCATTGCAAAAAACTTTGTTTGTCCAAGTTTGTCCTCTTTAGATCTCTCATTAGTAAGTGCATCTTAGGATCCTTTATTTTATATCATTTGGCATCTCCACTTAGTGTCACACCACTTGCATTCACAAGCCTTTAGTCTTACTTGCATTCATAGCATCCTTTAAAAATCCAAAAAAGAAACCAAAAACATAGTCTCATATTTAGATCATTTTCTCCATCATCCCAAGTTGAGCAAAACTTTGTATGGTTGAAACAAGACTATAGAAAAAGAAAAGACTCATGGATTCCTTTGGACAAGACACCAAATTTCTTGGGTTCACAACTGGCATGAACTCATTTCCTAATGCCACGAACAAACCTTGTTTTGACATGGAAAATTCCAACTTCAATATTTTTAGTGAGATGAACATCCCATCATCTCCATCACATCTTTTTGAACCATTTATCCAACAGGATGAAAATGGGGATGTCTTTGAAGAAGACATACAAGCTGCTGCTCAAAACCCAGAAGTGGCCTCTTTTGTGGAAGAAATGGTCTTAAGTGACTCATCCAGATTCCTAGCTATGCTCCTTGACCAAGGGGCTAAGTTACCAAAGGGATTTGATCTTAACACTCTTAGACCAACTTCTCCCACTCCACCATCACACAATTCCTCCATGGGAGCCTCTTCACAAAATGTCATCAACACACTCAATGCTACCTCCCTTGGTCATACCACTACCACAACCAACACAACATCTATTGGGGGATCATCCTCCCAAACCACCACCACATCATAATCTATTCCACAACAAACATCTACCATTCCTTCACAAATAATGGGTGCCACCACATCAAACCTCTTTGGAACTTCATCTAATTCCATGAGTACATCAGAAAACGTATTATTAGGTTCTTCAAGTAATATGGCAACTAACTCATCTAACCCTTTTGGGAGAAACAAACGAAGAGTTACCATACAAGGCACCCAACCCACTTCCTCATAGGTTAATACCAACATTCCTATGACTCAAACCACCAACATTCCTCAAGGCCACAATCTTTTATTTGGGCAAGGCAATCAAGGTGCTCAATCATTCACTCCATTTGGGCATCAACATCTCAAAATCAATAAGGCCATCAATCTTTAACTCCATTTGGACATCAACAAAGTCAAAACCAGCAAGGTCCTCAAATCCAGTCCAACATGGTAGGATATCACATCCCCACTTATGCCTCTCAAGTCCATACGCAGCAGCACATCCCTCATCACAACACCCATTTCCAACAATCGCCTAATCACAACACTCATTTTGCTCACCGTCAACCCATTCCAACTCAACACATCTCATCTCAATAGTTGGGGACTCAAGCTGCCCCTATCACCAACATAGGTGATGCTACCAACCATCCCATGGTGGAAGCACTCACCCTTCAACTCGCTGCTCTTCAAACAAAAGTGGAGACCTTGCAACAATCCAATAAAAAGTCATACTTGTCACATGACTTGTGTCCATATCCATTTGACACAACTTTGTATATTCCACCCTTTCCTCATGGATATGTGGTACCCCATTTTCCCAAGTAAAAAGGCAAAATGAACCCCATTGAACACATTAGAGAATTCACTACTAGTTGTATGGACACTGCATATGAGAAAACTTATCTCATGAGACTTTTTTCTAGAAGTCTTGCAGGTCATGCACTAGAATGGTTCTCACTTTTTCCTAAGGGAATAAAAACATGGGATGAATTGGCAAACAAGTTTGTTGAAAACTATGCTTACAATATTGACACAGACATCGACATCACCTCCTTATGCAGACTTACCCAAGAGGATGTAGGAGAGACTTTCATTCCATTCTTCCAAAGATGGAGAACCTTAGCAAGCAGATGTCTGGTAGAAATACTTGAAAAGGAGAAAGTTACCATGTTTGTTCAAACTCTCCTAGGACCACTAAGGTATGGCCTACAAGTCCATTGTTGCACCACTTTTGTTGACCTTGTTGAAAAGGGTGTGCAACTTGAGAAAGCCTTGATTGCCAAAGGTGAATTGAAATATGATGGAAAAACCATAAATACCACCACCAATAATAACCCGAGTAGCTCAAACGACAAAAATAAATATTGGGTTAAGAACTAGCACATCACCAATGACGGTGTAGTTGATGCAAAAACTGTCAATGCAACAGATCATGTACTCACAATCAAAGGAGTACAAAATCAAAATACACCTATCACTACACCAACACCAACTGCTAATGCTATCCAAAAAAATCATGCACAATCTAATCAAAGGTAGTTGCGTCAACCCCAATAGTTCCAAAAGCGCACATGCACCCCTTTGAGTGAACCTATTGAAACTGTCTTTAAGAAACTTCTTCAAAATGACATCATAACATTGGAAGAGCCAAAACCGTATGACCCTGGTCAATTCAAGCCTTCATGGTGGGATGATAGTTCATTTTGCGATTACCACCATGCCAAAGGGCACAAAACTTCCTCTTGTCACCAATTGTGAAATTTGGTGCAAGACCTCATAGAGAACCACACCATTGAGTTGGGTGGTCAATCTTTTACATTCAATGTAGATCATACCATACACAAGAACCCACTGCAGGATCATGGTAAAGCTTCCTCATCTGGCACAAAGCATACAAACAATCAAGCCAACCACATCCATCAGGCCTATAATACTACTAGTCCTGCATACAGTTATCCCGATGGTACTATTATTAACAACCTTCGCGCTGCTAGTGAGGATGAATCTATTAATACCATCAACATTAAAAGAGCCCTAGAATGCAATGTGACTACCTGTAAAGGCAAGGTCACCATCCCAAGTCCTTCGGCACATCAACCGAAAATCACCATACCTAGTCTGTCTGCTAGACAGTCCAATCCAAAACTAGAGTTCAACATCGTTGAGTAGTTAAATAAAACACCTACCCAAATATCCATTCTTGAACTACTCCATATTTCACCCACGCATAAGGCCATCCTCGATAAAGTACTGCAAGAGTCATCTGTCCCAACCAATATTGATGTCAACCACTTTGAGACTATGGTCAGATACCTGAATTCACCTCACCATATCACCTTTTCAGATAACAACTATTCCTCACCCAAACCATTGCATAATGATGCCCTCCACATTGAATTCTTTGTCCACAAGCATAAGGTTAGATGAGTCCTAGTAGATGGCAGAGCAAGATTGAAGATCTGCTCTCTAAAATTGGTCAAAGCTCTTGGTTTCTCTGAGGCATGTGTAGATGCTAGCAAAAGCATCATCATCAAAGCATATGATGATGAAGAACGCGCTTCTAGAGGCATTATTACAATTCCACTCCAAGTGGGACTAGTCATCATAGATACCACATGCCAGGTCTAGGATCATGACATACACTATAACATATTACTTGGTCACCCTTGGATTCATGCTCTAAAGGCTATTCCATCCACGTACCACCAATGCCTCAAATTCCCTTTTGATGGAACTGAGATCACTATCCTAGGAGATCCCAATCCATTCCAATACTACACCAACCTACGAGCCACTGCTGAGCACCAAGTACCCATCAATCAAGAGGCCTCATCTTCCACCTCATCCAAATACATTGACCCATCAACACTCATAAAATCATCCATTCCATCACCTTCTACCACACCATCTTCATCAACGTCCATCCCAAGTAAAGACTTTTAGATCCAGGACCTTGGTTGTGGAGAGTTCAAATTGAACACAGCTTATTATATCATTACAATACCGAAGCCACCTAAAGTCTATGGTAGACCATGTTTTGTGGTGGAGCCCAAAATAACTTTCAAAGTTCCACCAACAAGTGTCTTTACATAGTGGGGTGATATGGGTGATGAAGTCATCATTGACATGGATAACTCGATCTACAAAGACCCAACAGAGTTATCTCCACTACCGCTACATCTCTATGGCAAAGTATATGATATATGCAAAGCCCAAGGTTTTGATGGCACAAGCGGCCTTGGAAAGAACAACAATGGAAGAAGGGAACCTATCATCATAACGGAAAGACCAAGATACATAGGGCTAGGGTTTGACCAACTCAGAATTGACGATCAATGTATCTATGAATTTTCAAGTAAGGATGTAACAACAACGGAAAGTGTTGAGACAAGCGAAGAATCCCTAACCGAAACGACCTCAGATGAATGGGAATGGGGATCTAAAAAAACCATCAGTAACTATGACATTGATGAACTATTCCTGGAACCTGGCCAACCTTCCTTTGAAGAATGATTATGCCAGCAATATAACATTGACCCTATTGACTGACATTCTAAACATAAGGAATGGGTACGCATTCCTTGGAATCTAGAAGAACACAAAGTGTCATCGGCAATACCTGAATCATCCCACCCCATTCTTGAGCCCACCCATGAGCCTAACCTATCTGAGCCCACTATCCATACTTCTGAAATTCCTACCACTAGTCACGATGTTGATAATTTCATCCCATATTATGATTTTGAATTTGATTCATCTGACTCGGAGTATGGACCATCCATTGCATTAGACACAGAAGTAGAAATTGATAACTTTGCCTTTACACTTGAGGCATCAATTTGCACACTTTCCACATCTTCCCCATCCTTTACCAACACTGATGATGGACTCTCCCTTGTTTACCCACAACTAATCGACTGGGACCAACAAGATCCACCAGTGATGGACATATTTCAGAATGACGAGGCAATTGCAGAATTCGTGGGACTAAGAGAAGGTATTCCATGGGGGGATCACAAAATAGGGTTCGCCATTGATCTCGATTGTGCAGCTTACTTCGGGGAGACTGTGCAATCCTCCAGTCACAAAAATACAAAAAATAAAAAAGAAAAAGAAATGCCTTTAGGTGAAAACCGCAAGGCACCTTCTGGTAGTAAAATAGTAAAAACAAAGGACGCATCCAAAGGTGAAAACCTCTCTGAGGTGCCTAAGGATGGAGGATTGGAATTGCTCCCCGTAACATAGGAAAAATCAGCCATGCTCATTGAGGATACAACAAAAGTTAACATAGCTACACAAGAGAATCCCAAAATGATTCTCTTGGCCGCATCATTGTCAGACAAAGAAAAACCTGAATTTACACAATTCTTCACAGACAGAAAAATTAACTTCGCATGGTCATATGCTGACATGCCAGGCCTTGATCTTGAATTGGTTCTACATCATTTGCCTTTAATCCCAGGAATCAAGCTGGTCAAATAAAAGTTGCGAAAAATGCACCCACAAATTGCATTACTTGTCAAGGCTGAACTAAAGAAACTACTGGATGCTGAGTTCATAAGGTCAATAGACTATGCTGATTGGATATCAAACATTGTTCTTATTACCAATCCGAATGGAAAAATCCATATCTGCATGGATTTCAGAGATTTGAATAAGGCTTGCCCAAAGGATGACTTCCCCCTACCAAACATAGACATGATTGTTGACCTCATGGCAGGGTATGAAATGCTATCTCTCATGGATGGGTTTTTAGGCTATAATCAAATCTGAATTGCAATAGAGGATCAACATAAAATGGAATTCACTTGTCCTTGGGGAACATACTGTTGAAATGTCATGCCTTTTGGCCTAAAGAATGCAGGCGCTACATATCAAAGGGCTATGACAACAATCTTCCATGACATGATGCATTTTCTAATGGAAGATTATGTGGATGACCTATTAGCAAAATCTTTGACAAGAAAAGATCATCTCAAAGTCCTAGACAAAATCTTTAGATGGTTTGAAGATTACAAGGTTAGATTGAACCCAAAGAAATGTGTTTTTGGAGTCACTTTAGGCAAGCTGCCAGGATACATAGTTTCAAGACGAGGCATTGAGGTTGACCCAACAAAGGTAAAAGCAATTCTAGACATGCCTCCACCAAAGGGAATCAGTGAGTTGTGCACACTTCAAGGTAGATTGCAGTCTATTCGCCGTTTCATTGCATAGTTGGCAGACAAGTGTCAACCATTCCAATATCTACTATGCAAAAGCATTCCTTTTGTATGGACATATAAGTGCAACATAGCCTTTGACCAAATAAAATAATATCTATTGATACCACCCGTGTTGATGCTGCCTATTGAGGGAAAACCATTAATCATATATGTCTTCGCAATGAAAAATGCATTGGGGGCATTATTGGCGCAAAATGACCATGAAGAAAAAGAAAGAGCCATATATTATATCAGTCATACACTAATTGGATATGAGCTCAACTACACAACTATTGAAAGAGCATGCCTTGTAGTTGTCTTCGTAGCACAAAAACTTAGACACTCAATGTTGAGCCATCAAACACACTTAGTGGAAAAAATTTACCCATTAAAGTATCTCCTTAGTCGAGCAGCATTGACAGGCCGTTTGGCAAAATGGGTCATGATATTAAGCAAGTATGACATATAGTATGTGGAGCGCAAGGCTATAAAAGGTCAAGTCATAGCAGATCAATTGGCTAATGCACCAATTCAAGCCACTCATCCATTGGTTACTGATTTTCCTGATGAATCTATCTTTCATGTAGAACCAATTCTACCATGGAAACTATACTTTGATGGATCCCACACTGGTCATGGCTCAGGAGCTAGCATATTATTTATCACACCACAAGGGAATTCAATTCCTAAATCATTTTGGATTGCTTTCCCTTGTACAAATAATATTGCAGAATATGAGGCATTGGTCACAGGTCTCAAGATAGCAATTAAATGGAAAATTCAAACTTTGCTCGTATTCGAAGATTCTCAATTGGTCATCAATCAAGTGAATGATGACTATGACACAAAATATGAGAAGTTGCTTCCCTACAAAAGAATGGTGGATATTTTCTTGATGTATTTAAAAATGATTGCATTTGAACAAATCCCAAGGACACAGAATAAAGCAGCCGATGTGATGGCTACCATTGGATCTCTCCTAGACATCCCTAAGAATGTGTCACAATTTGAATTCTTAGTGGAACAGCTGCTGATGCCTGCATATGATATTCCAGAGTCTGAAATGGTGTGTGAGATTGTTGGTCCTGGTTCACCTTGGTACCTAATGGATTGCCACATATAAGGAGTATTAGTTATTGCATGGATTTGATTCCTAAAGCTAGTTTACCTAATAAAGCAATACACTAGATGACACCAGAAAAGAATGAAGAATTGAAAAAACAAGTGCAAGAATTGTTAAGAAAAGGTTTGATGAGAGAAAGCTTAATCCCTTGTGCAGTACCTGCAGTGCTAGTACCTATGAAGGATGGAGAATGGAGAATGTGTATAGATTCTAGAGCCATAAAAAAAATCACGATGAAGTATAGATTTCCTTTGCCCCGGATGGATGACATTATGGATTGTTTGAGTGGAGCTAAATAATTTGCAAAGTTAGATTTGAAGAGTGGATATCATTAGATGAGAATCAGAGAAGGAGATGAGTGGAAAACAAAATTCAAGATAAATGAAGGATCGTATGAGTGGTTGGTGATGCCTTTTGGACTGAAAAATGTACCAAGTACTTTCATGAGGTTGATGAATGAAGTATTGAATAAATTCTTGGGTAAGTTTGTGATTGCTTATTTGGATGATATCTTGATTTTCAATGAGACTAGAGAAGAATATTTTTTGCATTTAAGGCAAGTTTTACAGAGGTTGAGAGAAGAGAAGTTGTTGATAAACATCAAGAAGTGTAGTTTTATGAAGGAAGAATTGGTATATCTAGGATTTGTGATATCAATGAATGGATTGAAGATGGATCCTAAGAAGGTAAGAGCTATTTTTGAATGGCCTACATTTGAAAGAATTGGAGAGGTAAGATCATTTCATGGATTGACTAGTTTCTACCGAAAGTTCATTAGGAATTTCAGTTCTATTTGCAGCCCTATGACAAAAACAATGAGAGGAGATAGAAAAGATTTTAGATGGACATTTGGAGCAGACAACAGTTTTGAGTTGTTAAAAGAGAAGGTGACTGAGCAACCTATGTTGGATTTACCAGAATTTATTAAGGTATTTCAGGTAGACTGTGATGCAAGTGGGAATGCAATTGGAGTAGTGTTAAGTCAAGAAGCAAGACTAGTAGCATTTCAGTGAAAATTTAAATGATGCAAGGAGAAGGTATTTTGTGTATGATCAGGAGTGTTATGCCATAGTTCAAGCCTTGAAGAAGTGGAGACATTACTTGTTGTCTAAGGAGTTTGTGTTGTATACATACCATCAAGCTTTTCAATATTTGAATAGTCAAGGTAGGTTAAATCAGAAACACATGAGATGGGTAGAATTCTTGCAGAGTTACACTTTTGTTTTGAAACATAGGAGTGGAAAGTCAAATAGAGTTGTTGATTCTTTGAGTAGGAGAAGGAATTTATTGACCCAGATGAAAGTGGAGGTATTAGGCTTTGATGAATTGAAGAATTTGTATGAGGGAGATCTAGATTTTGTAGAACCTTGGAGAGCATGTAAAGAACCAATTTTGGAGGATAGAAGTTAGTGGTTGGATTATTTCATTTAGGAAGGTATGTTGTTCATAAAAATTCAGTTGTGTATACCCCGAAGTTCAATGAGGGACAGTTTGGTAAAAGAGAAACATAGTGGAGGATTGGCAAGACACTTTGGAATTGATAAGACAATAGCATTGGTAAGTGAGAATTACTTTTGGCCCTAGATTCATAAGGATGTCAGGAGATTTGTGCAGAGTTTTAGATTTTTTCAGGTTACAAAAGGAAGTAGTCAAAATATTGGATTATATAAACCTTTGATAGTTCCAGAAAGACCTTGGGAGGATATCAACATGGAATTCATACTTGGTTTGCTGGAGACACAAAGAGGTAATGATTTTGTATTTTTGGTGGTAGATATATTTTCTAAGATGGCACATTTCATACCTTGTAAGAAGAAAACAAATGCATTACATGTAGTAGACTTGTTTTTCAGGGAAGTAGTTAGATTGCATGGATTAGCTAGGAGTATTGTTTCAAACAGAGATACAAAGTTTGTTGGTTAATTTTGGAGGACACTTTGGAAGAAGTTGAAGACAGATTTGAAGTTCACTTCTACTTTTCACCCACAGACTGATGGAAAGGAAAAGGTAGTGAATAGGAGTTTGGGAAATTCACTGAGATTTTTGGTTGGAGAGAAGACCAAAAGTTGGGATTTAGCCCTTGCACAAACAGAGCTTGCCTACAATAATTCCATGAAAAAAAGTATAAGAAAGAAACCTTTTGAGATTTTTACTGGACTTCATCCTAGAGGTATATCAAAACTAAGAGACATCAGTAAAGAAGATAAAAGGAGTGCAAAAGTAGAAGAATTTGTAGAACACATGAAAAAAGTGCATACTCAAGTAAAGAAGCATTTCGAAGATATGAATCGAAAGTATAAAGAGTGAGTAGATGAAAAGAGGAGACATAAGGAGTTAGAAGTTGGAGATGAAGTAATGGTATATTTGAGGAAGGAAAGATTCCTAGTTGGCACATATAGTAAGCTCAAGATGAGGAAGCTTGGACCTTGTAGGATTTTGAAGAAATTTGATTCAGGAAATGCATATGAAGTAGAGTTACTAGATGGCATGGGTATATCACCTATATTCAACATTGTAGACCTTCATCAGTACCATGAAGAAAAATTCAGTGAAGAAAGTAAAAAAAATTGGAAGAAAAACTTCCTAAACAACAATCAGATGGGATTAAAGAGATTTTGGATGTCAAAGATGAGAGAAAGACTCGTGGAAGACACTATAAAGAATATATGGTGAAGTGGAAAGGTAGACTAGTGGAGGATTCTTCTTGGATTTCTTAGGCTAAGGTAGACCGTATTGGTTTCCCTTTGGCCCCAAAAAAGTGAGGTAATCACTTTTCATTAACCCTGGATTTTTGATGCAGGAGCATCCTTGGTTCTTGGCAATCTTGCATCAACCAAAAATATTTTCATTCAATTTTGTTCTTGTTCCATTCTTGTTCTTATTCAAGTTGGGAGATCTAGTATTTCTTCATGTTTTCTCACCATATCTCATGTACCTATGGTTTAATCATGGACATGTTCAATTAAATTATTGCAAGTTTTCAGCTCGATTGGATCTTTTTTCGACAAGTTATTGCTTCTAGATTGAGCGATAGTTTTTGGAACCAGCCCCTAAATAACTTCAAAACCTAACAGCTAGTTTGATCGATCATGAATCCTCATGGTGTGTTTCAAATTGTTTTGTGGAGTGTCCCTAATCTTGATCTTAGGTCCACACTTCATCATGCGCATCGACCGTGGAAGAAATTCATATTTGAGGCCGACCTAATCTTGCACACATTACATTTTCTTCATCAGAGATTGTAATAATATTTGGCTGACAGAGATGTTTTTTGACCCGTGGATATGATATAAAGATTGTAATGGATCATTAGAAGGGTAGCGAATAACAAAAAAGTAAAATAAGATGTATATAGAGTTTGATCTGTAGTATTTTTGCTCGCATGTATGAGCACTATATTTTGAGCATATTGTAATTAGGCCTGTGAGCTGAATCTATACACATTGATGTGGCCAACTATATGTAATTGAATTTCATGATAAGAAGAATGTCTTTATCTACATTTGCCTCCAGATTTTGTGTTGCTTTTGTTGTGTTACTCTAGTTGCACGACCTAGATTGTTCTTTTTGAGGACCCTCCTACTGCGACTGCCATCAAGATGTTAACTGAGAAATGAGCATATTGAATGTATTTAGATGTTTAGCCACAAATGCGCCTTCCTGTATTTTCAATGAGTATAACTTCTTCCTCAAGAATAAACTATTCACCAAGGAATTTCCATGATAAATTTCACCAAGTTTCTTCCACAAAGAAGATGTAGACTTCTCTTGATGAACATTCAGGAGAATAGAGTCTGCAAGACAAAGTCTTATCAACCCGTTGGATTTTCTATTTGTGAGGTTCCATTCTTCTTGCTTCATGCCTAAGGGTTTAGTTCTAGAAATAACAATCTAGAGTTCTAGAACTTTTAAATTTATATCTTCCCTAATGTGCCTTCCATCTCAATTTGCAACTGAGATTACTAGATTCCTCTACAAGACTCCCACTTCAAAATTAGCACAAAAAACCCATCCAACCCACAAGGATAACACAACTAGCCAAGCTCTGATAACACTTGTAAGGAAAGAAGAGGTGCAAAAACACTTTCCTAATGCTAATTCTAAGAAGAGAATACAGACATATGGTGTAATTCTAAATTACAATTCATTAGAGATGCACATTAAAGGAATAAAAGTTCAGAACAAAATTAACACAAACACAAAATGGATACCATATTTAATATGGGAAAATCCTTATGGGAGAAAAACCTACCACACCAAGTAAGGATACTTTGTATTACAATAAACGAAGTCCACATACAAATTTATAGTTTTTTCTTCTTAGATGTCAAATTACAATGTCAATTTAAACAACATAAAATTTCCCTGATCAACCTCGTTCTCTCATCAAACACACACTTGATCACTATTACAATTGCATAATCCCATTACAACACTTCCAGAGAGAATACTATAATGTTCTACATCCCAGACCATATAGGAAAACCAATCATTTCAGTTCCTATATGAAGTTGTAAACCATCACATAGAAGTTACAATATTGGGTCATCACTAACATAGGCTTCAAACTCTCGCCAATCTGTTTGAGTCACACCGATGAGTGAAAAACCTACCAATACTAACCATCATCAAATTATCGGCGAGACAAGAGACCATGTTACATCGATCACTCATCATCACACTGACACGAGCTCCTCATGGCACACTGTCAACCAAGTCCATCATCACATCAGGGAGACACCATATTGTTTTCAACCGATGGAAGAAAATCCTATCGATGTCCACTTTACTGCTTAATAAAGCTCACCTTGTATCTGAATATCGGTGAGACAAGTTGTCACTCACCGATATGAGGATTTCATACCGATAAAGTCAAACTATTAAAGATTTTATGAACTTCACAACTCTCAACTCGTAGTTTTGAAGTTTCAGTTCTTTACGACATCACGATCGGTCTATCATTGGGAATATCATTAGGGTCCATCTGACAGAGCCATTTCATGTTGATAGAACAATTTTCCAACACCACAAACTATCGAGTCATCATGAGGACAACCTTTGGAGTCCCAGCGACCAAGAAATGTCTCAATGATGAAGAACTAAGAGAATACATGAAGACTCATCGAACCATCATTGGAACAAGAAACAAGGTCCCACCCTGGGTCAAAGTCAGGTCAATTAAAGAGGTACAAAACAAAACACTTCCAAGATCAAGCCAATAATTTGAGACACATTTTCAACATAAGGTGTCATAAAAGGAGAAGAGGTCAAAATTAACAATCCAAAAGAAGACTCCAGATGAGAGAAAAGAACAAAATTAGAAAAAAAATTGGTAAGACCTGTTGGAACACAATAGTCTTCTGAAAGGGGGGTGAATAGGTAGATATTAAAATTATAGCATTCTTAACTTGAGAGTAGACACAACATTTAAAACTAGATGTGCAGATTAAGACTTAAAAGATATAAGAAATACATGCACATAAAAGATCAACACATAACAATAGATATACATGGAAAACAAAAGGTGGGAAAAACCATGGTGAGAAAATGTTGGTAGGAGCTACTATCATAATCTAGCCTCCCAATGAAATCCTTTGTTACAAATTTTAAGGGCACGAACCCTAAGGAGACACCTATCCCCTAAATTGAGCACCAACTCAGTTATTTGATGGCACCAACCTATCAGATTTACAATATGAAGGATGATTACAATTTGTTCCTAAGGAACTCTACTCAATGTTACAACTTACTTTGTAACTACTCAACTATTTGTTGCTGTCAAAACAACTCTCTTTAATACTCTACACCCTATTGTTCCAGCACCGTTTCTCTCTTTATTTCTTAGTGCATTCTTTATCCGCCTTAATGCACCACTATATTTTACAACAAATCTTCTTTCTTATTTTTGTGTATATTGTCATTGTCTTAGGAGCTTTGCATCACTACCTAACTCCACTACACTCACGTTCTATTTGTTTTGAGTAGCGCTCATCAATAATGATCACCTCAAGATCTTCCACTGTGATTTGACCCTTTGTTAGGGTTTAGGATTTCTTCTTCACTATCCTCTAGCTGCATTAAGTTGCGCAACATTAATTCATGGTCCAGGTAATTTTCTTCATACTCTTCCTGCCACACCCTAAGATCAAATATTCAGTTAATGCATTCTTCTAAACATTCAATAAGATCTCAATCCTTGTTTTGGTGGCCATTTGTACCACCATTCTATGCATAAAATCACATTACATCTATCGTTGAGGTAGTTAAACCAATAAATTTCTATCTCCAAGTTGGTTTGCAAGTGAAACCCTATTTACACACAGTTAGCTATTCATGATCACCTCATTTAAAATTGGGTCATCGATCTTCTCCCTTCATGCCACAATCCTATATTCTTCATTTATCGTCACAACTTTAAAACACAACCATTTGATAAATGGTATTTTAAATCTCCTCCATTGATAATCTCCTTCACGAACAATCGCATCCATTTCCTTGATGCAACAATCATTGTTGGATTGCCTATTGATCAATCTATGTTGTCCCCTACTATCCTATTAGAGCTGAAAATGGGCCCAAAAGATCTTCGTGGGCTAGTGGGATTGTGCCAAATATCACCTCTTTATCACTTATCACCTAACTGCTTCCAAATTCTTCGCTTAACAATAGTGATGTGAAGCGATGATGCCACATGTAATAGGATCCACCAAGGTTCAATTTATCACCAATGTGCATCATTCAATCAACTTCATTTGATATACATCACTCCCTGCTCCCCCGCTAGGTATTCATGGGTCTTGCCATGTGCCATGGGCTAGCGGGCACCATCAGATCTTTCACCTTCCCTTGATCACCATTGATCAACCTCATTTTTCCAACTATCTAGGATGACATCATACACCAATAACTTTATCTATTTCCACCATAGGTCCTACTATCCACTGTGGATTATTTTCCACCAATCCTCGTGTCCCTATAGGATTTAGCTAAGACCCACCACAGGCACAATAGTTTGGTGAGGAGATCATTAGATCTCACAGTCACAACCAACACTATTGATTCCATCAAAAGGAAATATTTACGTGAGACATAGGAAATATTAATTGCCACAAATATCTTCTCAACCTCCAGTATTTTCTAGATGAAGGGCCTAGTCACCCACACGATATAATAGGCTTAAGTTATCACTTAAGCTACCCACAACTATCAAACATAAGTCACCATCAAATTAGAAACACTATTCAGATGCTATGACTGTATATACCTATGGTTTAACCAACAAACCCTAATTCAGGACAAGAGCATAGATAATCCTTTTCTAAGGATAGCCTTCAGCCTCTGGTCCTTTAGAACACTTTTCTAAGCTGCTCTTATAAAACCCATGTCAAATCTAAAATCAGATCTTACTTTTGAGTACTAAAAGAACCCACTGCAACAACAAAATAGAATTGCATGGCTATAATACAATACTTTGAACATCATTTGCAACATCCACTCCATCTTCCAGATCCATAATTCATCATCTTCCTTAGGCATCAATGACAACACTTTGAAATCAATGTTGACTCTCCATCATGTAGGATCAGTTCATTCTCACACCTGATCCCCCCTTTTGACATCAATGACAACAATATGCCAATAAGACCTCACTCTCCCATGAAACTAGAAGCATTGTTCAATAACATTTTGCAGTATGAGATGTTAGGGGAGGCTAATTTTTTTTTATGATGAAGCAAATAAGGTGGATAAGGCCACCATTGTCGAAGCAATTATCAAGTATATTATTGTTTTAGAGGTTGATATGAGAAACATTGAGAAGAAAATTCCTACAGAGCTTTGGAATGTTTTTGTGAAGAGAAGACAAGAAGTAGTTGAAGAAGAAGGAAAGATAAAAGAATATGCATTGCAGAAATTTGGTGCTTCTATGTTTGAGGAGAATAGAGCCACATTGTTTGAGTTGTATACCAAAAAATTTAGGGTGAAGCAAAGAGTAACTACCCTTATGGGTAGAGACAAGAATGAATTTGAAAAGTTGTAAAAGGAAATAGTTGATAAAATTTCTAACATTACACAAAAATATGGTATGATTTTAGAGAAAAATGCTCTGAAAGTCATGACAGGAGAAGAAGTAGAGAACATTGATGCTCAACATGAGCATGTGAAAGATGAAGAGTACACTTAGGACAATTACCCTTCATAAGTGGAAGAACTAGAAAAATAGGACGAGGAAGCAGAGAAGGATGTTGGAGAGAAAGCATAAAAAGAGGATACTTCTCTTCCTCTAGTACAGGAATAAAATGTTGAGATTGTGCAAGATAAAATAAAGAGTCCTCCTCTAGATAACCCAGACCAATCTGTAGAGGAAGATGTGAATAAAGATGTTGAAGAAGAAACTAGTAATGCAGAGAAGGAAGGTGAGCAAGAAGATAATGAGAAGGGAGATGAAGATAAGGATGAGGATACCTTGGGAAATTAAAGAACAGAAAAAGAGAGACATGTAAACTTTGGAAAAGATAAGGTAAAGGAAGTAAAAGAATAAGTTGCAGAGACTAAAAATAATTTTGGTGAATCCTCTGGCTCCTTTGGAGATTTCTTGAAGAACCTACTAAACATGCAACTCAAGTTTCAGCCTGTTGTTTCTTCACAATTGCTGAAACTTCGAATGTAATAGGGAAATGTCGATTTGGAAAAAGTTTCCCCACTCCACAAGCTACAATTGGGAGATGTATTCCATGCATCTTCTTGGAAGGAGATTATTGAGACACACCAAAAGAGTGGAGAGATGATGGATGAATCAGTGAAACCATTGCAAGAGGTTGTACCTAGTGCAAACATAGAAAAATCACTCTCTAGTATGGAAAACTTAAAGCTTTTAATTGATTCATTTAAGGAATATGCCTCTAGTCTCAGAGGTGAAGTAGAGAAAGAATTAGAAAATAAAATTAATGATGAGAAGATGTTAGAAATCATAGAGAAGTGTGCTCTTGCACACAAAAAGTTTCAAGATAATTTGAAGGATGAACATATTTTTGTAGATGAGGTTAAGGCTCTATTTCAATATTGCATGAAGTGGCCTAGTGTCATACAAAGCATTAGGAATGAGATGGAATTCATTGATTCCTAGGTAAATAAATCCTCGAGTGCCTATGATCTGGAACTTGATCTAGTTGGTAATACAAGAAGTGTAATTGAGGATTTTCATAAGAAGTTCTTCCATTTGCAAGCACAAAGGGGAAATGTCATTTTACAGTTTGGAGAGATAAGGCACTTGGTGAATGAAAAAATTATACATGTATCCAGTTCCCTTTTGAGTGCTACTAAAGCTACATGAATGAATCTTGTGTCGAGCATTTCAGAAGAAGGAGAAGAAATATTGATCGAATTTGAAACACAGTGCAAGTTTCTTGGGCCAAAACTGAATACATGGAAGGAAGGAAAAAAAGCATGGAATACCCACTTGCAAAAGTTACAAGAGTCAACTTCCTCTGGTTGATAAATTTTCTTACTCTTTATTCTTTTTAGTTTTATGTTTCAAATTATTTATACATATTCAAAGTATATAGAGTAGTTTCCACTATAGAATTTTTTGGTTTTGCTTTGGTACATGACTCAGGGGGAGTCAATTCTATCTTTTAGTTTGTACATATGCATATATTTCTCAAGGGGAGATTAAGTATAAGTTAGAACAATTGTTGTAGGAACCCTTTGCCCTTGATGTCAAAGTGAGATAATGTTTTGGAGATATTTTGGCATTTTTCCATCAATGAAAAAGGGGCAAATTGTTGGAAGAATTCTATTTATGTTGTTGTTGGCAACAAGAGCATGAGGGATAAGAACAAGGTACATTACTATGTGTTGCAGTGTTTCTATTAATGTCAACATTGTATCTTGATGTGGATATCATGGTGTAGATCATTGGTTGGTTCTAATAGGTTTTGGAGTGTTCATGGAAGACATTTTTTCAAGATGGTTTAATCTAGTAAAGTTGGTTGTGATGGAAAATTGACTAAGTGTCAACTCTGTTAATTCTATGTAACAGAGCTCTAGTTTTCAGGTCCGCACCTCCGCAAATGATTTTTTCAATTTTTGCTTCTAAAATTATTTTGTTGGTTGTTAGAAGTATATAATTCTATAATTTCATCATTTTTTGGCTTTTAGTTTGAGATATATAAGTAATAGAAGTTCAACTTGGCAAGTGATAGTTATTTCCTATGTAATGCATTTGAGTGGGAGAGTCCAAACTTCTCCATGGATAAGTTTTTGGCTTTGCGGTCTTAATGAGATATTGACATATGCCAATAGAGTATGGATTCTAGTTGGCATGATGTTTTGAGGTACACATGTTTGAATATGGATACACAATTGAAGAATTTTTGTATTAGGTTTTGTACAGTGCTAACCTAATAAGTGCAAAGGTATGCAAAGGTTAAATATGCTTTATGATGTCATATAGGAGCTATTATAGGTCCATGCCAACCTATTTCAAGTTATTTTGATATTTAAATGTTGGTGTGAAGTGTGTGTTTGGAAGGACTTAAGCTGAAAAGTTACATTTTGAATGTTACATCTAATTAGGCCAACCTAATTGATGCTATGCTTGAAGTAGATATATATATGATAGATCATTTTTAGTGTCTTGAAGAACATAAGGGATAAGAGATATGTAAGTGATGTGAATATTATCAGAGAAGTATGAATTTAAGTTGTGAATGTTGAGTAGAAGATTAGAGTGATGCAAATGTAGAGGAAAGCAGAGTGTTAGATCAGAATTAAATGAAGTGTGTAAATTCAAATTATTGAACTTCATTGGAACTGTAATTCATGCATATGATAGATGTAATTGTAATAGTTCAATCTAGGCTATGATCCACAATCTCTTATATCTTTTTCCTTGTGGGCAATGAGTCCACTTGGATAGTGAGTCCACTTGTACAATGAGTCCACTTGGACATTGAGTCCAATTGGATAGTGAGTCCACCTATAGTGAGCACTTATATAAATATACTATAACTGATTATAGTATATTGTGAGCTAATCCTCACCATGGTTTTTCCCATTTTGTGTTTTCCATGTAAAAATCCTGGTGTTCATGTGTTATGAGATGGTGTTGAATGTTTCATGCTTTCTTTCATTATTTCAATTGAATCTTCTAAGTGGATTGGATGTTTAAATATTTGAATGGTTTAATATAATATTGATCACTCCCCCTCTCAGTATTTTGGGTCTTCAACACAAGTTTATAAAATATATCTTTATTGGTTATAGTTATACATGAAAAGATAAAAGCTTTGGGATCTTATAGAAAAAATCTGTTATTTAGTATAAGTGTTACTTTTAGAGAAATAACCTTCTTATGTTACATTGAAACTAGAATAAAGTGAAAAGAAATAAGTAATTCAAATTCCTCTTACACCTAAGAACACTCAATCAAGGACCCAAGATAGAAAAGGACTTGGGGGTATCTCGTCTATTGGGATTAAGGTGTCTCAAACTTTGAGTCCTAGCATTATTTTTGGGATAAGTATTTATACAAATATTGATATATACTAAGTTTCTAAATATAATAGTTCTCATAAGACTTTGTGGGACCCATTGGGGAGAGTTATATCCTACATACAAGGTGTGGAGCTTGACAGAGTGCAACTTGTGACCTAGGCGCTTCATGGGAGAATTGTTGTGTGTTCCTACTTCATGGAGGTGTGCCATATTGATGCTTGTCACTTGGGTGCTTATTTGGAGAGAGAAGTTTGTAAAAAGTTCTCAAAGTTGCACGGAGGTGACATGTATCAAGGCATATTGAGATAACTATGACAGGTACCTAATTTTTTTGAATTTTACATCCACTTTGAAAATTCAAGATTGGAATGTGGTATTTGCAAGGGGAGTTGTGTACAAATGCAATTTCTATTCCAAGTTGAGTTAACTTGGAATGTGGATTCCTTTTGAAGTGCAATTTTTTACAGGTGTTTTTCATGTGCATGTTGTATGTTGTTGCATGTGGAACCTTTCATGTTGCATGTTCATGCATGGGCATGGGTTTGAGGAAAGTTATATCTTGTGCAATGCATATTCTCTCTATATAGGTTCTTTTTCTAAAGGAGTCAAAGGAGAGTATTATTCATAGGGGTTATGCTGCTAGAATTCTGCTAGAGATGGAACAAGATGTAAATCTCATGTAATGGCCTTGATCTTGAAGAATGTATTGCAACTGCTTTTGTTACTAGATAATATATTGTCTCTATGGTTTTAGAGTGTGAATGTTTTTACTCAAAAGGGTTTTCCCCACATAAATCTGTGTGTTATTTATCTTATATCTTATTCTTCTTGTTTGATTATGTGTGTCCTGAAATTCTATTAAAACTGGTTGATCTGAAAAGATCTAAAACTTAATTGCAACCTATTTCCTTTTAGAATTAACAGTGGGAAAATAACTATTCTAGTTTCTACTTTAAGGCATAGTTTTATATTCTTTTGAGGTTCCTAAAATGAAAATGAATGTTACTAAAGGAACATACTAATCCTATACGATCTTCTAAGATTCTTGTTTCCCTTCAAATTGGTATTAGAGCTTAGTTCCAAATTTTCATGTGCATGTATGTAAGTTGCATTTAGTTGCATGTGTGTTGCATGTACTTACATGTGCTCGCATGGTGATGCATGTGGTATTTGGAGTTATAGGTATTTCTTCTAGTGATTCCCTAGCCTTCGAGGCTTGAGGGAATTTGAGCTAAAGGAATGGGTTGATTGTTAATCCTTTGGTGACTGAAAGAGTTGCAGTTGTTTTAGTTTCTGGAAATAGTAGGAATGAAGAAGCATGGTTAAGACAAAGAGATGTGGAGTTGATCACATTGAAATGATATTGATATAGATCTTATGGTTAGATAGTTGAATAAATTTGATGTATGGGGTGTGGTTACACTTCACCATGGTGTGTTTTGCTTGTACTAGGTGCTTATTTTAGCCCTTGGTATCTGAAGGCACTATCTTTTAATCCTTGAATGCATGTAAGCTATGGAGTTGATCATTGGATGATATGAAAGCTTCTGGAATAGAATAGCTCCTCAACATGCTTATACATAATGATGGTTATAGAGTTTTCCTAAAAAAATTCCTAGCGTTACTAAACCTCTTCTTCCTTATGGATGTTTATACTCACATGGCTCAGATTCCCGATTGATTAGATCTGAGGGTTTTATAGTTTGTCTGTCAAAACTCTATGGTGATGCATATTCATGGTAATCCATTATTATAGATTAACTATTATGGTTTATCTCTAACCTTTGGGTCTTTTAGATGGTAAGTGGATGTGGATTTTACATGGTCAAGAAAAACTTGCAATTTTTTGTAGATCTATAGATAACTATTTTTGTGTCACGGTCTTTAGATGATTTTAGATTTAAGATAGTTGAAGCTTTTCATACATGCTTCATGAATGGTTTGAGGAGATATTAGATATTTATATGGAGATGTTGGTATATGATTAGTCACTCAACATTTTTGTGTGAATTCTTGGAGGGTTCATAGACTATGGTGCTTGTGTTGTGGACATGATTGGTAAATTCGATCTATGCATGATCTGGTTCTTGTGTCATGTTGTCTACATGATTATACTCTTTCATATCTCAGTTTTCTATTTTCTAGTGTGATGATGGGTTTGCATGTAACATTGATTAGATCTAATAGTTATGTAGTTATGTGGGTAGGAAACCTTTTTTATCGCAATGGGATAACTTGGATGTGGACTATTTATATCCATGAGGTTGTTTCAATGTTTTTGTAGATTGTATCAGCTAAAATTTTCTATGGTCATTTGTACACTAGTTTATTTATTTGGGATGAGAGGATGGATGATGTTGAGTACTTGGATAGCTGGTTGTGGGGACCTGTAGCATGTTTTATCATGATATCATGGATAGCTTGGATACACTATTTTGTGTTAGATGTTCTGATAGTGATAGTGTATTTCCTTGCCTTGGAGATCTTGGTTCCACTTGATATTTTTTATATGGACATATGGACATGTGGACTTGGAGGATCTTTAGATTAGGAGATGGATGAGTCATGATTCTTGGAGAGCTTGACATCACTATTTTGTGGGAGCTTTAGCATTGACTATGGATTTATCACTTGGTGATGAATGATCTTCTTTAGTGTTGTAGATGTTACTAGGATGAGCTCTTACATCTTGTTGTTGTAGAAGGATTATTTTGCATTTGTATGTAAACTATTTAAAGATGGTCATCTTCATCAGATTGAAGATGTATCACACCTTATATCCATGGAGGACTCTTGGAATATTTAGTTCAGGTGTCGATAACACTCTAGAAGGTGATGTTGGTTTAGAGTATGTTGTTGGTATGCCATGGTATACTCCTAATGGAACATTAGAGTCTTATAATTTTCATTACTCTCTAGACCAAGGTTTGTACACTTGGCACATGTGATCTCCTTAGAGGATATGGTGATCATCTTTTGAGAGGATGGGTTCTAGTGTTGTTCCATGATGGATTCTTGATTACACATTAGAGTGTTGGCATGATACTATTTGTATCATGATGCCATGATAGGTTCTTGAGTGCAATTGGAACTTTGATAGTGATTTGGAAAGTTCCCTATGTTTTGAGTGCATTCGTCATGTGCTTGAGAGATTCATGAGAGTGTAGTATTTTCATTTAGAGATTAACAGGGGTTGATCATTTTTTAGTGCTAATGGATGCATGGAGATGTGGGTGAGGTTTTATTTCTCTTGAGATGAGAGAATATGTTGCTCTATGGGTACTCTTGATGAGATCTTAGTAGGAAGTTCAAGAAATTTTTTACCTATACATGGATGCGAGTTCATGATAAACCTATGAGGAGATTTCTCTTGGATGAGTCATGATGACTTGGATATTCTTGAGGAGCATTCTCATTCTCTACTCTTGGTATAGTTGTCAATTTATCAGTTGAGAGGCATAACCCTTTGGTCCTCTCAATTTTTATTCCTATCTTTCATAGATATGGATCTTGAGCTATGGTTAGATGGTTCTAGAGGATTCATTATGGGAGATGTTTATCATTATTATCTCCTTGAGAATATGATTTTAAATTTTAATGTCATTTATGAGGAGTTTAGGAGATGGTAGTTGGCTGATTTCCTGATATGGGAAATGGACTTAGTTTGGTATTCTCTTGAGAAGCTTACAACCATGTGATTACATGATGCATATATTGTGTTTGATATTGGAGATTAAATAGGATGGGCTTTGTTGAGGAATTTATTTTGGGGTTGTGGAGGAGATCATACTTGACATAGTTGAGCATCTAGAGGTGTATGTGGAAGGACTTATACATGTGTATGATGTGCAAAGTTTCTCTCTTTCGTACTGGTTTTCTTCCTGGATGTTTGGATTCACATGATGTTGGAGTTGAGATCATGTGAAAAGCTATGGTGATCATTTGTTTGTGTTCATGTTTTGTCACTTGTTTTTGGGTGATGATATGGAGGTTCCTTTATCTCTATCCTTTGTCATATGTGGAGAACATGTGAGAGCTTTGTAGGTTTGTGGTGAGAGATGTACTTGCAAAAAAAAATTGGTTGTAGGTTATGTATGTAATTATGGATAGTTCTTGATAATATATGGATATATCCTCTATGTGGTGCTATTAGTAGACTCAGTGCACCTTTATGTCTTTTCAAACTAGACATTACCCATATAGTGGGAGTTCCTAGATGTGTCTACCTTCATGGACTATTTTGGTACATGGAGCTTCTAATTGTGGTTGATGGGTTGGATATGTTGTTGACATGAGTTTATTGATGTTGTGGATACCTTTGAGGTATGGTATATTGGATGGATTAGTATTTGTTGTGGGTGTTATTTATGGTCTTGTGGGTTTATTAGTTAGATGAGGGGAACCTATTTTGGTTTTTGTTCTAGCTAATGGTTTATCTTTTTATCTAGAGGATTATTTGGCTTCAAAATTGTGTTTTGGTTACATGCTTGGAGTTGTTTGAGCTTATTTTTAGCTCATGATTAAAGTGGGTTTGTGGCAATATCATGTAGCCTTTGTTATCAGTTGGATATGATGCTTATGTTCTTTAGACTAGTGTATATACACCATGGCTCATTATTTTCCTTTAGATGATGGTAGGAGTTGTTGCCTGAAATGGTGGACATCTTGGATGTTTTTGTAGGTGTTTTTATTGGAGCATGAGAACATTGTTCAAGATTCACATGATTGCATGTATGGTTGTGATGATGTGTTTTCATCGGTTGAATCTTAAAACTTAAATCCTATTGATTCCATGGACTCTTGGAAAGTCTTCGACAAGTGGGAGAATGTTGGAATTAAGGTTTCTCAACCTTTGAGTCATAGAATTTTTTTGGGATAAATATTTATGCAAATATCTATATGTCCTAAGTTTCCAACTGTAATAATAGTCATAGCACTTTGTGGGACCCATCGGGGAGAGTTCTATCCTATCTGAAAGGTGTAGAGCTTGAAGAAGTTCCACTTTTCACCTAGGTGCTTCATGGGAGAATTTTTACTTTTTCCTATTTCATGGAGGTACACCATTGTGACACTTGTCACTTGGGCACTCATTTGGAGAGAGAATTTTGTAAGAACTTCTCGAAGTTGCACGGAGGTGACATGTATCATGGCATGTTGAGATAACTATGGCATGTACCTATTTTTTTGAAGTTGGCATCATCTTTAAAAAGTCAAGATTGGAAGTTGTTATTTTCAAGGGGAGTTATGTATATGTGTAGTTTCTATTCTGAGTTGAGTTAACATGGAACGTGGATTCCTTTTGAAGTGTAGATTTTTTAAAAGTTTTTTTTGCATGTGCATGTTGGATGATATTTCATGTGGCACCTTTCATGATGCATGTTCATGCATGGGCATGAGTTTGAAGAAAATTCTATCATGTGCAATGTATACTCTATATATAGAGGTGCTTTTGCAAGATGAGTAAGAGGAGAGTGTTATTCAAAGGGGTTATGCTACCAAAATTCTATTAGAGATGGAACAAGATGTAAATATCATGTAATGGAATTGAGCCTAAAGAATGTATTGTAACTGATTTTGTTACTGAATAATATATTTTCTCTATAATTTTGGACTGTGGGGATTTTTACCCGAAAGGGTTTTCCCCACATAAATCTATGTGTTCTCTCTCTTTTATCTTATTCTTCTTGTTTGATTATGTGTTTCCTAATACCATATTGAAACTCCTTGATTTTAAAAGATTTGAAACTTAATTGCAACCTCTTTCCTTTAAGAATTAATAGTGGGAAAATAACTAAGTTTGTTTCCACTTTAAGGAATAGTAGTATATGCTTTTGAGGTTCCTAAAATGAAAACAAATGTTACCAAAGGAACATACCAATCCTAGATCTTTTGGGATGCCCATTTTACGTTCATCATCAATATTTGAATCTTTAGAAGAGGATGAAGAGCCTCCACCTCAACTTATTTGTAGGTCTACAAGGTGTAGACAACCACCTCAAAGGTATGGTAATGTTCTCATGATTAAAGATGTATATATTTTTATATTATCATTGATTAATTGGGAATTATAGAAGAGGCACTGAGTATGAATGATGTAGTCTTGGAAAATAGCCATGGAGAAAGAAATGGTATCTTTGAAAAATAATGATACATGGTACCTTGTACCATTTCTTGAAGGATGAAAACCTCTTAGATGTAACTCCCATATCATTTCATTGGTGTCGGATTCTATGATTAAGTCAATTATAACACAAGAGTTTGAAACCAAAAGAGGTAACTGGATTGCTAAAATCCAAGAATACAATATGGATATCAAGCCCACCAAATTGGTGCATGGGAAAGGTTTGTGTCAGCTCATTGCTGATAATAAACTAGAAGAAACACCAATTGATGAGGGAGTAAAATATGATGAATGATATTCCAACATAGCTTACTTTATCACTTATGGAGAGTGTCCAAAGAACTTAACTTACAAAGAAAAGAGGAAAATAAAAATCAAGGCTACAAACTTCATCCTTTGGGACAATGGTTTGTACAAGAGGAGTCTTGACAACACCTTTCTACGTTGTGTAGATAAAGCTCAGTAGAACAAGTTGTTGGAGTTATTTCACAACTTTGCATGTAGTGGAAATTTTTAAGCACCACTAATAGCTCACAAAATGTTACGACCAAAGTACTAGTAGACCACACTATTTCAAGATGCGTAAAATTGGGTATGCAGGTGTGAACTATACCGATAGTTTGTGGGGAAACCCAAGCTAACTACACATCCTCTCAAGTTAGTTATCATTGAAGAACCCTTTCAACAATGTGGTGTTGATTTCATCACCATCGTGAATCCACCATCCATTGAAGAACATGTTTATGTCTTGACAACCACCGACTATTTCACTAAGTGGGTGGAAGCCATACCGGTCAAGCATGCTACGTTAAAAGTAGTATGTAGGTTCCTAAAAGAAAACACCATTTCCTAGTTTGGTGTTCTAAATAAAATAGTAGCGGATAATTCTTCTTCATTATCATCCAGTGAGATTACATAATTTTATTTTGAGCATGGGATCACATTGTCACATTCTTTAGACTATTACCCTCAAGGTAATGGTCAAGCATAATCAAGAAACAAGATCTTGGTCACCATCATTCGGAAGCTGGTAGATGAGAATCAAAAATCTTGGCACAAAGCATTGTATGATGCATTGTGGGTAGATCAAATTACCCCAAAATGGGTAATAGGTATTGTTAGGTCTCAAAAATGTAGGTTTGAACCATGAGAGGTTGCCAAGCTCTCACAACACTTTTGGCCAATGTACAAGGCCAATTAATAGAATTGAACCTTCTACTCTTTAGGCTCTGCTAAACCTAGGCAAGTGTACCTATATGAATGATGCAGATTTGAAAAATTTGTTCCCTACTTGAGAAATCTATCCACAATGGCAATTAGAAGTGAATAGATAAAATCACAACTACTACTCCTACTGCATAAAAAGAAAGAATTGTCAAATGTTGTTTTTTATGAAATTTATCTTTTGGGTTGTGACAAATCAATGCCTTCTATCCACATGGGCAATGGAGTCAAAAATTAAAAATAATGTGTTTCCTTTTCTGGCTTAACTCGAGTTTTTAGGCACTTTTAAAAAATGAGATTCTATGATTGGCATAAAACTTAACTGAGTTTATGACTTGCATAAATTGTGCTGGAATATTTCTTTACCGAGTTCTTCTTTTACTATCCAAAAGAAATACTTAAACCACTATGATTTATTTAAAAGAATTTAATTCTGACTTGCAGACACCAATTTATTAAATCACACAAAATGAGAATATATTTTGACAAATCAGAAATATACTTGATATATTGATTCAAATGATTAAGACCTCAAGTTGGAGACAACCAAATAAAAAATATGAATTATTATGTCACAACAACTGAACACCAAAGGATTTCACCTGTTTAAAATATTATCTCCATTGTTTTGCTTCAAGAAAGTCTGTACATTATTTGCATTCCCCCAAATTTTATTGTCTACAATTATCTAACTGTTCTAACTCCTACTTCCCCTTCTTACTAATTTTTATGTATATTTATAAAATACATATCTTAGGGTTGAGAGCCTTCGTTTGTTCAATGCAACTAGTTGGAATTCTTTAGCGAAAAAAAAAAAATTTAATTAGTTGCCTTTCGGGAAAATTAAATATTTTTACCATAATCCTGCATTTTGTTTTATTTTAACATTTTAGCATTTTGCCCGCTCTTTAATATTTCACTTCTCCATATTAAAATGAAGCTTCTTTCATCCTTACCACTTTACCAAAGTCTCTTTATCTATACCCAGTAGTTTTGCAATGACCGACTCCTCACTGTCATCCTCTACTGCTTTATCGCGGTCATCATTTTGTCCTCCCATGGTATCACGGTAACATTTCATGTTACTTTCACAGTCTACCACTCTACCATGGTCTACCTGCTTGATCCCTATGGTTCCATGGTGACTAATGCTGAATGCCACCTTCGTTGTCTACCATGCTATTGTGGTTTCCATTTCCTCACCCTTTGGTTCCACAGTGACCAACGTTTACTATCATCGCCTGCCGTCTACCGCCTTACCACGGTCTTTGTTTTGACCCCCAACAGTATCATGATAACCCACCTTGAACATCACCTCCACCATCTACCGCACTACCGTGGTCTCTTTGATGACCCTCCGTGGTGTAGCGGTAACCTTCTTGCACACCGCACAACCGCGGGCTCTACTCCAACTCCCTGCGGTGAGACGGTAAGGTTTATCATGACTGCTCTTAACTATGATACTGCGAGACACCCTGCAAAGGGCCGTGGTATAGAGGTAAATGGTATCATCCAAGAAGGATGGATGATAAGGTAGTGGTATAAGATATTTTAGCATTATGAAAGGCGGTAAAATGATTTTTTATGAAAAAGATAGTGAAATATATGGGTTCAAAGGGGTAAAGACCTTAGGATTTTCATAGAAAATTTTGGTTCTAACAGTGGCTCCTGTTGGGGATGAGTGATTTTTCCAATCATTGTAAGAATCCAGAATATCACTCAGAGAGAAAACCAAGAAAAAAAAGGATGTGAAAAATGAAGGCAAGGGAAGATGGAAGGAATGAAAAGATGAAGGAGATCAAAAATGGAGGAAGTGAAATGCTAAAGATAGAAATGACCCTACAATACTGTACATGGAAAGAAAACAATGTTTTCAATGAGGGAACTCTGAGATTGTCCATGTACTGGCAAGTCCCAACCCCTTTTAAGTTCGTAAACTATTGTGCATGGAAAAAGAATGTTTACAGAGGTTTGTTAAGAATTTTCCATGCACGGGAAATCCTTAATCCTCTTTAGCTGTTATGGTCTAAAATTCAAACCATCAATGATGGCCCAAGGCCACCCAAAAGAAGGCCTATTATTTCCTCTGTCATAATATTTATTCTAATTTGAGTTAATCAGGTTCCTCTTGAAACTGTTCATTCCATCTGCCCTGCTACATGCACTGTCATTGAAAACCTTTAGGAAATTATTGTGTTCAACTTGAATCATATTCCTTTCACCACTTTGTAGTTCATCATATGATAAATCTTTGTCACCTTCATAATACAAAGTGTATCCATATTTAATGGAACTTTCATTATTTTTCTCATTATTATGTATTGCTAAATGATCTTGCAGCTATACTGGGACTTGAAAATCTGAATGCTTTTCTTGGAAATTTAAAAATTCTATCTCATCCACATCCTCTAAGAAAATCAGGTCAAAAATACTTTCCATCTCTTCCCCACCACTAGTTGGTAGTGACACATATTTTTGATCCATATAGTCATCCTTATACATATTTGAACCAGTCAATGTTGAACACTCATCATCAATGATATGCAAACCAATATCTTTCTCTTGTAGGAAAAAATTGTCCAAGTCACATACCTCTTCTTGGGTAGATACGGATTCTTGACCAGCTTCAAAGATCTCTTCATCACTATGAGAAATGCACATGGATTCATATGAATCATTACACATAGTATTCTCACTGTCAAATAAAAAATAGACTGGACCCAAAATTTTAGAATCATCTTTGTGTGCATATCTCTAGTATTCAAGAGTTAACAAATTTGAAACCTGCTCATTGCTGAGTGAACATGTTTCTTCCAGATCTTCTACTATTTCTTGCACTTCTTGATCTCCATAAGAGCTGAAAATATCCCCTTGTTGTAGATCAAAATCCACAAGTTCACCTTCACAATCTGAATCACAATCTCTTATGTAGGAGAGACTCTCCATATCTTCATTACTAGAAGGCATGATATCCTCTTCTGTTTCAACTTCTGAAGCATTATTGTCAATTTTATGAGAGTTTACACATGGTTGTCGCTTCATATCATCCGAATCATTGTTGATATATTCCCTAGATGGTGTGTCTCAAACAATATAATTAATGGTGCAATCATCTCCCAAGGTGGAAGATTGGTCCTCAACAAACTCATCTTCATACTCCTTAGTGATTTCACCATTTTTATGCCTTTTCTCATCTATGGTACCTATTAATTTACTCTTGTGGTCTAGAGTAACTGGCTTCAATGACTCAGGCCAATGAATGGAGCTGGGCTCATATAACCTCATGAACTACTCAATGAAGTGTAATTCAGACTTATTAGGTAGGGAACTAATAGGTATTCACATATAGGCATCTGCCATTCTATTGAACAAATCACATCCCCATTCTCCCTCATGTCTCCTTATATAAAAGAATGCACCTAAGGGGGATATGCAATTTTTTGATCTCATGATGTGATTTTGACCCGTTTGCTGAGTGTGAATACTCATCTTCTCCTTCCTAAATTTTTTGATTCTAATGTGCATCTTGCTGCAAGTTCTGATTGACATTTCCAAGAGAGATGACATTGTGTTGCACATTTTGATATGGCATTTGGTACTGTTATGTACAATGCTCAAGATATGGATTGTATTGTTGATCCTGATAGCTTACAAATCTTTGTCTAGGAGGGATAGGATAATTATTCATTTGATGTGATGACTGTGATGCATAAATGTTTTACTGTGAATAGAGTGCATTACCTTCATTTTTGAAGTTGTCAGTTGTATTATGTGGCACATGTGTTGTCCATTGCTTGCTTGCATTTGTGTATTCATTTTCACTGTATCATAGCATTTGTTGGTCCAATTATAGCCTTTGTTGTTTCAATTCCTTCAACTCTCTTATTGATTGCTGCCTTCTCACTTCTTCTGACATCTTGACAAGAAAATTGGAAAAGTTTTACTGTTCCACAATATCTATGCATTATTTATCAAATTGAAATAGAGTCGCTGCCTAATTTTCCCAAAAGTAGGAAAATGATTCTTTTGAAATTATTTTTTATTTTCCCCAGCGGAATCTCCTCACTCCAAATGTGAAATTTTGTTAACCCTATAAATGAAAAGCCTGGAACCGAATTTTCTGAAGCTTTTTCCCTAGTGGAGTCGCCAAACTGTTAGGTCTCAAAAATGTAGGTTTGAACCACGAGAGGTTTCCAAGCTCTCACAATGCTTTTGGCCAATGTACAAGGCCAATTAATATAATTGAACCTTCTACTCTTGAGGCTCTGCTAAACCTAGGTGGGTGTACCTATATGAATGATGCAGATATGAAAAATGTGCTCCTTGCTTGAGCAATCTATCCACAATGGCAACTGGAAGTGAATAGATAAAATCACAACTACTACTCCTACTGCATAAAAGAAAGAATTTAAAAATTTTGTTTTTTATGAAATTTATCTTCTAGGTTGTGAAAGATCAGTGCCTTCTATCCACATGGGCAATGGAATCAAAAATTAAAAATAATATGTGTTTCCTTTTCTGGCTTAACTCGAGTTGTTAGGCACTTTTAAAAAATGAGATTCTATGATTGGCATAAAAATTAACTGAATTTATGACTTGCATAAATTGTGCTAGAATATTTCTTTACTAGGTTCTTCTTAACTATCCAAAAGAAATCCTTAAATCACTGTGATTTATTTAAAAGAATTTAATTCTGACTTGTAGACACCAATTAATTAAATCACACAAAATGAGAATATATTTTGACAAATCAGAAATATACTTGATATATTGATTCAAATGATTAAAATACCTCAAGTTGGAGACAACCAGATAAAAAATATGAATTATTATGTCACAAAAATTGAACACCAAAAAGGATTTCACCAGTTAAAAACATTATCTCCATTGTTTTGCTTCAGGAAAGTCTGTACATTATTTGCATTCCCCCATATTTTATTTTTTGCAATTATCTAACTGTTCTAACTCCTACTTCCCCTTCTTACTGATTTTTTTGTATATTTATACAATACATATCTTAGGGTTGTGACCCTCATTTGTTCGATGCAACTGGTTGGAATTGTTTAGCGAAAATAAAATCTTTAATTAGTTGCCTTTCTGGAAAATTAAATATTTTTACCATAATCCTGCATTTTGTTTTATTTTAACATTTTAGCATTTTGCCTGCTCTTCAATATTTCACTTCTCCGTATTATAGTGAAGCTTCTTTCATCCTTACCGCTTTACTGCAGTCTCTTTATCTACACCCAACAGTTATGTGGTGACCGACTCCTCACTGTCATCTTCTACCGCTTTACCGCGGTCATCATTTTGTCCTCCCGTGGTATCAGGGTAACATTTCATGTTACTTTCATAGTCTACCACTTTACCGTGATCTACCTGCCTGCTTTCTACAGTTCCGTGGTGACTAATGTTGACCCCCACCTTCGCTATCTACTGTGCTACCACGGTTTCCATTTCCTCACCTTGCAGTTCCGCGGTGACCAACATTTACTGTCAACGCTCATCGTCTACCGCCTTATTGCGGTCTTTGATTTGACTCCCAGTGGTATCGTGGTAACCCACCTTGACTATCACCTCTACCATCTACCACGCTATTGCAGTCTCTTTGATGACCGTCCACAGTGTAGTGGTAACATTCTTGCACAGCGTGCAACCGCGGGCTCTACTCCAACTCCCTGCGGTGTGGGGGTTATCATGATTACTCTTAACCATGATAGCATGAGCCACCCTACAAGGGGCTGCGGTATAGAGGTAAACAATATTGGCCAAGAAGGATGGATGATAAGGCAGTGGTATAAGATATTTTAGCATTATGAAAGGCGGTAAAATGATTTTTTATGAAAAAGATAGTGAAATATATGGGTTCAAATGGGTAAAGACCTTAGGATTTTCATGGAAAATTATTGTTCTAACAGGTATGTCATTGCTTCAACTCCTATATGGGATGAATTTAGAAATTCCAACCACTTTGGAATTTCCTGCTCTAAAATTGGCTAAGTCCATAAAAGATGATACTTTTGATAATTTTGTGGATAAGCGCATCACGGTCCTTATTGAATTGGAGTAGAAGCGCATTTAGGTGGTGAATCACTTTGTGGAACATGAAGGCTAGGTCAAGAGGATTTTTGACAAAAAAGTGGTCTCATGATTTCTAGGTTGGAGATCAAGTCCTCTTATGGGAAAAAAGAAGAGAGCCCAAAGGTATACATGGTAAATTTGATTCATTATGGAGAGGACCTTTTAAGATTCACCAAATTTGTGGTGAAAATAATTTATTTCTCACAAACCAAGACAAGACTCATTTTTCATTGCCTCACATAGACAATATCTGAAGTTCTTCAATCAGTGAAGCAACATATGAGTTTTTAAATACTTGTATAGTTTTTGTATCTTTTTATTTTGAGTCTTTTTGTGTCTTTTTGTTTCATCGCCTGACTCTATAGCTCAATGGATGAATGAAGGAACCTAGAGACTAGAATTCTTTTGCCTTCTATCATTTCAAAGGATGATTGAAGGAAGCTCCCTAGTTAGAGCTAATTGTTATCCTCAAATTGAACTGTGCTCAATTTGTGGGATAACCCTAACAATTTTTTTTCATTTCCTAGCCCATGTACTCTAAGCATGCAAAATGAGGCAAATAATTCTTTCCCTTGTGGGTGGTCCCCTAGCCTTGAAACATCTTTTTGAGCATTAACCTCTTAATTTTTTTGAAATTTGCAAATTCAATAAAGTAGTGAAATTTTATTTTTTAGTGTTAGGAATTTTATCGCTCATGCAGAAGCACTGAATTTTAGTGCCCTTGCATACCTAATGTGAAAATAAAAATGCAAGGTTGGTGAATTTCACTAACCCTGCATATCATGCATCAAATTTATTAAAAGTGCATAGGTGTCAAAATCTACCTCTTTTGCAACACAACTTCACATGGGTTGTATTGAATGCAATTTTTAATTGTGTTTAGGTTTCTTTAAATTGGTTTTGTTTTTCTTTATTTTTTATTTCATTTTGGTGTCATCCCCTTCCTTTGTGCATTCAAAAAGCTCTTGAGTTTGTTGGTGCATGGATTTTGAGTGGATTTGTTGATGATTTGAGCTAGGGTTTTGTCATGTTTCTCTCATTTCCATGGGTATGTTCTTTTCTTTTGCATTTCTTTGTTTGTTTAGATTTGATGACTAGAGTTTATGTTTGATTTTTATTTTTGTTTTGTATTGTTAAATATTTTAGGGTTTTCTTCAACTAAATTTGTATTGTTTGAATATTTTTTTGCGGTGTATTGCTTTCATTATTTGAAAATTCCTAGAACTATACCTCGAGTTTCTTGTGGGAGATACCTTGAAGTGTTTGAACTCGTGAAAAACCTATCAAAACCCTAATTTTTGGTTCTAGTTTTTGTGAAACATGTTATTGCATCATGGGTATTAAATCTTGCTATGCAATAAATAACCTAGTTTTTAATATACCTTTATGGTTTTTCACCTATCCGATGTTCAATACTCAACCTATCAAACTTGTATGAAGCAACAGTGAAAACCATCGACATTACATACATGTTTCAATCTATCAAATGACTTGTTGAGTTGACCATTTTATCCATCGTCCATGACATGCAATTTCAATGTTTTTTGTCAACTTTGCATATGTTAACAATCTAGCAAAGTATTGTAGAAGAGGTATTTTCACCACTAGTGCTTGAAAGTCTATTGCAAGATATAGGGTCGGTGAATTTTACCAACTCTACATCAAATATCAAGTCAAGTGTAAAATCAGAATTTTTTTGCATGTTTTCACTTGATCAAATTTACCCACATGCAAAGTCAGAGATTTTTATGACTTTGCACAAACTAAAGTTTTTCCCAACATACAAGATCATTATTTTTTAGAGACCTTGTATTGTAAAATTCTACCATACGCAAAGTTGGTAAAATTTGTCAATTTTGCAACTTGTTGATCTATAAATATGCATAAGCATTATTTTTCAGTGCATGTACAATGAAAGAAAACATTCACCTGCAATGGTGCTGAAATTTAGCCACCTTACATTCCACTTTGCAAAAAATATCTAACACCAAAAAAAATTCCACTTTCTAGATTGCTCGTTTTCACTCTATTTTTTGCCTCCATCACACTTAAGCCCTCCAAGCTCCTGCAAGTGCTTATATTTTTCCCACTAATAACATTTCCAACCATGCAAGCTCTTCTAACATTAGAAAACAATGATTATCGTAATACAGTTATTTTGTGCATGCATTTCAAGATTCTCATATCCACCTTCCTAGGAGGTTACAGTCTTTTACTAATTTCTCTTCACATGCCAGATCCTTCTCTAAGAAAAGTAGTAGCCATGAACTTCAAATACCAGGGTATTTCCTCACCAACTTCAGTGTCCTCAAACATTGATGAGATAAAGGATATCGAGATCAAACATGTTGATATGTCAAAATTTATTGAAAGGACTCAGAAGCAACCATTGGATACTCATATGAGGCATATAGTTTAGAGAAACATACAAATGGAAGAAGCTTTTCTTGTAGCTACACACAATCCTGAATTTTTACTCCAATATGCAACACACTACAATAAGGATGAAAAAAGTGTTAGTGATGCAAATGTAAATGTGGTCATAAGGTTAGATCCAAATTTCTTTGATAAAGCTTTCTTATGTCCTAGTATTTATTCATATGCAGATGTCACTAAGGAATATGTACAAGAGGAATATGAGAAAGATACAGATAATTGAAAAAGAGTGATTAACAATAAGTGGTTGAAGAATCCACATTCAAGTGTTTCTAGGTGGCCTAAAATATTTCCACATTGTGACTTCATTGAAGAAGTTAATGATTTGATTACTCTTCTCAATAGAGTGGTCAATAGGGTTACCTACCTCATCCAACTTTCAAGAATGGATGTATGTATACATCAAGATCATATTGAGGGGAAATCATCAAATTTTCCTGGGTTGACAACAAAAGGGAATAGAAGAGTAACTCTAGTGTACAAGTAATTTTCTTAGATAACTCTTGATGGAATCATTCATCATTTTTGAAGAGTTAATGATGCTTTCTTTGCTCCTTACTTGTGTACATTTGGTCCTAAATAGGAGAAGAAAAGGGTTTTTGATGAGGCATGGACCATGGTAAGAAAATATGGTTGCTTATATCTAAAGTTACCCATATTCACCTACATGAGAGTTGGATGTTTCACGGGTTATCCATACATGTTCCCGAGATACCCTAGTGACAAGATTGTACTAATGGAGCTTTGTAGGTAGATAATTTCCATACATAGCAAGAAAATGGAATCACATAAACAAGGCTTCAGGTTTCCCGTCACAATTGGTAGGTATTCCATTCACACATATCCAAGGGCCAAGGCCATAGAATATGCAATACATTGGGTTACCTTGAAGAATTTTAGGAGTGATTTTGACTATTATGGAATGAAGGAAAAGATCAAGAAAGCTCACATCCATGAGCATAAAATTGAAGATGTTTGGGAAGAGCAAAGGATAGAGGAGGAGATAAGAAAAATGGACTACTATTGAATGAATCTAGAACAAATTGAAAATATTGATTTGGAAAATATTCCTAAAGGTATGGAGGATGATGGAAATATCTTGGACCCTACTTATGAGAGGAATAATATTGCAGAATCTCCTCTATCAAATATTGAATGGTCAAAGAAATAAATGACATCAAGCAAAGAAAGGTTTGAACCAATCCTAGCTAACACAAATGTATGGTTGGAGGAGAAGGGGATTCATTTGAAACACTTTGTTACTAGATCAGAGGAGGGGGAACTGAAGGTCCTATAGGTAAGAATTCTGAGTTGAGGATGAAGAACAAGGATGATGAACCTAGTTCAAGTAGGACCTCTAGGCTAAAAATCAAGTTTTTTGTGAAAGGGAATAAGGGTCAGGTGACTGAAGGATCATCTACTATGGTAGAAGAATCATAAACCCAAGAGGAAGAAAAAGAAGAAGAAGAACATGAGGAAGAACGAGTATCACCTCATGAGAATATCTCTAAGGAATCACCTGTCTCTTCTTCTCTCATTGCTACCACTATGTCTACCCCCACTCCTCCCACTATTTCTATTGGATAGTCTTTACCTATCACTGTCGAGGTCATTCCTACTGTTACAATCACTCCTACTATGTATATCCAATGAATTCATCGTTGTCTTCAAGGTTAATTTTTGATAGACCCAAACATGGTTTGGAAAATATTCTGGGATCTCCCACATCTTTTTTGAGTCTTTCATCACCTTCTTTTGATTCAAATTGTCAATATGATTTGAAACAATATATGATTGAGACTACTCAAGTTACAAGTGTAGAAATTATTGGTGCAGTTTTGACTATTACTCCACCAATTGTAACATTTTTTGTGAGTGCAGCTACATCAACACAAGCTATGGTTGCTGGTCTAGAAGACATTTCTTCTTCACTTGTCCCATGGTTTTCATCCTAGACACCAAAAAGGAAGAAGTGATCCATCTCTCTGGATGAATTTGAATTTGCATAGTTGGCACTTGTAAAAGAAAAATCCAAGAAAAAGGAAAAATCTTTCCAGGTTATTGGCTGATAAAGCAGGAAAAAAGTATGCAGAGGTAGCACAACCTCCTCTAGATAGGTCTATTGAGGATGTGGATATTTTTGAATATTCTATTACAAGAGTTGAGTTAGGAAATGTGAGTCATGAAAGTGCCAAGACATATGTACAAGCTACTCTGAATTCTCTCATTGAGAAATTTAATGAGGTGAAGAAGAGTAAATATCAATATAAGGCCAAAGTAGTGCAACTAACTTCAGTGCTCTAGAAGATTACCCAATATTGAGAGTCAATAGATCATGTGGCTCTAAGTATTGAAGAACCAATTATTCAAAAAGTTGGGAAGTTGGATCAAGAGGTAAAGTAATCGGTGAGTTTCTAGATAGAATGATAACACATGAAACACAACTCCTAATATCTTACGTTGAGAGAATGGGGAACATGGAAAGCATAAGACTAGAGTTAGATAAAACTTTTGATACTTTTTCCCAAGAGAAATAGGAAATAAAAGACAGTTTGGAAGATTCGATCAAGATGAAGAAACTCAAGCTTAATACATTGGTGGAAATTGGGATAATTCCCAAAAGAGATATTTTTGTTGAGGTAAAGGATACAATGATACACAAAATCAATATCATGAAGAAGTTGATCAAAGACTTATAGGATGCTCGTGAAGTCAATGAAGACAATGATTTGGATCTTATCCACAAAATGAAGTTGTATTGTAATCTAGTTGATGATAATTGAAAAGTCCTTTCCTCAGATGAAGTTGTTCAAGAATTCACATCTATGATCCAAAAATAATTTGAAGATCAAGCCTTCTTGGTGGCTTCAATGGAAAAATTGATGGATATTCAATTAACCTTGGATAAGCTAAAGGTGTATTTAGAAAGGCATGAGAAAGATTGCAACACTGTGAAGGATTCAATTATAAGAGTCATTTCTATCTCCAAGAATACTATAGGTCCCAATAATGAAGAAATTCAAGAAATCATAAAGAAGTATGAGTATTTATTGGAGAAAGATAGTGGAGAAAGTTGAACATGCCTTAGTTTATTTTTCAATATTTTTCATGCTTTATGTAATTAGTTTTTGAAATTTTACATGTCTTTTTCCTAAAATGTAATTACATGTAAAAACAAAGAATTCCTAAATAAATTAAACTCTCCATTTAAATTTATTCAATTTAGTTATTGCTTTCCTAGATTAGCTCTCAACTCTCCTCTATAAATATGAAGGAGTTTCTTTTGTAAAGGGCCTTTTAGACATTGAAGTGTTATGCTGCCAAATTGAAGAGCACTTTAAAAATTTGCTTTTGAAGTGTAAATCAAGATTCAAAAAATATAAATAATGCAATTTGGCATTCAATATTTGTCTTGAATCAATCTTGTTGTGTTATAGAATTGTTCTTAAGTCCTCTTTATTGCATCATTCTATGTATGAAATTGAATCATGGTGGGAAATTGGATATTCTAGAAGGCATTCTTAATTTGATACTGATAGCCTATGAGTTATCATATTATATTTGGAGATATATGTTTTGTGTATGAATTTGGTTGAGAACTCAGAGTCTTTGTGCTCTGATTAATAGCTATTTTCTTGTTGATCTTTGGTGTTATTCATTGATAGTCGTTGAGCTATAATTTTCTATACTTGTTACCATTCAGAATCATCATGGAAAGTTACAGGAGTCTTTGTGCACTTGTAGATTTTATTGTTATCATCACATACTGATATATTTCTAGTTATTCTTAAGTCTAACTGAATTGGATATTGGTCATTATTGCTCCAACAAGTGTTTTATAGGTTGTTAAATTTTTTAAACATCAAGGGAATATTATTGTAACTTCGTAAAAGGAAAGAGAATAGGATGATGGAAACACCCCTATGGATAGTTGTAGTGTACATAAGAATATTTCAATTACTAGTTGATTTAGTGAGAAATAAGAAGGGAGCCTTCCCTTTAAGAGAGGAGAGATTAATTTCTCATCATAGCTATGGCTGAAACTACCAATTTTTAATTTCTAAAGGAATTATACAATATTCACCCAACAATTTTTTGGCGATTCTATTGGGGACATGAGCACAAAACTAAAGAATCATGCTTTATGTTGAAGTAGACAAGTATACCAGTGTTTTATTATAATTTGTATATATCTTTTTACTACTAATTTTCATTTCTTTTCAATGACTACACTTTGGTAGACAAAAATTATACACACAGTCTAAGGGTACAATGTCAAATTGATCCTACTTTTGAATTTTTGCATAAACATAATTTTGACCCTTTTCCTCCAAGGAAGGTCACCACTACAATGAAAAAGGATTTTTCCTCCTCAAAGAGTAAGGTTACCACTCCCAAGTGAAGCTTCTAACATTCAGAGAGCTTTACTTGTAACACCAGTTCAAAGGTTTGTCATTCCCCCTTTCAATCAAGGTATAATGGTAGCTCAACCACCTCCCGATCCTTGGGGTAGCGCCTTTGGTACTTTGAGATTGGTGACACCTTTTCATGAACTCCCTAGAGTTTCATGTAAGAACATCCCCAAACTCTATGGAGATGGAAAGCATAATCCCGATGAACATATTGCTACTTTTTATATTTTATGCAGTGTTCTTGGTATGTAACATGAAGATGTTTCAGTAAGGCTATTCATGGAAACCTTACAAGGGGTAGCAACTGATTGGTTCTATAATCTTGCTACCAGTACTATTACTAATTGGACCACTCTTTGAACCAAGTTTGAGGAAAGATTCAAGCTTGTTGAGGATGCCCATGCCTTATTGGCCCAACTTACGGCAATGATAAAAGAGTCACAAGAATCCATGCATGAGTTTGTGGAAAAGTTTAATAAGTTGACAAGTATGACTCCAACTGATACACAACCAAATCCTTACAATCTGAAGTACTTTTTCATTAACACTCAATTTCCAGAGGTAAGTTGCTTATTATGGAGAGAATCCCCAACCAATCTTGTAGTAGCTCAATAGTTGGCTACTAGCTTTGAAGATGATTTTATTTTTTCCAAAAAGAAGAAAATAAAAAAATAGGAACAAAGGAAAAACATATTCAGTTCAAAATTCCTCAAGCACCATGGATCCTATGGTGCAGAAGTTAGCAAATGAATTGCTAGCTTTGAAGAAGAAAAATTCTCAAGGTTTGTCTGTTCCTTCCTATAAGGACATTCCAAGGAGAACATATCCTAATTCTTCAAATTATTTTGGAATTTCTCAAAGGAACCATAATAGACTTCCACTACCACAAGGAAGGCTTACACTTGACACACCTCCCACAAATTCAATGGTGGGGTACTCTGAAGTTGAGCAAGAGGATTTTGTTGGAAAAATAAGGATAGACAATTGAGAGGGGGGGTGAATCAGTTGTTACCAAAATCAAACTTATACAACATTAACCAATCCTTTTATCATAGATCTGATAATTAATAGTGTAAGCATAAGAACAACACATCAGAGACACATGAACACCAAGATTTTATATGTGGAAACCCTGTTAGGGGAAAAACCACGATGGATGTTAGTCCACAAGATTATACCCTATTAAAAGTATAATGAAGAATAAAAAGAGAATGCACTTTCATTCAAGAACACTTACTAGAGCACACTACTCAAAGGGAAGGATCACTTCCTTACATACAATAATTAGATTAAATCCATCTGATAAACTTGAACTGAGAAAATAGCTTCTGCAAAAGCCTAATTATAGTTCCAATTAGGCACACAAAACTTCTTCAAACTCTTCCACACTCTGCTCTGAATGATCTGACCTTTATTCACACTTGTACATCACTTGTATACTTGAGCACTTCTCTTAAATGAGAAAAAAAATCTTGTATATATATCCACTACACGGATTTGCATCCACTATCCAGTCGACCACAAATAAAGAATAAATTATAATTGTCGGCCTTGATACATGAATAAATTTCAATGCGTACCAACACAAGTTGGTCACAACATAGTGAGGACCCAAAAAATCATCTTCAAACACGCCAAACAATAAAATATTAATCCTCATGGATCCACAACATGCTAACATCACAATATCGGAAAGAACATGAACACTGGGGCAACTATCAAAATAATCTTTGGTCATGAACACTCCATTCATTGCAGACGTACAACAAGGATAGAGTACGGTCTAGACTCATCCATGAATGTCATAGGTACATGCGCAACACATGAGATTACCATAATTTCATCTGATTCAACCAAGAACACCATCTATAGAAACTAAATAATTTTAGGCACATAGATCTTCATAACTTCCACTAAACTTCATGCGCACCTCTTGATGGAGCCTCAAATTTTATTATTTGAGTTCCATTAATTTTCTACCACACTACTGTTCTGTAATGCTATTCTGGAGAAGCCTAGGGTTGGGGTTTTATTTTTTCCTTCATGAAATCCTAACGTTCTATCTTAAACCCTAGGTTGGATCTATTTCGTCATTACCTTTTGAGGGAGGTTTTAAAGTGACTTATGTCCCATTGACTCATCTAGGTCGGGCCCCTTTAATAAATTGTGTTAAATATTTCACCTTGATTTTATTATTTCCTAAGTCTAGGTTAGCGCATGCCTTGTGCTTTAAGAACAACCTTATGCCATCATTTTTCGTCAGCCTAGGCAATGTCCCCTTTCCCTATTTTTAATAATTATCTTATTTTGCATGGAATCTATTTTAATGACCAACGATCATCCTATGGTTGATCCTAACCCTTCCCTGCGATCTTGCGATGACATCACTACTGGGTTTCAACTGATTACGATATCATAGGCGGGCACCACATGTCTCAATTGCCGATGCCGAAAAATGATTAATAAAGTGTTTAATATTTGTATAGGGGTTTAATACATTAAAAGGTGGGTTACTAAAAGAGCTATGAGATGCACATGCTCGAGATCGATGATGGTGTTTTAATCTCGATGAAAAGTTGCTTGACGGTTATGTTTGATGTTGTTGACTGCTGTGAGTGAACACAATCGTTGATGCTGGGAATCAACGGTTGCCCGCCATCATGTGATCCAAAGATGCAGGGTGTTTAGTGATTGTGATATCCGGGTGGGCGCCACGTGTATCCCTTTGGAGTTGTGTATTGTGGTGGGCCCTCAACGTTGACATAGAGATTACATCAGCCTTTTTGAAGGTGGTTGTTCGATGATCTGACAAAAACAAAAGATCGATGACTGAAGTTTAAATTCGCATCAAATGCGATTGGAGCCATTGGCGCGACATGCAAATGGGCTTTAATGGCAGATGAGATGTCTACTGGCTAAATTCAATCAACGTAAAGTATTTGATTTCATTCTTTCTTCACCACCAAAGCATTCAAGTGTTTTCAAACCGGTTCAGAGCCAGAGATAAATATTTTTAAGCAATCACAACGAAGGTTTGGTTCTCTACAAGGTGTGAAATACCGTGAGTTACTTTCTGTATCACTAGTTTAATTTGACTGTGATTCTTGTGAAAGGTTGTAGTGTGCTAGGCAAGGGGTTGTTGATTATTGTTATAGGGTTGCTATTTCATTTGAATGGTTGGAAATTTCATAGTTGTGTTGTAATTTCATTTTCTGGGTAGCCCTAGTTTGTTTAAGAATTTGAATTTTAAGAAAGCCCTAGTTATTTGAGATGGCGCCACCGAAGCAACACTCTGGCCATGTTGATTATTTGCAAAGGAATTTATATGATGATTTTCTAGATCAACTCCCATTATTGACAAATGACAGAAGAAGGGGTTTGGTTTTAATGAATGGAAGAACCCTAGGCGAGGGACTAGTGTGCAATAATTATAATATTACAAATGCTAGGGTTCCAATGACAGGCCTGGAAACGTTTAGACTATGGTATGGACAAAGAAACCTACCCCACCCCTTTTCTAATGGTTGGAGATACGACATGGGGAAACTAGCAATGCCGAATGTGTTTCCTGTCATGGACCTACTTAGAGCAGTGGCATCACATTATGACCTAGTTACAAGGGTAATTAGGGATAATGATGTTGGGATTCTGCTAAGCATAAGTGTAGTTGAAATTTAATAGGTTTTTGATTTTAGTGAGTCTAGCTCATTCTCAGTCCAAATTGATTTAGAGGAGATGAAGCAGGAATATGCGAGGTCAAAGCCTCTTTTCAGACTAAAATTTATTCCTCCTCACCTGGCTAGGGCAGGTAATTCAATGATTCATATCAGCCCAAATGACTAGGAACCTTTCAGGCTAAGTTGTTTTGCCAATCAGTTTTTGGCAACATTTTATTCTTTGTGCCAGATTTTTGGATTCAGCCCAAATACAGTGATGCCCATTGCATATATGTTTATGGGGGCTCAAATTCAGCATCCCAAATTCTCCATGGTGTATGACTATGCATCTTTTCTTGTAGAAAAGATACATGATGGTTTATTGAAGTTGCTTGTGGGGGATGTTAGCACTCCTTTATTTTGGTACTCCCTGTTAATGCATATGTTCTTGTATAGAAATGTTGACTTCTTCTCAGAGAAGATGGAGTTGAGGCAAGAGGTGAATGGAGAAAGGTTACTAGTACAGGTGTGGACTATAGATTTATCTTATAATAGGGGAGGTGCCAGCTTTGTGCAGTTTGATTACTGCTTTGCCTCTAGAATCAGATCTAGGTTGGTGGTAAATGTACCAAGAGTTCCTGAAGATTTGCATGACTTCCTCCGACAAAAAGTGAGGAAGCCTAATTTGAAGGTCTGCCACAACTGGGATGACATTATCTTGTACCCCGTGAGCACTGTCCTAAGGGTGTTTGGTTTCCACGGAGCCCCTCACATTCTCCCATATAATGTACTATCAAGGATGGGATTTTCCAAGGTTATGTGGCAGCTAGGTTGTATTCATGAAGACAACCTGATAGGGAGAGGAAAAGGGACTTTGTTCCCTGATTATACTGTTGTTTCAAATTTTTTCTTTTCCAAGGGAGGATGGGTCCACTTTGGAAGGTTTTTTGATGACTATCATTTGAAGAGTCGATCTAGGAGGTAGCATGACCCCGAGGGATTCTTTGCCTTGTTCAGGCAACGAATTAAAGGTGGCAGATTTGTACATGAATTCAAATTTGCTGAGGACCTAATCATAAATGAGTTTGATTTCAATAGGCAGGAATTGAATAAAGAAAAATGGATTGCCTATGAGAAGTTGTTGGCCATTGTGCATAAAATGGATCCAAAATATAACCCATTAATGGAGTTTACTCCATTCCACAAGAGAATTTCTTTCTTGTTGGATAATTTTAAAGAGATCATGGGCACCTTGATAACCAAGAAGGTCAATTTGGAAATGGACTTTGGAATTCAAAGACCAGAGGTGAGGCCTGAGAAAAGAAGGCCAACTTATCAGCCCCCAATTGACAAACCTCTATACAAGAGAAAAAAGAATGATAGAAGTGAAGAGGATGAGGGGGATAAGAAGGGAAAATAAATAGTGAAAGCATCATCATAGCCAACCCCAAGGATTAGAATTCCTGGAGGGATAAGGATTTTAGATTTAGATTCACCTCCAAGAAGTGATCCTATAGTGCTACCATCAGAGCCAAGCCCTAAGAGGCAAAAGATTGAGGAAACACAAGAGGCTCTAATGGATGGAATAATTGTGACTGATAAAGACATGCAGGTTGGTATCCCTTCCCCTCCTAGATCAACACAATTGGTGTTGTCTGATATGGATATAAAGGGGCAGTGTGTACAAGATGCCAGGATGGAGGCCTGTAAGGAATTTTTAGATGATGATGTCTTTGTGAAGACTCTTGTATTATTGAAACTAATTTGGAGGATGCAACTGGAGAAATACCAGGATAAGTGCAAGAGAAGGAGAGAATCAAGACCTAATAGGTCTGAGTAGGAGAATGATGATGAGGTCAAGGATGAACTAATGGAGGAATTCAAGAACATCACTCCTAAGTAAGGAAGGAGACTTGTGACCTAGGATGGTGTCCTAATTTTTCCTGAGTGGGACATATCCGAGGCTATAGCATTCAATGTTATCCTACAGTCCAAGCATTGTATGCAAAAAAGTGAAGAAGAGGTTAAGGCAACTTTGCAAGATTCTGCCTTCAGTGAGAAGTATGAAACTCTAGCCATATGGGCATTGGCACCCCAAGGAAGAAAACCAAATGTAACAAATATTAGTCCAAACCTAAGGGGAGGGCTAATTATCAAGAGAGATTTTGAAACTTTTACAACAAAAGGTACAATCCTGATAATAAATGTGGCCAAATTGGCCCAAAAGATAGCTAAGAGAGAAGAGGTTGAAAAGAAGAGTCTGATGGAAAAGTACAACATAGTAACTGGAGAATATAGTAGGATGTAGCGAAGGAATGTTGAGCTGCAATCTAAAGTAGATAGGATGAAATATGGGCAGGTAGGAGAATCCTCCAGTGCTCCTAGTAGCAGAGCATTACCTCCTACTTCAGGATCAGTTCCCCCTACTACTCCAATTGTTTCTACTCCAGGATCCCCCATCTAGACACTTGTTTTGAGTCCTACACTAGGGCCAATTGAAGAAGAAGCTTAGTATTCTATGGATCCCACCAAGAAGCAAATGTTAAATAAGATCACAAAATTACAGGCTGCCTTAAAGGCAAGTGAGGATGGTGCAACTACCAAACAAAATGAGGTGGTGGACAAAATTTTGAGGCATTTAAATGAGAAGGTGGATGGTAGATTACCATCTGTACATTCCTTATATTCTTTATTTTTAGATGGAATAAAAAACATAAATAGGGATCAGGAAATAGTTTTGCCTTTGGCTGAGAAGTGGATCCCTAGGGCGAATGATCTAGATGTTATGTATAAGGCTTCTAGGTTTGATGTAGACAATAGGCCCTAGTCATTAAAGCCTACTCAAATCTTTATGAAATCATTGAAGGGATTCCAAGCACTACTTGATGATTTGAGTAGAAGAATTAGGGAGCTAGTAAAAAGCTTTGATGACTAGAATGATACATTTTTGCAAGACATCACTGATGCACAAGGAAATGTTAAGACATTGTAGCAGTGGTAGGAAAGGGTAGAAGAAGTTATTAATACACAAATCAAATTGATTTGTGATGATTCTGATTATGACTTGTTGGTAAGTAGTATGGACAAAATAATTAATACCAGCACACTCTTAGAGTCTTTTGAAAGAGAAACCAATCAAGTTGTGGTGAAATATACACCTTACAATATTAAGGTGAATGAGGTGGCGAATTTTGACTAGCCAACAAATGAGGAGTATCAGAAATGGGTGGACAAGTACTTAACCAAAGAGGAGTAAAACGGTGTCTGCTACCAGCAACTAACAACTCGGTGGTTATAGTTATAACTGATTATGGTTTTGTTTCCATGGCGGCTTTTTGGCATAGGTTTTGAGGTTTGGAAAAATGCAACAACTATTCCCTAATGAGTGGAATTAACAAGAAGATTCTCTGGGACTTGGCGATTGTAATCATATTTTTGAAATGTCACAAGGTAGTCCAATTGACCAGTGACATGTGTATTTTTTGGCCCAATGCTTGTTTGCTCCTTCACTATCTATAAGAAGGATTTCAAGGCCAGAAATAAGGGTTGGCAAGTTAGATATTTTGAGGTCGATTCTAGGCATAGTTGCAGAGAAAGTTGTAAAGCCTAATTGTTTCAATGTAAATGCAATTTAGGTTTTGTGTCATTCTGTAGTCGGGTTTTGGGTTTATGAAGGTTTGATGTTTCATAACAGTACTATCATTTGAGTTATAATGATTCATTTCAAGCTCATGTCTCTCCTTTGTATAAGAATATAATAATTTTGAATAATATAATCAAGGGTTATTGCATTCATCTCACTGTTGTGGTGTGTATGACTTCCATTTTGGCTTTAATTCAAAGAATTAATTAAAATACTTGATTGGAGTTATAGATGGATATGTTTATAAAGGGATTTGGTAAGAAATATTGGGTTAGGATATAAATTGATGAGGTTGTAAGGAAATTGTTGTTAGAGATCTTATATCCTATGTGTTTGAACCTGTCATGGAATTTTAAATGTTTGTGAACTTGACTCCCCAATGGTATATGGGATTGGTCTAAATTGTATGTGTGCGTGAGGTTCTGTGTCTATTTGTCTTTGCTTAGAGCTTGCTACCAAATTGTAAATTAAATGATTATCTTAAGTTGTGAAATATTGTTGTAATCATCTCATGATCCAAGTAGTTGGTATTACTGATGAAAAGCCAATTCAATTCAGTATTATCCTATTCTGTTGAGCTATTAAATGGGATTATCTATTAATTGTTATTGATTGTTTATAAGTTTAGTGCAAAGATTATAAACACATTATATGAACCACCCTCCTAGGTTTCACAGAGCCCGAAGTGTATGAGGTTTATTGTTAAAATCCTTGTCAGTTGGTCTAGGTCCTTCGAGTTGTCCTCGATTAGAATTGGAAATTCTATAGGTAGAATAGAAGATAAACCTAATTATAGTAAAACCAACCAACACCTCTGAAACTTTCAGAAAACATACTAGAAAGGTTCAACAAGAAACCCTTTGAAGCGCAGCTTCAAATCTTCAACACACAGAGCTTTCCAACATTCTGACATTCTCAGCTCCACTATCTGCCTATACTATATTTGTTACAATTTTCTCAATCTCCTCGACATATACAACCTTAAGAAGATTAAAATGCTAATAATGTTGAAATAAATAAAAACAATATATCAGCAAGACAACCACGACATCCAATAGATTTTACACAATTGGAATATCAATCAGAAAAAAATTCTAATCTCTTCCAAGAGGAGGAAGAAGATCTGGTTAGTGACTCTAATATTGGGTATCTAAATTATGAAGAAGAATCTAATCAAGAGGATGAACTTACTGTTGATTATTATGTTGTTTTTACACATTCACAAAATTAACTCAATCAATAACAAGGTGATACATGAAAAGCAAAGGATAGCCCACATCCACCAATTACTATTGCTAAGAGGGGGACTCCTTTGTTGGTTCAACTCAAAGATACAATTGGGAGAAATCAAGTAAGTAATTCTCATCCCCCTACTTCTTCTTCTATTCCTAAGACCAATTGTTTGGTTCCTAAGACTAATATTCTAGTTCCTAATCCCACCAATGAAATCACCCCATCTTCTTTGATAATTATTTTTCAAGCATTTGATATAATTGACCATGGAAAGAAGACTAAAATGAAAATGTTAGAAGCGGAGTATCTCAAGGCTAATCCTAACCAGTTTGACAAACTTGTTAAGTTTGTTAAAGAAAAGGGAACCCATCCAAGTTGAGATTCTTCTCAAGACATACCAGTTTTTTCCAAGCCTAGGCTTTCACAAAGCAATTTGGTTTCAGTTCCCTCATCCATTTCCAAGAAAATAGATCCATTTTATATCTCTTTGTTAGTCAATGGTTATAAGCTAAGAAATTATGTTATTGATTTGGGTGCCTTTGAAAACATGATGCTTGTCAAAGTGGCTACCACTTTGGGTTTGAATCTAACCATAACTTTTGATCATTGATTTTCAATGGAGAATAGACAAGTTCCTTTGATTGGGAAAATTAAGGATGCACCATTTGCATTTTCTGCATTCCTAGACAAGAATATCAAAATGATTGTCTTAGTAGCTAACATTCCAACATCATATGGGATACTACTAGGATGTAATTTCTATCAGGATGTAGGAGGAAAAATTACTATAGACTACTTCGAAGATATGATACCCGTCAAGGGTGTGATGTGAAAATTTCTTTCTGAAAGGGAAGCTAATTTTTTTGTAACAAAGTTAGATGACCCAAGAGCTCAAATTCTTTTTGAATCTTCAAGTATGCATACATAATTTTTGTAGACTGGTGAGGATTCTCATTTTTATAGGAAAAATTTCAAGTAAAGAATCAAAAACTGATGGATCATCTTCTCCAGAAAGAGAATCATCTTCAGATAGTATGTCTTCTTCAGATGATGAAATTTCTTTAGATGAAGAAACTTTAAGTTTCAAAGCTTTCAGTTTAGGTGACCCAGATGTTGTTTGGGTTATGGAATTTGACGTCAACTTCTCTTCTATGGGATCCGGTGTGGGAATTGTGTTTATATATCCACAAGGGAAGATTTTTCATTTTTCCTTCAAGCTAAAATTTGATAATGTGTGAGTTTAAAATGTGAATAAGAAAATTAAAAATAAACAACACACCAATGAAACATTATATAAGAGAATTCAAATAACAATCTAATTGAATTGAAACAAAAAAACTCTCTAAAGACGTCCCATTGTTCTATATCTCCAAAATTCATTAAATCATAATTGCTCTCAGATTTGTTTGTGCACTATGACCTTTAGAATGACAACCTAAAGAATGAGATGCTGGAAAATGCAAGAATCTATTTCCACATGATTGATTGCTAAACTATATGATAATGATGCTATAATAATGATGTTGTGATCAATATTTTAAATGCTATGATAATGATGTGATGAAACTATAGTAATTAGGATGCAGCTAATGCTAGAGCCATGATTAAGTTAATTGATTCTAAATGCTAATTGCTAAATGCTCAAATGCTAAATGCTCACAAATGCTCTAATGAAAATTTTGTAGAGTAAGATTTGTCAAGATTGGGTTCCTTTTGTTGTAGAATGAGGCTATATTTATATATTTTCCAAGGCATAAATTGATGTGGCAGAAACCAACGGTTTGGATTTAATCTAGAGACATCAATGGTCGAAAGTGAAGAGGTTGGGGAGAATCAAGGAGAGTGTTCCCCTTAGTAGAACAATCTACCAACTGTGAAGGAGAATCAAATGGAGGAGAAAGCCAAGTGTCCCAAAGTTGTTTGGAATTGGTTGAGGAACAAACCCAAATTAAATATTTGAAATATTCAATTTGTTGAGACACATGATGAGGTGGAAGGTGGAAAAAGTAGTAAACATGTGACTAAATTCAAATTTAGAATTTAAATTTAATAAGAAGAAGTTAATTAAATAAAACAAACTATTTAAATTTGTTTATTTAATTAAGATTAGAAGAATATGATTTAAGATAAAAGAATTAGAAAATGAACTATATAAATAAATTTAGAATTTATTTATAAGTAGATGAATTAAAAGGGTTCATTTATTAAATAACTTGTATTTAACTAATTAAATATCTAGACCAATTTTAGGTGTATACATTTTGCCCCTCTTTGAAGTGATGTGTTTACACATTGCTTCAAAGAAAAATTTGCTGATGGTGTTGACAAAAAAATAAAAATGATATGCCCCAGATGCTGATTTCAAGTGATGATGGATATATGCCCCCTCGGGAGATAAATCAGAGAATTTTTGAATTTTAGGATTTTTCTGAATTTATTGAAATTTTGAAGATTTTATGATGATGTTCAAATTTTATGAAGTTGAGACAATTTATCTCCCAAAAAAAAATGTTGAACCTGTCACTTTGATTAATTAATAAAGTGATGCCCTTTGAAAAAATAAAATAAATCCCACTTAATTGCCCACTTAATTACCCCTCAATGACCACCTTTAAAGGTAAAATGGTGAAAAAGAAGCTCATTTAAGTCATTTGCATTTTGAAAATTGGAGTGATTGAGCTTTTGAGAAAGTTTGAGCAAAATGGTGATCCCCTACCAAACCCATCAATTCAAGTGAGTTCAACACCACAACCACTCGACCGCATATGGACCTCCGAAACACACCCCGAGAAACCTCTTCGTGAATTTTGAATGTTGTTTTTCCCATGTTTTTGATGTTTGAAATTCGGTTATTAGCATTTTAGCATATAAGGTTTCTAATTCAGTGCATAGGTAGACTATTCTAGCGCATTGAGTAGATTAGCACATAGATTAAATGTTTTGGCATACATATTAAATATTGTTGCGCATATGGTAGTGTAGCACATTTGTGTATAGATTTAGTGCATCTGATGATTGTTGTAGTGCAATTGGTTGTTTAGCGCATAAATGTTGTCTTGTAGTGCATTAGCTCAAAGTTTTAGTGCATAGTTGATTTTAGCACATTGATGTAGTAAAATAGTGCATTGATAGATTTAGCACGTTGATGCACTCTTTTGGTGCATTGAGGAAATTTAATGGCACATCCAATTTTTTAGTGCATAGAAGCACTGTTCTAGCACATTAACACTAGAGTGATGAAATTTGTTGATTTACTCCTTGTTTTCGATGTTTGACAATCGCATCAGCTATTGATTTGATGATGTTGATAGATTAGATGATGATTGATCTCATGATAGATGAGAATCAATAATAGGATAGATGATGATTGACCTCATGATAGGTAAAGGTCAATGATAGATGCTCAATGAGATTTGATCAAAATCTCATTAGAGATGATTAGGTTGATTGATAGGTTGTTTGATAAACTACTGATTTGCGATATGTTATTATTATAGGAGGATTTTAGGATTCTTCAATGTCAAGAGCGATTCCCAAAGACCTGGGACATGATTCCATAGCTGGTGCAGGTTGATTTAGATATCATTACGCAATGTGGTTTGAATTCTTTGATTGATATGCCCCAGTATAGGATTAATAGGGGAATTCTAATTGCTTTGGCTGAGAGGTGGAATAGTGACCACAACACATTTCATTTAGCCACTGGTGAGATGATTGTTACACCAGAGGATGTGTATCATATTTTGGGGATTCCTATTGTGGGTGAGCTCATTTTTTTACAATCACACGAAGTAGGGAGGGACTGATGCACTCAGGATGATTTTCCATGATGATGAGATTAGCAGGTATGAGATCTTGTGGCAGGAGATGGTTTCTTTATATGAGCCCTTACCTTGTGTTCTAGCTGGATTCATTAGAGGTTTTCTACATCTCGACTATATGTCAAAAGGACTATCAGTTGAATGGGGCTGAATATTAGAGAGCATGATTAAACAAGGGATCATATATGTTTGGGGATCATGCATGCTAGCACACTTGTATCATGATCTACATCAGGTGGTATACCTTGGAGCTTTGAGTCTATCAACTAGGGTTACACTACTACAGATTTAGGCATGGGAGCATATAGCTGTCACTCGACCTATTGTTGATAGAGATCATCATGTTGGGAGGCCCTATGTTTTTGGATATATATTTCTAGTTGTCCAGCATAACCTGGGAAAATTGGAGTACTGGCAATTTTTTTTGGATGATTTGGACACAGTGACTTGGCGGCCATACTTGGATTGTGAGTAGTGGCCTAAGGATGATGCTGAGAAGCCTTATGTTTTCATTTCTAGATACTTGATTGGGAAGACACCATATGTGATTGAGAGATTCATACTAATGAGAGTGCTTCATTAGTATGGAAGAGTGTAGGTTATGTCCCAGGGAGTTTCCTTGTATGCTTGGCGATGATAGGATATTCTAGAGTAGGGACCTATAGTGTCCTATGATGTAGCCTGTCAAGAGTACTTTGGGTTGTAGCCATAGATATGGGAGTACCATCCAGAGATTAGAAATGTATCGATGACCGAGGATTATGCACAACATTTATTTACACATCTGTTCTCGAGGATATCCAATCCACAGGAGCCAGTACCAACTTTAAATGATGATGAAAGAGCTGCACCACGTGCACCTAGACATAGGAGAGATGGGGGAGATGGTGATGGGGAGGAGGGAGATGGAAATGATGGAGGATATGGGGATGATGGAGGTGGTGAAGATGGGGGTGATGGAGGTGGTAGGCTATTATTTAATGTGAGAGTGGCTCAGAGGAGGAGATCCATGGTATCTGCAACACCGCAATAGATTTAGATTCATTTTCCCTCTTATAAACAACAGGCTCAGATAGCCGCCTTACAGGCTTTATAGGGATAGCTGACATAGGCCCAAAGATAGATACAAGCACAAGTATAGGCATAGACACAGGCATAGGCACATATCACCTCTCTAACAATAGAGAGAGATAATACGAGGCAAAGATGTGAGAAGGCATGGGATTTGGTTGATAAGATGTAGAGAGTGGCCGAGGGGACCACCACATGGGACATGCTAAGGGAGGTGTGACATTTGGCCAAAGAGGCTGAGTAATATAGATTACAGTACCATGAGGCAGTTCCTATAGAGTGGAATGCCTTATGTTATGCTTAGTCTCTTAATGCCAGATCAGGTCGTAGTCACTCTTGGATTACCAGTAGGGGTGTGACTAGGCCACCACCTAGAGATCCATCAGGTAGGGATCCATGTGTAGGTCCATTACATGGTGTAGTAGGAGGCTTAACGAGGCCTAAATTGCATGGGGGGAGCACCACATAGCTCTCATGTTCATATTTGATATATTGAAAGTTGATGATGTATACCATTATTTAGTCGAGGACTTTGTGATACTTTGCCTCATTTTTATGATGCATCTCTCTATGTTTCATGATATCATTGTACACTTGATATTTATTTTGAGATTATATGATATGCAGTGGATACTTATTGATCTATATGTTGTCTTTATGATTTTATGATGGATGATTACGATGGATGCATTTAATTTATATTCTATATGCTATGTGATGCTTATATGCATTAATGTAATGATGATACATTGACTATGATTCTATATGACTTTATGCTTTATGGATGATGTTTTTTTTTATGCTATATGGGATGAATTTGATTATGAAAATGAAATGTAATGAACTTTATTTTTATATTTTTTGAATGCAAATATATGATCTAATGCACAGATGGATCATCGATGATAAATTTTTCCTAATGTATGCATGATATGATGATGTTTATGCAACTATATGTGAATGATCTTTTCTTTTTGTTAATGTCAAATGTACTCAATCGATTGATGAGAGAGATAGAATTATTTTGAAATTTGTTAGCCTTGAAAAAATCTATAAATGCAGATGCAAAAACTAATATGGGTGCAATCTATCTAACCATGCAAATCTAAATATGCAATGTTGTCATTGTAGAAACTGATTTGTCATGCTTTTATCATCATTGAGCTTTTGAAATGTTGAAAGTGAGTACAAAAATCAATGGTATAATTAGACCATGATGACCTGAGTACTACTTCCATGATTTTTTTTATTGCAAGTTAACACAAGCATCTAGCTATAATTGAACCGAGATGACCTGAGCATTTCTTATGTAAATAGACAAGTGTTAATCCTTTTCCTATGCAAATCTGGAATGTCATGAATGATACTTTGTAGAGCATGTCCCATGACAATTGTCATAGTAGTATTGATTAACTCATAGATAGTAGACAGAAAAATCATACTCCATCCTAGCTTCTCTAGTCCATGACACTCTTGAGTTGCTCCAGAGAAATGATAACAAAATCAAAATACAATAGTTGAACATTCATGCTTAGTAATAAAACCACAATTCAGAAGAACATCATCCATTTAGATTTAGTGTTTGATTGATTGTGTTGTTGATTTGGATGGTTAATGTTAAAAATTAACGATCGATGTTCAATGTTGATTTTTAGTGTGATTCTTGTGTTTGCTATGTTGTCATACCATTGTTTTCTTGTTTTTTGGGTTAAGCTCAAAGTTTATTGCCCCCAATGAGTTTAGGATTTTTCCCCCAGACCAGGGTGAAACACAACCACAATGCCAAGATATGTACTTGAGGTTATTTTCAATGATAGGCATAATGATGGCAAAAAGTCGATGATCGACACACACAATAATAGATGGAAAAGTTGATCTATCACAAATAGTGCCTATTGCCAGGTTTTCACTACTTGTTTTTATTGCACTTTTTTAGATTTTATGATTTTTTTTGTGTTGTCACCAAGACGCTTGTTTGCCAAGTTTTCATCAAGGTAACAATTTTTTTGATTTTTCACTTTTTTTTGTCTTTTCTTTTCTTTTTTAATTTTATGATATTTATTTATTTATTTATTTATTTTTTTACCATGTATTGGATGAGCTAGGTATAATTTTTTTTTGAGTTAGATACTATTAATAGGTTCCTCAAACAATTCTACTTCGGGTGTAGATAGATGATAGGCTCCAGATCCATAGATTGATACAATGACAAAGGGACCTAGCTAGTTTGGTTCATATTTTCCCTTCTTTTCTCGATCCTATTGATTTCGAGGATTCTCCTTTAAGACCAAGTCACCAACTTGAATTTTTTTTTTTTTACTCTTTGATTATAGCTTCTTGACATCCTTTGTTGATAGGCTTTCAAATGATCCACAACATGCTGACGGTGCTCATCCAACAGTTCTAACTCATAGACTCTGGATACCTGATAGTCCTCCTCTAAAATGATTCCCTTTAATGATACACATAGTGATGGTAACTCAACTTTGATAGGTAGAATGTATTTTGATCCATATACAAGAGAGTATTGCGTGGCTCCTATTGGGGTGTGGATACTAGTTCAGTATGCCCACAAAGCAGGATTTAGTTGAGTGTGCCAGTCACATCCAACATCACTGACAATTTTCTTCAAAATTTTCAAAATGGTCTTGTTTGAGGACTCTACCTGGCCATTTCCATGAGGGTAGTATGGTGTGGAAAATTGATGTTGGATATGAAACCTTTCACAAAGTTCTTGGATTTCCTAGTTTTGGAAAGGTCTACCATTGTTAGTGACAACTAACTGAGGAATACCATACCAACAGATAATGTAATTTAGGATGAAAGAAGCAATTTGTTTTCTAGTGATTTTGGTTAAGGGAACTACTTCAATCCACTTTGTAAAATACTCTGTGGCTATGATGCTGAATTTATGTCCATTAAAGGATGACAGATGAATTTTACCCACAAGGCCAAGTCCCCATTGACAGAAAGGCCATGTTGATGTGAATGATTGCAGCTCCTATGCTGGTACATGTATCAGATTTCCATGGACTTGACATTTTTTGCACTTCTTGAAAATTTGAAAAGACTCCTTCTCTATATTCAACCAGTAATACCCCAAGCGTAGGAGTTTCTTAGCAAGAGTTAGTCCACTTGAATGAGTTCCACAGATACCTTCATGAACTTCACGTAAGGTCGTTTCAGATTCATTACATTCAAGAAAACAAAGGACAATACCATCAAGACCTTGTTGATAAAGTGTGATGGCTATTAGGGTATGCCATGCAGCTTGGCAGATGAAATTGCATTTTTGGTTTCAGGATATATCAAGTGGAAGGGTATTATCTCTCAAATAGTTATAGATCTTCCCATAAATTAAGGACTTAGCATCAACTAGATGGCATATGACTTGGGATTGAGGGTTATCATATGCAAGGTTAAACACTTGTTCCACCATGAACTCATAATGGCTTCATTTTTTAGGTATTTATAGAAGAGAATCAATTATTTCCATGGCATCTACAACTTTGTTATCCCCTCTTGGGATCTATTCAAATTTGATCTCAACAAAGTAATTTTTAAAATCATCTACCATTCTCTTATACGACATCAACTTGTCATCTTTTTTTTTAGTGGGTTCAGCTAAAACGGGGCTAGGCCCCACGATGGGCACTAATTTATGTGTGAGTTTAAAATGTGAATAAGCAAATTAAATCTAAAAAAAACACCAATGAAACATAATATAAGAGAATTCAAATAACAATCTAATTTAATTGAAACAAACAAACTCTCTAAATATGTCCCATTGTTCTCTATCTCGAAGGATTTGTTAAATCATAATTGCTCTCAGATTTGTTTGTGCACTCTGACCTTTAGAATGACAACCTGATGAATGAGATGCTAGAAAATAAAATAATATATTCCCACATGATTGATTGCTAAACTATCTGATAATGATGCTATAATAATGATGTGGTGATCGATATTGTAAATGCTATGATAATGATGTGATGAAACTACAGTAATTAGGATGCAGCTAATGCTAGAGCTATGATTAAGCTAATTGCTTCTAAATGCTAATTGCTAAATTCTCAAATGCTAAATGCTCACAAATTCTCTAATGAAAATTCTGCAAAGTAAGATTGCTCAAGATAGGGTTCCCTTTGATGTAGAATGAGGTTGTATTTATAGATTTTCCAAGGCATAAACTAATGTGGCAGCAACCAATGGTTGAAAGTGAAGAGGTTGGAGAGAATCAAGGATAGTGTTCCCTTTAGTAGAACAATTTGCCAAGTGTCAAGGAGAATTAAATGGAGGAGAAAGCCAAGTGTCCCAAAGTTGTTTGGAATTGGTTGAGGAACAAGCCCAAATTAAATATTTGAAATATTCAATTTATTGAGACACGTGATGAGGTGGAAGGTGGAAAAAGTAGTAGACATGTGACTAAATTCAAATTTAGAATTTAAATTTAATAAGAAGAAGTTAATTAAATAAAACAAACTATTTAAATTTGTTTATTTAATTAAGATTAGAAGAATATAATTTAAGATAGAAGAATTAGAAAATGAACTATATAAATAAATTTAGAATTTATTTATAAGTAGACGAATTAAAAGGGTTCATTAATTAAATAACTTCTATTTAATTAATTAAATCTCTATACCAATTTTAGGTGTATACAAATAATACTAACAACACGATAGAGTATGATACATTGTTGTTAGGTATGGAAGTTGCATGTAGGAAGGGAATTAAAAACCTTCACGCTCAAGGTGATGATGAGTTAGTGGTATTCTAAGTAAGATACTTATATCACACAAAAATTGAGAGACAGGTATTACCACAATCTCATTTGGGATTACATCGAACGTTTTCATGCTTTCAATATATCTATGGTATGTATGGAATATAATGATAAAGTTGATTCTTTACCAGTATTAACTACTCTCCTAATTTTGCATAAAAAAATTCATGGTACTACTTACACTTTTGAGCTAGTGTTTCAGCCCATGTTCCAGATAATTTAGATAATTGGCATATTTTCAATTATGGTTATTAGATCATTGCCTTTCTTGAGAAGGCTAAAAATTTTAATGGGTTATATTTTGAAGGTAGTGACTCTCCTCCACGAGATTCAATTTATAAGAAATATCTAGACACTAGTGAAGAAGTGTTGCATCTCAAAGGGAACAAGATTTGCAAAGGTTTGGTATCTCTCGAGAGAATTTTTGACAAACATGATCATTATGTCAAAAGGTGGAAAGAATCTGGTTTCTAGTCTTCAAATGAAGCTAAGAATGTCAACTTGGGAACTCAAGAAGATCCTAAGATGGGGAACAATGGTAAATGTTGCACGTCGGATGAGAAAGACAAGTTTGTGGAGTTGTTATGGTAGTATATTGATGTGCTCACCTATTCATATGAAGACTTGAAATCTTTCCATCCAAAAGAGGTATAACATGAGATTCCCCTAAAGGAAGGTTCTTTGCCTCATAAGAAGAAGCAGAGGTATTACAATCCTAAAATTTGAGGTACTTTTCTTTCTTCAATTTAAAATAGGCTTAATGCAAGGATTATATTTCCTATTTATCATTCAACATGGATAGCTAATATTTTTCTAGTTTAGAAAAAGAATGGAGAAATATGCATTTTTGTGGATTTTTATACATTTGAATCAACTGTCACTAAAGGATAATTACCCCCTGACATTAATGGACTGAGTATTGTAGACAGTGACAAGATCCAAAATGATATCCATGTTGGATGAATTTTTAGGATGCAATCAGGTGGAGGTCATTGAAGAAGACCAACATAAGACTGCTTTCACCACTCCATGGGGTAATTTTGCATATTGTAGAAATCCTTTTGGTTTAATTAATGTCAATGCAACATTTGAAAGAGTGATGGACTTAAATTTTTGTGATGTCATGGGTAAGTTTATTTATTTTTATCTTGATGACTTGATGATCTTCTCAAAGAAACATTAGGAACATTTTTATCACTTACAGTAAGTCCTTGAGAGGTGTCTGCAACATGATATTTCCCTCAACCCTAAGAAGTTAATTTTTGGGGTTACTGAAGGTAAAATTATTGGTCACATTGTGTCCAAAGAAGGTATCAAGATTGATCCAAAATGGATCAAGTCTTTTTAGGGTCTTACTTTACCTTCAATTAAGACATTTGTCCATTCTTTCTTTGGAAAGGTAAATTTCTTGCAGAGGTTGGACCTTGATTTCACAAAAACGACACGTCATATCGTTGATATGATGATGGGGAAATCCATCTTTTAGTGGAGTGCAAAAGGAAAATTTGTATTTAATGTTATCAAAGAAGTTATTGCACATGCACTAGTACTAGTCTACCTAGACTACACAAAATATTTTATCATGTATAGTTATGCTTCTAATCATACACTATCTACAATCTTGGTGGAGTAGAATAATGAGGGGATTGAATCTCCTATTGCATTCATGAGTTGTCCATTGAAGGCTCATGAGTTGAAATAATCTCCAATGGAAAAAAATGATTTTGTTGTGGTTAAAGCAGTGAAGAATTTTAGGTTTTACATAGTTAACTCCCATGTCATTGCATTGGTGCCAGATTCTATGATTAAGTCAATTCTAAAACAACAAGAGTTTGGAACCAAGAGAGATAACTAGATTGCTAAAATATGGAAATATGAAATGGATATCAAGCCCACCAAGTTGGTACATGGGAAAGGTTTGTGTCAGCTCATTGTTGATAATAAACCAGAAGAAATACCAATTGATGAGGAAGTAAAAGATGAAGATATTGTAATGGTCTTGTTTTTCAGTACAATTGACAAATTTTATTCCAACATTTCTTACTTTCTCACTTATAGAGAGTGCCTAGAGCACCTGACTTACAAAGAAAAGAGGACAATCAAACTCAAGGCTATGGACTTCATCATTTAGGACAATGGTTTGTACAATAGAAGTCTTGATGGTACTTTTCTATGTTATGTAGATAAATCTCAGTAGAACAAGTTTTTGGAGTCATTTCACAACTTGGCATGTAGTGAACATTTTTATACACCATTAATATCTCACAAAATCTTATGAGAAAAGTACTACTAGCCCACACTATTTCAAGATGCATAAAATTGGCTACGTAGGTGTGAACTATGCCAACAGATCATGCGGAAACCCAAGCTAGTTGCACTTCCTCTCAAGCCGGTTATCATTAAATAAACCTTTCAACAATGGGGTATTGATTTCATCAACACTCTCAATCCACCATCCAATGCACGGAATATTTATGTCTTGACAACCACTGACTATTTCACTAAGTGGGTGGAAGATATACCAATCAAGCATGCTACTTTAGAAGTAGTATGTAGGTTCCTAAAACAAAACATTCTTTCCTATTTTGGTGTTCTGAATAAAATATTAGCAGATAATTCTACTTCATTCTCATCCAATGAGATTACACAATTCTATTTTGAGCATGGGATCACATTGTCACATTCTTCAGAATATTACCCTCAAGGTAATGGTCAAGCAGAATCAAGCAACAAGAACTTGGTCACCATCATTCGAAAGCTAGTAAATGAGAATCAAAGATCTAGGTACAAATCATTGTATGATGTGTTGTGGGAAAATCAAGCTACCCTAAAATGGGTAATATATATGTTTCTATTTCAACTAATGTATGGGTTGAATGCAAAAATTCCAATCACTTTGGAATTGCCCACTGCAAAATTCGATAAGGCCATATAAGATAAGACTTTTGAAGATTATATGGATAAGTGCACCATGTTCTTTTTTGAATTGGAGGAGAAGTAAGTTCAGGGGGTGTATCACATTGTGAAACACCAAGGAAAGGTCAAGAGGCTTTTTAACAAAAAAGAGAAGTCTCATGATTTCTAGGTGGGAGATCAAGTCCTCTTGTCAAACAAAAGAAGAGAGCCCAAAGGTAGCATGGGAAATTCAATTCATTATGGAGAGGACCTTTCAAGATTCACCAACTTTGTGGTGAAAATAGTTTCTTGCTCACATACCAAGACAAGACTCCTTTTTCACTACCTTATAGTAGACAACATTTTAAGCTCTTCACTTAGTGAATCGATAGATGAGTTTGTAAATACTTGTATAGTTTTTGCGTCTTTTTCTTTTGAGTCTTTTTGTTGTGTCACTTGACTCTATTCCCAATGGATGGAAGAAGGAACTCAGAGACTAGAATTCTTCTCCCTTTGATCATTTCAAAGGATGATCGAAGGAAGCTCCCCAACTAGAGCTAGCTATTATCCTCAAATTTAACTACACTCAATTCATAGGATAACCCCTACGAAACTTGTTCATTTTGTAGCCCACATACTCTAAGCATGCAAAATGAGGTAGATCATACTTTCCATCGTGCATGGTCCCCTAGCCTCAAACTTCTTTTTGAGCGTTAACTTCTTTCATTTTTCCAAAATTCACAAATTGGTAAAAGTTGTGAAATTTCATTTTTTAGTGTTAGGAATTTTCTCGCTCACACAGGAGCACTGAATTTTAGTGCCCCTGCATGCCTAATGTGAAAAATAAAAATGCAAGGTCAGTGAATTTCACCAACCCTGCATATCATCCATCACATTTTTTAAAAGTGAATAGGCATCAAAATTTACCACTCCTACAACTCGACTTCACACAAGTTGTGTTAAATGCAAGTTTTAATTGCATTTGGGTTGCTTTAAATCGATTTTGTTTTGATTTATTTTTGTTTTAATTTCATTTTGGTGTCATCCCTCTTCCTCTGTACATTAAAAAATCTCTTGAGTTTGTTGGTGTGTGTATTTTGAGTGGATTTTCAATGATTCGATCTAGGGTTTCACCACATTTCTCTTATTTCCATAAGTATGTTCTTTTCTTCCATATTTCTCCATTTGTTTAGATTTGATGACTAGGGTTTATGTTTGGTTTTTATCCCAATTTTGTATTGTTAAATATTTTAGGGTTTTCTTCAACTACATTTGTATTATTTAAATATTTTTGTGGTGTATTGCTTTCATTATTTGAAAAACCCTAGCACTATACCCCATTTTTTTGTGTGAGATACCTTGAAGTTTTTGAACCTGTGAAAAACCTATAAGAACTTTGATTTTCAGTTCTAGTTTTTGTGAAACATATTATTTCATTGCGGGTATTAAATCCCACAATACAATAAATAATCTAGTTTTTAATATACCTTCATGGTTTTTTACCTATCTGATGTTCAAAACTCAACCTATTGAACTTGTATGAAGCACCAGTGAAAATGACTGACATTGCATATAAGTTTTGATCTATCAAATGAATTTATCAGTTCACTTATTTCTCTACCATCCATTACATCCAATGTCAGCGATTTGTTTTGACATTTCATATGTTAATGATCTAGCCAAGTGTTGTAGAAGTGGTATTTTTTACTGCTAGTGCATGAAATTCTATTGCAAGATGTAGGGTCGGTGAATTTCACCGAACCAGCATCAAATATCAAGTCAAGTGTAAAAGTGGAATTTTTCCACATGTTTTCATTTGATCAAATTTATGCACATGAAAAGTAAGAGATATTTTCTAACTTTGCACAAACAAAAATATTCCCCCACATGCAAGGTTGTTATTTTTCAATGACCTTGCATTGCAAAATTCTACCATATGCAAAGTCAATAAAATTTCTCATCTTTGCAACTTGTTGATCTATTAATATGCATAAGCATTATTTTTCAATGCATGTACAAAAAAATCAAACATTCACCTACAATGGCATTGAAATTCAACGACCTTACATTTCACTTTGTAAAATTTTGCTAACATTGGAAAAAAATTCCACTTTCCAGATTGCTCGCTTTTGCTCTATTTTTCACTTTCATCATGCTTAAGCCCTCCAAGCTCATGAAAGTGCTCAGATTTTTCCCACTATTGAAATTTTTAACCATGCAAAATTTTCTAACACTAGAAAAAGATGAACTTCATAATGCAGTTATTTTGTGCACACATTTCAAGATTCTCATATTTTCCTTCTAGGAGGATGTAGTCTTTTGCTAATTTCTCTTCAGATGTCAAATCCTTCTTCAAGAAAATTCAAAGAAATTAAGTTCAAATACCAAGGTGTTTTCTTGCCAACTTGAGTGTCCTCAAACATTGATGAGATAAAGGATACTAAGATCAGACATGTTGATATGTCCGAATTTATTGAAAAGACTCAAAAGAAACCATTAGATATTAGTATGAGGCATATAGTTTAGAGAAAATATAAATGGTAGAAAATTTCCTTGTAGCTGCACATAGTCCTAAATTTTTACTCCAAGTTGTAGCACACTACAATACAAATGACTGAAGTGTTAGGGATGCAAATGAAAATTTAGTCATAAGGTTAGATCCATAGTTCTTTGATAAAGCTTTCTTATGTCCTAGTATTGATTCATATGTAGATGTCATTAAGGAATATGCACAAGAGAAATATGAGAAAGATATAGATAATTATAAAAGAGTGATTAACAATAAGTGGTTGAAGAATTCATGGTCAAGTGTTTCTAGGTGGTTTAAAAGCTTTCTGCATAGTGACTTCATTGAAGAAGTTAATGATTTGATCACTCTTCTTAGTAGAGTGAAAGGGTTACCTACTTCATCAACCTTTCAAGAATAGATATATGTATACTTCAAGATAATATTGAGGGGAAAGCATAAAATCTTGTGGGGTCAACAGATCAGACAAATTCATGACCAATTGATCAAAGTGCATACTTCATTAAAGTTCTACATGGCATCTTATTTGGTATATGTTGATGTTGCAATGAGAAATTTTCCTAGGTTGACAATGTAAGGGAAAAAAAAAGTAACTCCAATGTACAAGTACTTTCCTCAGATAACTCTTGATAGAAGCATTCATCATTTCTAAATAGTTATTGATGGTTTATTTTCTCCTTTATTAGCTACATTTGATCCTGAATTGGAGAACAAAAGGGTTTATAATGAGGCATGGACCATGGTAAACAAATATGGTTTCTTATATCTATAGTTCCCCACATTCACCTACTTGAGAGTTGGTTGCTTCATGGGTTATCCATACATGCTCCCAAGATACCCTAGTGACAAGATTTTACTAGTGGAGCTTTGTAGGTAGATAATGGTTGTCCTTAGCAAGTAAATGGAATAAAAAAAACTAGGCTTTAGGTTTCCCCTCACAACTGGTAGGTATTCCATTCAAACATCTCCTAGGGCCAAGGCCATAGAATCTGAGATGCAGTGAGTTAGCTTGAAGACTTTCAAAAGAAGGAGTTATTTTGACTATCATAGAATAAAGGAAAAGATCAAGAGAGCTCACAACCATGTGCATAGAATTGAAAATGTATCTCCAAATCAAAGGATAGAGGAGGAGATAAGGAAAATGGACTACTGCCAACTGAATCTAGAACAAATTGAAAATATTGATTTGTTAGATATTCCTAAATGTATGGAGGATGATGGAAATATCTTGGACCTTGCGTATGAGAGGAATAGTATTATAGGATATCCTCTATCAGCTATCTAGTGGTCAAAGACATAAATGGAATTAATCAGAGAAAGGTTTGAACCAATCCTAGCTAACACAAATGTATGGTTAGAGGAGAAGGGGAATTTTTTCAAACACTTTGTTACTAGATCATAGGAGGAGGAACCTGAAGGTCTTGTAGGTAAGAAATTCGAGTAGAGGATGAAGAACAAGAATGATGTACCTAGTTCAAGTAGGACGTCTAGGCCAAAAATCAAGTTTGTTGTGAATGGGAATAAGGGTCAAGTGATTGAAGGACCATCTACCATGGTGGAAGAGGCATTAACCTAGGAGGAAGAACAAGAAGAAGATGACCATGAGGAAGAATGAGTATCACCTCATGAGAATATCTTTGAGGAATGACCTATCTCTTCTTCTATCATTGCTACTATTGTGTCTACCCCCACTCCTCCCACTATTTATGCTAGATAGTCTTTACTTTTCATTGTTGAGGTCATTACTGCTATTACAATCACTCCTACCATGTCTATCCAATATATTCATTCATCCTCATATTCATGGTCAATTTTTGATAGTCCTAAACATCGTTTAGAAAATATTCTAGGATCTCCCACATCTTTGTTGAGTCTATCATCAAATTATTTTGATGTGACTTCTCAATATGATTTGGAACAATATATGATTGAGACTACTCAAGTTACAAGTGTAGAAATTATTGGTGCAGTTTTGATTAATACTCCACCAATTGTAAAAAAAAAATTTGTGAGTGGAGCTACATCAATGCAAGCTATGATTGCTGGTCTAGAAGAAATTTCTTCTCCACTTCCCCCATGTTTTTCATCCTAGAAACCAAAAAGGAAGAAGCAATCCATCTCTCCAGATGACTTTGACTTTGCATAGTTGGAACCTATAAAAGAAAAATCCAAGAAAAAGGCAAAGACTATTTCTAGGTTATTGATTTATAAAGTAGGAAAAAAGTATGCAGAGGTATCACAACCTCCTCTATAAAGGTTGATTAAGGATGTGGATATTTCTAAATATTCCATTACAAGAGTTGAGCTAGGAAAGGTTACTCATGAAAGTGCCAAGATATATGTATAGGCTACTCTTCATTCTCTCATCAAGAAATTTGATGAGGTGAAGAAGAGTAAAGATTAGTACATGTAAAAAGAAGATAAACTAACTTTGGTGCTCCAAAATATTACCCAATCTTTAGAGTCAATAGATACTATGGCCATAAGTATTAAAAACCAATTATTCATAAAGTTGGGAAGGTGCATTCAAGAGGTAAAGTAGTCGGTGAGTTTCTAGATAGAATGATCGCATAGGGAATGAAACTCCTAAGATCCTCTATAGAGAGAATGGGGAACATGGAAAAAATAATATCAAAGTTAGATAAATTTTTTGATACTTTTTCCCAAGAGAAGCAAGAAATAGAAGATGGTTTAGAAGCTTGGATCAAGATGAAGAAACTCAAGCTTGATACATTGGTGTAAATTGGGATAATTCCCAATAGAGATATGTTTGTGTAGGTAAAGGAGACAATGATGCACAAAATCAATATCATCAAGGAGTTGATCAAATACTTTTAGGATACTCATTAATTCAACAAAGACAATGATTTGGATCTTATCCACAAAATAGAGGATGTTCCTTGTAAGCTACTTGAGCATAATCAAAAAGTCCTTTCCTTAGATGAAGTTAATGAATTAATGTCTATGATCCAAACATAATTTGAAGATCAATATTTCTTGGTGGATTCAATGGAAACATTTATGGATATTCAATTAACCCTAGATAACCTCAAGGTGTATTTAGAAAGGCATGAGAAAGCTTGCAGCACCATGAAGGATTTAGTCATAAGAGTCCTTGCTATCTTCAAGTATACTTCAAGTCCCAATAATGAAGAAGTTAAAGCAATCATGGAGAAGTATGAGGATTTCTTGGAGAAAGATGGTAGAGAAATTTGAATATGCCTTCATTTATTTTTTAGTATTTTTCATGATTTATGTAATTAGTTTTTGATATTTTACATGTATTTTCTAAAATGTAATTACATATAAAAATAAAGAAGTCCTAAATTAAATTGGACTCTCTTGTTGAATAATTCAATTTAGTTATTGCTTTCCTAGATTAGCTCTCAAATCTCCTCTGTAAATATGAGGGAGTTTCTTTTGTAAAGGACCTTTTGGCTATTGAAGTGTTATGCTGTAAAATTGAAGAGCGCGTTAATTTTTTTTTTTTGAAGTGTAAATCAAGATTCAACAAATATAAATAAAGCAAGTTGGCATTAAATATTTGTCTTGAATCAAAATTTTGGTTTTGTAGAATTGTTCTTATGTCATTTCTATTGCATCATTCTATGTATGAAATTGAATCGTGGTGAGAAATTGGATATTCTAGAAGGTATTATGAATTTCATATTGATAGACTATGAGCTATCATATTATATCTAGAGATATATATTTTGTGTATGAATTTGGTCAAGAACTGAGAGTCTTTGTGCTATGATTATTAGCTATTATTATGGATCTTTGGTGTTGTTCGTTGATAGTATTTGAGCTATAATGTTTTGCACTTGTTACCATTCTAAATCATCGTGGAAAGTTACAAAAGTCTTTGTGCTCTTGTATATTTTCTTGTTATCATTACATACTAGTATCATTCTAGTTATTCTTATGTCTAACTAAATTGGATATTGGTCATTATTGCTCCAGTAGTGTTTTGTAGTTTGTTAAATGTTTTAAAAATTAAGGGAATATCATTTGAACTTCATAAAAGGAATCATCTATTATAAAAGAAGAGAATAGAATGATGGAAAAACCCCTATGGATAGTTGTAGTGTACATAAGTATAGTTTAATTACTAGTTGATTTAGTGAGGAATAAGAAGGGAGCCTCCCCTTTATGAGAGGAGAGATAAATTTCTCATCATAGCTATGCCTGAAACTACCATTTTGAAATTGTTAAAGGAATTAAACAATATTCACCCAACAATATGATAGTATTGAGAAATACAAAGCATACTTAGTTGCAAAAGGTTACTCTCAAGTTTAGGGTATTGATTGCAGTGAGATATTTTCTCCTATTTCTAAAATAAAATTCAGTAGAATATTAATTTATATTACAACAACCTATTATTTATATTGTGATAAAATGGATGTGAAGATAACTTTCCTTCATAGTGAATTGGAGGAAGATATTCATATGACATAGCCAGAGCACTATGTGGTGAAAGGTAAAAGTAATTTAGTTTGTAAATTAAAGAAATTCTTGTATGAAATTAAATAGATTCCTAGGATGTGGTACCATAATTTTGATATATATGTGTTGATTTTGGGTTTTAATAATTATAAATTTGATAATTATGTTTATTCTATAATTGATGATGATCAATTCTTGGTTATTGCTTTACATTTTGATGATATGTTATTTATTGAAAAATTGAAATTTTTACTTTAGAGTTTAAATATCAACTCAATTTTTTTTTTAAATGAAACATGTCGTTGCAAGATATATTCTTGGGATGGACATTAGAAGAGATAGGAATAATATAAATCTATGGCCTAGATAAAGTAAGTATGTGAATTCAATTTTATAGATATTTACCATGCATGATTGTATACCATTATGTGTTCCTTTCTTAATTGGAATGAATTTATCCAGTTCATAGTGTCCTACATCCCCATCAGATATGGAAGGCATGAAGATAATATCTTAATGGAGTGAGGTTAGAATTTTAATGTATGTTATGATATGTATAAGGCTACACAATTCCCAGTTATTGGGAGCTATTCCTCATTATATATCTAATCCTAGTAGAGTTCATTAGGATGAAGTTAAAAGAGTCTTTAGATATTTGTAGAGAACCTAAGAGTATTAATTATGTTATCATGGTAATTCAATAAGGTATTGAAATTCTCTTGATATTCATTGTTATGTGGATTTACACTAGGTAGGCGATGTTGATAGTACAAGACCCACAAATGCTTGTGTTTACTTTATCTAGTGGTACAATATTTGGATGATTAAGTGATATTTTGTGGTCTCTTTGTCTATATAGAGGTGGAGTATATGAAAATAAAGCATGCCTGGAAAGAAACCATTTAAGATATTATGTTCAAATATTGGATTAAATAAATATGTAGTGATAATTCATTATGATAGTCAAAGTGATATTTTTCTAGTGAATAACCTAACATTTCATGCTAGGACAAAACACATTGATGTACAATATACTTTTGTGAGAGACATGGTCAAAGATAGTAGGGTGAAGCTTGTTAAGGTAGAGACTTTGATGAATGTTACAAATTCATTAACTAATCCCATGAGAACCTAGAGATGTTTAAATGGTGTTTAGAGTCTATGGGCCTCTCATCCCCTATCAATTGAGTTTATGATGGTATGGTTCCCATAGCTCTTGCAAGGTATTCAAAAAGTGGGAGAATGCCAAGAAATTAGGTGTCTCAACCTTGTAAATTTCATATAGACCATCTATTTATTATTTAACATTTTTTAATAATTATTTGATATAATTTATAATGCATATTACTAAATAATTGTGCTCCATAAAATTATGACATGATATTTTGAGTTGGAAATTTGTCCACATGTTGGTACCTTTAAAATTTATTTATTAGTTATCAAAATATGCCCTTGTTGAATAGGACAACTAAGAGGGGGGTGAATCATTTGTCACATTTTTAAACCTTTAATTCAATCACCGAAACTAATACCTAAAAATGCTTAAATGATTAATCATGAAATGCAAATGCAAAAACTCAGTTCCAACACATAAGCACAATAACACCAGATTTACATGGAAAACCTAATGAGGGAAAAAAAAATGGTGAGGATTAACTCACACTATAGAGAATATCAAAATTGATTACAAAAAGGCTCACTATCCAATAGGGCTACAACCTAAAGGGTTCACTACCCCAGAGATACAAAGAAGAAAAAGAGGACTTGTTACAGAGAGACTACAATACCAATGCAACAAAGGATTCCACCACAGTTCCTTGATCAAATTTCATGAATGATAGAGTTCTCCTTCTACTCACTACATCCAGAAACTCAACATTAAGCTTCACACTAATTTTCCACACACAGCTCACACACACTTGATGAATAACATCAATGCCGCATCTACTCTTTCACTTATCTTCCTTCTTTTCTATTGTACATTTTTTTATTACTAGCTTATCCTATATTTATACTATTTCCAACCTTGAAAAAGATCCAAAGTCGGCCATCCTATTTCAAATTCAAATTAGGTCATTGCCAAACACCCTAGGGTGGAATTAAAAAGAGGGAAACCCAAACAAATGCTTCACCAAGACCCAAAATAGATCCAACACGCTTTATCAACTTTGAAGATAGTGCTTAACACAAGGTTGACCAAACTAGTGTAAAACACATAGAACAATTAAGCTCGAGACTTCCAAAAACTAAAAATATCTTCAATGCAACCAAAACATCTTAACTCTAGAACCATAAGTCAAAATAATTCATCAAAGATAAATCCATACCAACAAATTTTCTCTCAGACTTCAACTAGAACACATAAAAACATAGTTCATAACTGGTGAACACAACTCGAACCTCACAATAAAACAATAGCCAAAAATATGGATATAACAACCTTAAAAAACCATGACCAACATATCTAAACCACACAAACATAGAAGAAAATATTGGATCATCATCTGGAGTAACAATTGAATACCTGTAAAATTTGTTTAATACAATTTTCTCAATATCCTCAACATATGTAGCCAAACCTGTAACCATGACACTAATGACAACAACAACTAGTAGATAACTAATTGACTAGTTGACATCAATGATAACACCTAAATTCCTTTCTCCATTCTTGCAACAATCTCCCCCTTTGTCATTGATGGCAACACATGATGTGAAAAACCATCAAAGACATAATACTAGTTCTGAATATACTTCTCAATATTTTTCCTTTTTGCTCCTAACCATCAGAAGATCATCTTCCTCATTACCTGCTTTCTTTTATTAGGTTTCTCTCTTTTTCACATGCTTTCTCTCCCCCTTTTACATCAATGGAAAAGGAAAAAGATATGTTCATTGAATATTCCTTTGACATGGAAACATAATACTCACAATGATAACACATGAAACTACCTGCTCCCCCTGAGAGGTAGCCACCAAAACATTAGTCCAAAAAGATAGAACCATGAATCCACCAGATTGATGCATCTTCAAATGCATCTTAGTTTATGAAAGGAGGGGCAATAACCCCTAACTTCTTCTGAAGATACTCAAAATTATCTTTAGGAAGAGACTTCATGAAAATATCAGCAATTTGATCCTTCATAAAAACTTACTCAAGTTTTACTTCATTATCCATGACCTTCTCTCTTAAGAAATGATATCTAATAGATATATACTTCATCCTCTAGTGCATCACAGGGTTCTTTGAAATGTTAATTGCACTTGTATTATCATAGAAGATAGAAATGGGATCATCAGATAACACTATGATATTTTTCAATGTATGTTTAATCCATAGAACTTGTGTACAACAAGATGCAACAAAAATATGCTTAGCTTCAGTAGTAGACAAGGAGACTGAATCTTGCTTCTTACTCAACCATGCCACCAATCTGCATCCAAGAAAGAACACACAAACACTTGCAATCTTTTTGTCATCTACACATCCAACCCAATTTGCATCTGTATAGGCATTAAGTGTAAAGTTGATATCTTTAGGATACCACAATCCATAATACAGAGTTCCATTCAAATATCTGAATATTCTTTTAACAACAGCAACATGTGTTTCCTTCGAATTTTCTTGAAATCTAGCCACAAGACATACCACATGCATAATATCTGGTCTAGTAGCAATCAAATATAGTAATCCACCAATCATAGATCTATACTTTCTCTGATTAACCTTAGGAATCATCATCTTTACCAAATTTTCAACCTGTCACCATAGGAGTACATACCAGTTTGGAACCATCCATCCTAAAATTCTTCAACATCTCTCTCACATACTTAGACTCTGAAATGAAAATTCTTTTCTCTATTTGATTAATCTATAGCCCAAGAAATAAATTCATCTCCCCAACTATATAAATTTCAAATTATTTTTGCATTTCTTCCTCAAACATCTTGCACATCTTTTCATTTCCTCGAAAGATAATGTCATCAACATATACAACTACAATAAATATTTTTTCATTAACAATCTTAAAGTATAAATTACTATTGTACCTTTGTTAAATACATGCTAAATCAAATACTTGACTAACCTTGCATACTAATCTCTAGGAGCTTGCTTCAATCCATATAAATCTTTCTTCAATCTACACACCATATCCGGTTGATTTGTTCACTAAAATTTTTCTAGTTTTTCCATGTAAAATTCTTCTTCCAACTCACCATTCAGAAATGCTAACTTGATGCAGAGAATCTACACACTTCAAGGGTTATTTAAACCCAAAACTCAAATTTGAGAAGATCACTTAAGCATTCACCGATATTTCACTTCATTAAACTTGATTCCACAAAACCCAAAAGACACCAAAACACCAAAACACCAAAACATGGTTCCAAACTTTACCAAACCCTAATAAACCTTTAAAAATCTTAATTTTGATAGAATTTCAATTGCTTGCACCAATGACACCAATCGCTTGTAGTATTCCACAATAGCAAAATTGGGTATATCTTTTGACCCTGATTGAATCTCCAAAGACCAAATACATTTTTAGAAACCCATTACACCCTCATTAAACATTTTCAAAACTTAGGTAATGTTGTTTTGAAAAGAACATCAGAAAAATGACTGTATCGCAACAATTAAGCCCCAAATAGGTCTAATTTACAAGGCAAGTACCAAAAAAATAACTCCATAAACCCAAATAACCATGGAAATTCTATTATCAGATCGTAAAAATCCATAATAAACATATTTTTGATCACTTAAACCCTTTTAAAGGCCACAAAACACAAAAACCCTAGTTTAGGGTTAACAATGCTCAAATGAGTGAGGGTTTATTGAAAGTATGCATACCCAAACTCAAAACACCTTGAAAATGCTTCAAAAATCTTAAAATATATCTTTTCATGCTATTCCAATCATCTCTCCAGGGTTTAGCACTTGGTTTTCACAAAACCCTAGCCTTGTGGCTCTTGAATTTGCTCCAAAATCACTCTTTTTCAGCCTAGGGCCTCCTTGAAACCTTATCAAACATGAAAATAAACTTCTAAAACTTTGGAATATCAAATAAAATTTTAAAAAAGACTTCCAAACCAAAAATCATGAGTTTTTACTAGTTAAAATGAGAGTTATACATTATTTTGTGCTTGTTGCCCTTAGTTCATAATTTTCAAGCTATCTATAAAGATTTCTTTTGCATAAATCAATTAAATTGGATGAGACCAATTGGATTATAAAATAGATTCAAAATAATTTCACCTCCAATCAAAGATAAGTGGGTTTTCTATCCGTACATTTCTATATAATGGCCTGCAAATAGAGAAAATGTTGGAAATGCACAAAAATCAGCTTTGTTTCTTATGCAATCCTTCCTTAAAATAACACTTCTGCCTTTATAATGATTAAAATGGCCTTTCTAAAGGATTTAAAACTTCCCAAATGTGAGAAACTATTTCAACTACCTTTTAAATTCCCTATGACCCTTCTTATTCCTCTTTTGTTTGCCCTTTTTGCACTTTTACAATTTTGGCAACTTTAGACATTTTTGCAAATTGACTTAATTTACCTCCTAGAGACCTAATAAAGACTTGATTACATTTGAATGGGCCTAAAAAATGCCATTTACAATGCACTTCATGATAAAAATTATAATTTTGAAATATTGCCTATTGGAGGCATACAATGCTCAAGGTGCTCTTAGACCATAACTTGACATCCATCTAATAGACTTTGAAATATTTATAAGCAACCAATGCGAAGAACATCCTTATAGCTTCCATTCTTGCTACGAGGGAAATTTTTTCCAAAAAATTCTATACCTTCTACTTGTTAGTAGCCTTTACGTACAAGCCTCACTTTGTTTCTGACAACTTCTCCATTCTAATTCAACTTATTTCTTAATACCCATTTTGACCCAATGATTATTTTGTTTGGAAGTCTTTGGACCAATTCCCATGTTTGATTCTTCTCAATTTGCAAAATTTCTTCTTTCACTGCTTCCTTCCAATGTTCGTCTTTAAATGCTTCACTTACTGTCTTCAACTCAATCTCAAAGAATAGACACAAATTTACTTCAGCAACAACTTTGCTTATGTTTAACACACCTTTTGTCTTGTCTCCAATAATCTAATTTTTTGAATGATTCCTTTGTACATATTTCGGTGTCCTAGGGGACATCACCGAAGCATCTTCTTTTCTTTCATCCTGTTTATCCCGCTTCTCTTTCTCATCTTTATCATGTTCTTCCATAATTTCTTCTATTCTTGCACAATCATGTTCATTGGACATATATCCATCAATATCAGTAGAATTCTTCATTATCTCATCAACCTTCACATTGGATCTCTCTACAATCTTTCTCAATATTTTATTGATACATTTGTATGCCTTTCTTTTAGTAGAATATCCCTTCATCACTTCTTGCATCAAACTTACCCAAAGTTTCCTCGTCTCTTCTAATATAACATTTTCTTCTAAATAACTTGAAATATTTAATCGTAGGAATTCTTTCATGCCATATCTCATAGGGAGTCTTTGTACTATTTACTCTTGCTTGAACTCTATTGAATACATAAACAACAGTATGAATAGCTTATTTCCAATAAACTTCTAGTAAACCAGCCTCAATAATCATTGATCTAGCAGCCTCTTGAATTGTTCTATTTTTACTCTCAACAAATCCATTCCGCTAAGGAGTTCTCTGGGCAGATAACTATCTCTTTATTTCGTGCACTTCATAAAACATATTGAACTCATGGGAGGTGAATTCTCCACCTTTTTTAGATCTCAAGAATTTTATTTTTAAATTCATTTTATTTTCAACCATAGCCTTGAATACCTTGAATCTATCTAATGCATTTTATTTCTCTCTAAGAAATGTAACCCATGTATAGCTAGAATAATCATCAATCAAAAGAATAAAGTACCTTTCACCAAGTAGAATTCTCACTCTCATAGAACCAAAAAGATATGTATGAACTAAATCTAGTAGTTTGATAGTACATTGTTCCTTTGATCTGTAATGATTTATTACTTGCTTCCCAAATTGATAATTACTGCAAATAACATTAGTAGGCTTTGTAATTCTTGATAAATCTCTCATGGCTTGAAAAAATCTAATCCTTACAAAGTTATCAAAATTCATGGGAGACATTCTCCTATGTGATAACCAACTATCATTTATCTGAGTCATAAATCATCATCCATCAACACCCTTAAGTTGATAAATATTCCCTTCAGATTTCTTTCCTATAGCAACCAATGTTTCGGATCCTTTCCAGATCTCACATTTCTCATCCTTAAACATAAGATCATATCCTTTTTTGTACATCTAACCAACACTCAAAAAATTATGCCTTAATCCCTTAACATAGTAAACATTTCCAGTATGATGCTTGCCATCAAAACTTATAGAACCTATCCCACATATTTTAGCACCAGTATAATCTCCATACATAACCAAGTCTCCACCATATTTCTCAATTTTGACAAAATTACTCCTATCACTAGTCATGTAATGTGAACAACCACTATCAACTACCCAAATTCTTTTTTCTTGTTTAGCATGCAAGGCAAAGATAATTGTACCCTCATTTTTCTCCTTCTCCTTCTCTAGAGGGATTTCCTTTACTTGTTTTTTTAAATTAGTAGAAGTAGGTTCATCCATAATCGCCAAGAACTAGCATTTGTGGTCATCTGGATCTTCATATTCTGAATCCTCATCATAAATACTAGCATTCTCATTCACATAGTAAGCTCTATTAATATTCTTTCCTTTCTTTTCTTTCTCATATCTTTGTTTATTCCTTTTAGCTATTTCCAAGCACTTTGCAGTATAGTGACCTATTTCTCCAAAACTAAAGCGTTTAAAGGGAAAATTACCTTCATACTTACTGAAACATTTTCTCATTCTTCTAAAAAAATTAGCTTCTATTTCATCAAAGTTCTCTTCATCTAGATCTTGTTGTGTAGTTTGCACACACGCCCCTCTGAAAGTGGGGACCCTCTCTTGGCCCGCCCTTTTGGCCTATTTTTGTGGCTTGCCCCCTCTTTTGTGCTTATCTTTGAAAATCTTGGGGTTTTGGTCTTTGGTGCTTGCCTTGGTTGCGGGTGCCTTTGTGTTGAGCTCCTGGTGGTTTTGGATTCTTGCGATTGTCCTATCTAGGGTGGTCTTCTTTTGCCTTCTATTTTTCACCTTGGTGTTTTGTTTGGGTCCTGAGGGTTGGTTTTCTCCCTTAGGTTTTCCTTGTTTTCCTTGTTTTTTGTTGTTGTTTTTCCGAAGGTGGAACCGGGATGGGACTTAACTTTGAACTTTGGCTAAATTCTCGGTTCTGTTCCCATCTTCGTTCTAGCTCTACTTCCTGCCCCCTTGCTTTCTTCTTTGTTTTGTTCATTTTCATCCTAAGGGTTGGTTTCCTCCCTTAGTCTTTTCTTTTCTTCGCTTCCCCTTTCATTTTGTTGGATGCAGAATCGGGATGGATCTAAACTTTGAACTTTCGAGAAGTCTGCGATTCAATTTTCGTTCTCGTTCTAGTTCTGCCTCCTGCGTTCTTGTTTTTCCCGCTTTTTTGTTTTTCTTCGGCCTTGGGGTTGGTTTCCACCCTTGGGTTTTCCTTGGCTTTCTTTTTTGTCAGTTTGTCGAAGGCGGAACCAGGATGGGGCAGAACTTTGAACTTTGGCTAATTTCACGGTTCGATTCTCGTTCCCGTTTCGGCTCTGCTTCCAATGTCTTTATTGTTTCGCTATGTTTGGTTCCCATTCCCATTTTGGCTCCACTTCCGTCGGGGTTGGTTTCCCTTCCACCGGGGTTTGTTTTGTTTCTATCTCTGCTTGTTCCCCTTTGGTTCCTATTTTGGTTCCCATTTCGTCTTTGCTTCCATCGGGGTTGGTTTTGTTTCCACCTATTTCCCTTCCTTTCCCTTTTCGTCTCCACCTCCACCTCCACCTGTCTTGTGTCTCTATCCATGTTCTGCTCGTGGATCTGCCTCCACCTACCTTTGGTTCCTCTTCCACTTGGGTTTGTGCATGATTTTATTGCCTTAGGAAATCTAATGGATCAACTCAAATTTTGATGATGTATTGAGCACTAATGGTGACCTGTTTGAATGCAGGTTGGATCGAGTTGGGATTGCTGGGTGTACTTTGAGGATATGGCTGATGTTCCTCTTGGTGTTTGCACACATTGTTGTTCCCATGGGTGGGGAAATGATGGTGGGCATGGCTCAAGAATTTGTTCCCCTGATGTTGTGTGATCCTAGATCGATCTGATTGGGGTCCTTGCTACATTTAATGCTAGGTGATGAGTTATTACTGGTTGTCGGGGAAAATTTGATTGGTGGCTAAGCTTCTTTATAAACCTAGCTTTGGTTCACGTGGGCTAGTTTCTATAAGTATGCTACTTTGCCTCTTTTGTAAAGGTTCAATTCAAATTAGCTGACTAAGCCAGAAGACTTATAAGCAGTAGATTTAGCAGTAGAGTAGCATGTTAAAAGATTAGAAAGTTTTTTTACATTTCAAGCAAGTGCTATAACAGACTAGAATTGTTGCAAATGTGATGATTTAATACAAAGTGCAGGCATTATGTTATGACTAGTGCCTTCTCTTGCAAGATTATTCTCTTGCATTGAATAATCTTGCATGGTTCTTGTTTTATCTTTCAAATCACTTGGACACGTTTGAATACACCTTAGGTTTAATTAGTAATGTTTGTGATCTAATGCTTGGAGTGTTGTAGCAATCCTTGGTTCATACTTTGGGTAGCTTCTTGATTGTGGGAATGTTGTGCAAGGTCAACCTATGCCTCATATTCATGTGCTTAGTTCAACTGTAGATATTCATTCAGTCTTATTGAATGAATTCCTACAGCCTAAAAATCTTTAACACCTTATAAGATTGCACTATTTTATGCAAGATTGTAGGTACAGCTTGGGTCGAACATAAATTAGTTTAAGGGATTGGTCCATTCTAGGTATTTCATCATTCGCATGGTTAATCTTAGAAGTAGTGTTAACATTAGGACTTCTGAAACCCTCATCTTTTGTTGTTTCTTTTATTATATGGTTAGAACTATAAATTAAAGCATCACCATATCCTAAAATTTGATGAGTTTAGAGATTCCAATATTTGTACATAATACCCCTTGTGATTACCAATATTTTCATATTTTATCACTGAGTTTGTTCTATTGCATTGTCATGACCTGACACCCATGAGATCTTGGGGTTATCTCTTTGTTCATAGAGACCAACCTTTCAAGAGAGATAGGATAAATTTTATTCTATTTGAGTTGTTGTTGTGTAGAAACACCAAATAACAGGATTGGTGGTAGAAGGAGGGCCTGAACAAGCAAGCTGGAGTATTTTCTAAACGCCATTTCTCTTGAGAGGCTCAAAAGGAGAATCAGATCTATACCAGGAGAGGAAGAAGAGTTTCAAGAATTTCCATCTCCAACCAAGTCAAGAAGGACCAGAAGAAGGGAGGAACCATCATCCAATCGATCATTTCCACCATCCTCACCTCCATCCACTTCATCTTCATCTTCATCTAAGACTGGTTCCATTCCACAACCCCAACCAGTCATCCATCGACCATTACCACCTCCACCAATGGTTTTCTTGGCAAATAACCCATCACCCCTAACATTCAACAACTACAATGTTATGCCCAAGAACCCTGAGCAATTTTTCTCTAAATTTCATACAAATGACCCAAATAGGACAGCAAAAGAGCACATTAGGATTCCCAACAAAATTCTAACCATCCCCTCCATTCACAATCACAAGCTAGTTTCCCTACATATTTGCAAAACTCAAAATTTTTGAATCAGTCTACTAGTTCTGGAGGAGTGTTAGGATACCCCCCAAACACTGTGAATCTAGTCCCTTACAACTTTCCTGATAAGGAAAGGTTAGATGAGCTAACCGAGCAGGTGAAGAAGTTGAACATGGAGGTAACCTACTTGAGGAACTAGAATAATCAAGTCCGGGCTAATCAGAAGAGCATGCAATCAAATTATAACAGAGGGAAACACTATGACATAAATCAAAACTTTGAAAGAGGACAAGGTTCTAGTAAGAACTTTGATAGAAATCAACAAGGTGGACAAGGATTTGAAAGAAGAAATCCACCTAGGTAGAATAGCCTGTGAAACACTGGGCCTAACAATGGAGGAGTTACCACTCCACTGGATCAAAATTCCAATTTGGAGAAACCTCCATGTGGTGTGTACTTAGTAGAGACCACTTTGTCTGGATGGTGTAGGCTTCATAAGATTAGTTAGCACTCTAAGCTTGACTGCCCTGAATTTCAAACTGCTGCTTCCATCTTTCAATATGAAGTTGAGAACAACTCCACCGACCAAGAATTGGTACCCTCAAACCCCTATGATTCCCTAGTTTTGGTGTTGAATCATGCTCCTTTCCCAAGGGATGATGAGAATGAACCAAATGAAGAATTAAGTAGCCAGAATGGAGAGGTTGAACAAGTGCTCAATGAAGATGAAATCTCTTAGCTATTTTATAAACCAACTGAGAAAGACAATGGTCCATTGGATGAAGAAGAGGTTGATGTTGAATAAGTGCATATGTTTCAACAACCTATCAGAAAGTATGATCTAAGGAGAAATCCCCATATGAATCCACAAGCTGGAGGACCGTTTACTACATCTGCCCCTCCACACAATTTTTCTACTCCAATGGATCCACATGCCAATAACAATCCATCCTACCCTCAGGTGCCAACACAATACCTCACAAAAGAAGGACAACCAAATGTTTCCAAAGAAAGCAATGCTGATGGAACAAAGGATAGAAAGACTGGTCATTCTAAGGAGGTCCACATTGACATGAATGTGGAAAATCTGGTAGAATATTTCATTGAGGAACTCAGAAAAGTAAAGGTGAGTCTTTCTGATTTTGAGTTATTAAGAGTTCCTAAAATCAGAAATGTAGTCCTTGGGTCCTTTAATTCAATTATAGCAACACTAGGAGTAGCAACCAATGAGGCAATAATAAGGCCTCCTAGTTCACAAACACCCAAAGGTCCTAGTCAACCACAACTCGAGGATAGGGGTAAAGAAAAAGATAAGGGTCAGGTTGTACAAGCTGATTCACAATTGAATTTATTCCAAGGAAAAATGGAAACCCCTCCTTTTCTTATTTCTATTCGTATATTTGGTAAAAATCTACACAATTGCCTATTGGATTCAGGGGCATCCACAAATGTTATGCCATTTTTTGTCTGTTCAGATCTTGGTATTACCCCTACAGCCTCTCAAAAGAATGTCACCCAATTGGACAAAATAGAGGTGAATATAGTAGGAGAACTAAACATGATTCGCATGCAAGTTGCCTCAGATCCTAGAGTGTAACAAATACTTAATACTCAGGTAGCTGACATTCCTGACACCTATGGTCTGATCTTAGGTAGAGATTTTACCAAGGCACTATATTGATACACATCCATAGATAATTCTCATATGTGGCTCCCCTAGAAAGGAGTCCCAAATCAGATCAAAATTGAGAGAGAACCTAGAATGAAGTATGTCATTACTGAATATCGAAATACTTCAAATGAGGTATTGACATCAGAATCAGTATGGGGAACTATGTCCTAGCCTCCCCTATTTTAGACACAAACTAAATCTTGGTGTTGCAAGGCTCTTCTGGTGAGTCCACATCAGAAGCCAACAACCTCGAGGTGCAATTTTAACAAACATAAGAACTTGATGATTAGGCAGATAGACAACTTAGTTTGTTGGATAACTTCCAGGAGTTTATCCAAGAATGTGTCTGGGTAGAAATATGAACTTCGAAGAATTTCTTCTTCCAAATTGGTGTAGAGTTCATGATGTTCCTCATTGTAAACTGGAATGTTGCTTGTGTCAGATTGTAGTTAACACAACCCCAATGACTGGGTCAAACATATAGAGCATTCAAAATATTCAAAATAGGAAAGATCCAAAACCTCCTGAAGAGCCTCTAGGTGGCAGTAAGGACAAAGGTATCCCAAGAAAAGGAGGAGCTAATGACTATTGGACATTGAGGTTTGATGGATCTAAGCAAGGTGCTGGAGCAGGGCTGGAGCTGATCAGTCCTAAAGGAAAAACCTACTTTGCTGCTCACAAACTCTAATTCTAGTGCACTAACAACATAGCTAAGTATGAAGCTCTAGTTCATGGTCTACTCATGGCATTGAGAAAGAAATTTAAGATTTGCAAGTTTTTGGAGATTCCGAGCTAGTGGTCAGGCAAGTAAGGAAACAATACTCATGTCATGACTAAAGGATGGGCAATTATAGGCACAAAATATGGGATATTATTGAAGGATTTGATTCCTTTAACATTCAGCTGATACCTCAAAGCAAAAATTAGACTGTTGATTCTCTAGAACAAGTAGCAAGTACATTGCATCCTTTATCACTTTCAGGCTTAAGGAATTTCACTGTGGGACTTATTCCAGTGCTCTCGGTGCCCGACAATGTCACCAATTTTTAGGTATTTGAAGATGATAAGCATATTCTTGATTTTATCACCAGTTGTGATGTGTTTTCTTCTCAAGTAATTGATGAGGTTGAGCCTCAAGAGGCCAAAATTTACCTAGGAGTCCTCAATCTGAAGACTAATACCATCCCAAGAGGCATGGCGCAATTGGAAAGGATCTTTGATCTAGATAGGATAAGAGATCAAGAGCAGAAAAGGAAAAGGGAATCCCTCAATTGTTAGTGTGAAACATACAACATGGGGACCTAGAGTGATGTCAAGAATGTCTTTATTGGTAAGGTGTGCACTCTAGAGGAGAGGAAAGGAATTATTGATGCCTTGCACATATATTAGGATATGATAGCCTAGAGCTATGATGACTTGAGGATATATGGCACTTCGATCATTACACATACTATCCCCCCCAAGTCAAATGTTAGGCCATTCAGGAAAAGATAGAGACCAATTAATGCTTTTTTGGAACCCATTATTTAGAAGTGCAAAATATACTCTCGGAAAAAATCATATTTCCAGTCAAACATTCAACATGGGTTGCAAACTTGGTCCCGGTTAGGAAGAAAAATGGAGAAATAAAGCTGTGTGTTGATTTAAGGAACCTAAACAGAGCATCAGAAAAAGGATAATTATCCAGTCCCTTCACTAGATGAGGTGCTTTAGGTTGTCAATGGATCTCAAATGATGTCCTTTCTAGATGGGTACTCTAGATACAACCAAGTCATGGTCTAGTATGAGGATAGGCACAAAAATTCCTTCCCCAAAAAATGGGGAACCTTTGCTTACCAGAGAATGCCCTTTGGATTAATCAATTTTGAAGCTACATTCCGAAGAGCTATGGATATCGCCTTCAAGGAAATCATTGGCAACTACATAATCATCAACATGGATGATTTTCTAGTCTTTTCCAAGAGGCAAAGTCATCATGTTGCAGATTTATGGAAAGTATTCCAGAAGTGCAGGGAATTTGGTATTTCACTTAATCCAAAGAAGTGCATCTTTGGAGTCACTGAGGGCAAGCTGTTAGGACATGTTATTTTAGAACAAGATATTTCCATTGATCCCGAACGAGTGGAGGCTATACTGAAAACTCAACCCCCTGCAAGCAAGAAATAAATGAAGTTATTCTTTGGCAAGATTAACTTTATTAGAAAATTTATCACTGGATTTGCAAAAATAATCAAGCCATTGAATGTCATGTTGAAGCAAGAACAAAAGGTTGAATGGAATAGAGAGGCTAAGGAAGCATTTGCAGAAATCAAGAGGGCTATTGTTGAGGCCCCTATTTTGGTAAGTCTTGATTATGCTAAGCCATTCTAAATCTATCCATTTGCTTCTGATCACTCTTGTGCAGGCTTGTTGACACAAAAGTCTGATCAAGGTAATGAACATCCATAGCATTCATGAGTGCACATTTGGAGGATGTCAAGATGAGGTATCCTAATGTTGAAAAGAAGGCTTATGCCTTGATCCAAGCTATGAAGAAGTATAGGCACTATATACTGAGAAACAAGGTCTTTGCTATAGTCCTTAATCCTGCAGTCAAGCTGTTGTTGATGCAAAATGAGTTGGGTGAAGAAGAGCCAAGTGGGTGACTATGTTACAAGAAAATGATATTGAAATTAAACCCATGAAGTTGGTAAGAGGGAAAGGACTAACCAATATAATGGCGGAAATGGGTTCTGACCTTGTAGCCTAGCATTATAATCTTGAGGATGTTTCTCCAAGGGGCTGGTATGATAACATTATCTACTATCTTTTGAACTAGTAGTGTCCCAAACACCTTAATTCAGTACAAAGGAGAGCTCTACGTTTGAAGAGTGGCATTTTTATGATGAAGGGAGTTGTCCTATACAAGAGAAATCATGAAGGTGTCTACCTGAGATGCCTAGGGAAGGAAGAGGCTGGGAGAGTAATGACTGAATTCCATGATAAATATGGCCTAGGCCATGGTTCAACACCTTCCACTACCAATTAGATTCTGAGGGAAGGCTATTATTGGCCTACCTTGTTCAAGGACACACATCACCACGTGAGAACTTTCCATGTGTGTCAAACTTCAGCAAGCAGGGAGAGGTGTGCAACTCTTCCACTTCGGCCTGTCATAGAGGTAAAACCATTTGCTCAGTGGGGAATGGATTTCACAAGTCCAATCAATCCATCTTCATCTATAGGCCATAGGTATACTCTTACAATAACTGATTATTTTACTAGGTGGACTGAAGCTCTTGCTTGCAAACAATGCACTTCTGAAGTAGTAATCAATTTCATGGAGTCGGGTATTATCAATCATTTTGGTTGTCCATTAGTTGTAGTGTGTGACAATGGTTCTACATTTGTATCATTAAAGTTTTCTAACTGGGCTTATGACCATGGAATTGCCATAAAATTTGCATCTAATTACTATCCATAGGGGAATGGTTTGGCTAAGTCTTCCAATAAAAACCTGTTGACAGTCATTCAGAAATTACTAGAAAAGAACCCCAAGGATTGGCATACCCAGCTCAGATTTTCTCTTTGGGAAGACTGCACTAGATAGAAAACATCCTTAGGAACCTCTCCTTATCACTTAGTGTATGGATTGGAACCTGTCTTTCCCATCTAGCTGAAGATCCCTACCTTGCAATTCATCAATGAATATTATGATGGGTAGGATAAGTGTGAAGCCTGCTTAACTGAATTGTTACACCTTGAGGAGAGAAGAGACGAAGCCCTAGAAAACTTTGCCAAACATTAGGGTATAGTTAAAAGATGGTTTGATAGGAGAGCCAAGGTGAAATCCTTTAGAATCTTTGACTTGGTTCTCTATTGGGATAAAGCCCTTAACAAAAGGGGGGAGCATAGAAAATTTGACAAACTTTGGCTCGACCCTTATTAGATTGTAGAGATTCTGGGAGATAATGCTTTCCATTTGAAAACTCTCACTGGAGGAGATATCCCACTGCCTTTCAATGGGCAGTATTTGAAGCATTATTTCCAATCTTGAGCTATTCTCAACTTTTTCCTTGTACATAAGTAGATTAAGCTTCCTTTTTTTTTTTTTGTTGCTACTTTTGGTTTTTTCTCTGCTTGTCTGTTGCTCCGGTTTTGGTTTGCTTTGGGCTACACGGGTTTGTTTCCTTGTTGCTTTTCTCTTTGGGGTTGTCCTACTTTCCTCTGGGCTTGTTGCATCTATGCAACCGGTTTCTTATTTGCGGCTGCTCTGGGATTTCTTTTACAAACTCCTATCATCTTTTCAAAGTCATTCAAACTGGTATATTTCCTTCATCTGATGTTGCATGGGATGGGAGTTAGTGTCACTTGATTAAGCTGAATTTTGGAATGTATTTGGGTCTTATATCTTCACACAAATCTTAAGAATTCTAAGGTTGCATATGGTCTTTAGGAGGTCTGACTGGGTGGAAATCTTAAATTTTTCTCCAACGCCATTGTGGTTCTCATCCTTGAGTGTGGGCTTCATTGCCTACAAGGTGAAAAGTAAAGCTTTAAAAGAAAATCTCAAAAGAGAATATCAAAAGAAAAGAAAAGAAAATACTGCAAATCAAATGAAATGTTCAACTTTTCAAGGGTATCCTAGTATCTCTATCGGAGCTATGGATATTTGGATAGTAGTAGAACTATGCTAGGGATGGTCACAACTATAACCTCACCGGGGCTATGGATGCCTGACTGGCAATGAGGCTCTATCTAGGTTGCTTTTGGAGTTAGAATCCTTAGGTAGCCATGTCAGACTGAGTTTGGTACTTGTTGCAACTTGGGAAACAGAAATGAATTCATATGCATACACTTTGACTCTGGTACAAGAAAGGTTGGCTTGTTAGTGATGTCTAAAACCTTGTCTATTTGTAACCTGATGCTTGGAGTGAAACCAAAGATTTTGAGTTCTTGATACCAGTTTGTCATCAAAATGCTCTAGAGCATTTCTTGAGCAGAGTCACCATTTGTTGTGCAGTTTTCACACATGCCCCTCTGAAAGTGGGGACCCTCTCTTGGCCTACCCTTTTAGCCCATTTTTGTGGCTTATCCCCTCTTTTGTGCTTATCTTTGAAAATCTTTGGGTTTTGGTCTTTGGTGCTTCCCTTGGTTGTGGGTGCCTTTGTGTTGAGTTCCTGGTGGTTTTGGAGTCTTATAGTTGTCCTCTCTGGGGTGGTCTTCTTTTGCCTTCTATTTTCCCCCTTGGTGTTTTGTTTGGGTCCTAAGGGTTGGTTTCTTCCCTTAGGTTTTCCTTGTTTTCCTTATTTTTTGTTGTTGTCCTACTAGAGGTGGAACCAAGATGGGACTTAACTTTGAACTTTGGCTAAGTTCTCGGTTCTGTTCCCATCCCCATTCCGACTCTGCTTCCCACTCCCTTGCTTTCTTCATCATTTTGTTCATTTTCATCCTAAGGGTTGGTTTCCTCCCTTAGTCTTTTATTTGCTTCGCTTCCCCTTTTTTTCTATCGGAGGTGGAACCGGGATGGATCTGAACTTTGAACTTTTACGAAGTTCACAGTTTGGTTTTCGTTCCCATTTTGGCTCTACCTCAAATGTTCTTGTTTTTCTCGCTATTTTATTTGTCTTCGGCCTTGGGGTTTTCCTCGGCTTTTTTTTCTGTCATTTTGTTAGAGGCAGAACCGAGATGGGGCAGAAATTTGAACTTTGGCTAAGTTCACGGTTTGGTTCCTATTCCCGTTTCAACTCCACTTCCCATGTCTTTGTTGTTTCGCTATGTTTAGTTCCCGTTCCCATTTTGGCTCTATTTCCATTGGGGTTGGTTTCACTTCCACTAGGGTTGGTTTGGTTTCCACCTCCCGTTGTTCCCCTTTGGTTCCCGCTTTGGTTCCCATTTCACCTTCGCTTTCACTGGGGTTGGTTTTGTTTCTTCCTATTTCCCTTCCTTTCCCTTTCCTTCTCTACCTCTGCCTCCACCTGTCTTATGTCTCTGTCCCTGTTCTGCTCATGGCTCCACCTCCACCTGACTTTGGTTCTACTTTCACCTAGGTTTGTGCATGATTTTCTTTCCTTAGGAACTCTAATGGATCGACTCAGATTTTGATGATGTATTGAGCATTAATGGTGACCCATTTGAATGCAAGTTGGATCAAGCTAAGATTTTTGGGTGTACTTTGAGGATTTGGCATGATTTGTGGGTGCATTCAAGTGCACTTTGTGGCTGCTATCATGAAACCCATTCCCACACACAAGGTCGATTTGGTTGGTGACCATTGATGGTGGATGGACATGATCTGAAGGGGCTCAACCTAGTTTTGTTTGATCTGAGCTGTTCATTTTCCTAGCTTGGGCCTAATCGATGGCTTGTGTTCCTCCTAGTGTTCATGCGCGTTGCTATTCATGTGAGTGGGGCATTGATGGTGGGCGTGGCTTGAGGATTTTTTCCCCTAACGTTGTGTGATCCTAGATTGATCTGATGGGGGTCCTTGCTGCATTTAATGCTAGACAACAAGTTATTGCTGGTTGTCGGGGCTGATTTGATTGGTGGCCGAGCTTCTTTGTAACCCTAGCTCTGGTTCATGCGGGCCGATTTCTATAAGTATGGCACTCAGCCTCTTTTGTAAAGGTTTGGTTCAGATTAGCTGACTAAGATAGAATACTTGTAAGTAGTAGATTTAGCAGTAGAGTAGCATGTTAGATGATTAGAAGTTAGTTTTTTTACATTTCAAGCAAGTGTTGTATTAGACTGGAATCATTGCAAATGTGATTATTTAAAACAAAGTGTAGACATTGTGTTATGACTGGTGCCTTCTCTTGCATTGAATAATCTTGCCTGGTTCTTGTTCTATCTTTCAAATCGCTTGGACATGTTTGAATAAATCTTAGGTTTAATTAGTAATGTTTGTTATTTAATGCTTGGAGTGTTGTAGCAATCCCTAGTTCATACTTTGGGCAACTTATTGATTGTGGGAATGTTGTGGAAGGTCAACTTGTGCCTCATATTCATGTGCTTAGTTCAACTGTAGATATTCATTCAATCTTATTGAATGAATTCCTACAACCTAAAAATCTTAAACACCTTAGAAGATTGCAAGTATAGCCTAGGTTGAACATAAATTAGTTTAAGGGATTGGTCCATTCTAGGTATTTCATCATTTTCATTGTTAATATTAGAAGTAGTGTTAACATTAGGACTTCTGAAACCCTCATCTTTTGTTGTTTCTTTTATTATATGATTAGAACTAGAAATTAAAGCATCACCATATCCTAAAATCTGATGAGGTTAGAGCTCCCAACATTTGTATGTAAGGCTCCTTGTGATTACCAACATTTTCACATTCTATCACTGATTTTGTTCTACTACATTGTCATGACCTAACACCCGTGAGACCTTGGGGTTATCTGTTTGTTCATAGAGACCAACCTTTCAAGAGAGATAGGATAACTTTTATTCTGTCTGAGTTGTTGTTGTGTAGAAACACCAAACGACAGATCTTCAACTTTTGTAGCTTTAAAAGTAGTCTCTGATTTGCCTCCATTTTTTAGACTCAACTTCCTCATTTAATAAGATGTCAAAAATCCTAATAGCAGATCCTTAGTACAAGTATTATAATCTATAGTCTACTCAATAACACTCACCTTCTCACTATAAGCATCAAGAAGAGTTCTGAGAATCTTCTTTACAATCCTAGTTTCATCTATAGTAGTGCCAAGTGATCACATTCCAACCACTACCTCATCTAATCTTTGTACATAAGCTTTAACATTTTCATCTTCAGACATGCATAAAATCAAACTGTGTTTCCAAATTCTGTAATTTTTCCTCCTTAACTCTTTCATCACCATCATGTGCTCTTTCTAAAGCATTCCAAACTTCCTTAGCTATCTTCAAATTCTAAACCTTAATCAACTTAAAATTTACCAGACTATTCTTCAAGATAAAATTCACCTTATTTTTCGCTTCATGTTCTCTAATCTCTTTAGGTGTACTCAAACTATTAGCGGGAGGAAGATAAGGATTATTGTAAGCATTCTCCACATCATATTTGCAATACTTCAAATATTCTTCCATCAAAAATTTCTAGATACCATAATTAGTTCCATCAAACCTCAGATAATCAAAGACCATATTGCTAGCCATCCTTGACCTTCCTCAAGCGGTTAAGCTCTTCATGAAGGAACCAAGCTCTGATACAAATTGTTGAATAAGACAACTAAGAGGGGGGGTGAATAATTTGTCACATACTTTACCTTTAATTCAATCATTGGAACTAATACTTAAAAACTTATTAAATGATTAATCATCAAATGCAAATGTAGAAACCCAATTCCAACACATAAGCACAATAACACCAGATTTATGTGGAAAAACCAATGAGGGAAAAACCATGGTGAGGATTAACTCACACTATAGAGAATATCAAAATTGATTACAAAAAGGATCACTACTTGAGATAAGGACTCACTGTCCAATAGGGCTACAACCCGAAGGGCTCAGTACCATAGAGATACAAAGAAGAAAAAGAGGACTTGTTATAGAGAGACTACAATCCCAATACAAAAAATGATTCCACCACAGTTACTTGATCAACTTGCATGAATGATAGGGTTCTCCTTCTACTCACTACATCCAAAAACTTAGAATAAAGCTTCGCATTGATCTACCACACACAACTCACACACACTTTTTGAATAGCATCAATGTCGCATCTACTCTTTCACTTATCTTCCTTCTTTTCTATTGTATATTTTTCACTACTATCTCATCCTATATTTATACTATTTGCAACCTTCAAAAAGATCGAGAGTCAGCCATCCAATTTAAAATTCAAATTAGGTCAGCACCAAACATCATAGGGTGGAATTAAAATGAGGGAAACCCAAAGACATGCTTCACCAAGACCCAAAATAGATCCAACATGCTTTATCAAATTCGAAGATAGTGCTTAACACAAGGTTGGCCAAACTAGTGTAAAAAACATAGAACAATTAAGCTCGAGACTTCCAAAATACAAAAATATCTTCAATGCAATCAAAACATCTTAACTCTAGAACCACAACTCAAAAGACTTCATCAAAGAGAAATCTGGACCAACAAACTTTCTCTCGAACTTCAACCAGAACACAAAAAAACATAGTTCACAACTGGTGAACACAACTTGAACTTCACAATGAACCAATAGCCAAAAATATGGATATATAAACCTTCAACAACCATGACCAACATATTTTAACTACACAAACATAGGGGAAAATACCATATCATCATCTGCAACAACTGAATACATATAAACTTTCTTTAATAAATTTTTCTCAATATCCTCAACATATGTAGCCAAACATGTAACCATGACACTAATGACAACAATAACTAGTAGATAACTAATTGACTAGTTGACATCAATGACAACACCTTCATTCCTTTCTCCATTCTTCCAATAGCCCTCTTAGTGATATATTATGGAAAGGATTTTTTAAGGATGTTACGATGGATTTTATGACAACTATAAGGGATAAAAATAGAGGAGATCAATTTGGACATGAGAATCATCTTGGATGGATTATTTATCATAAATTATGGTAAGGTGGGAGTTACATACTATTCTTAGAGATCCCACATTTGTGAGCAGTGTTGGAACTTTTATCTCCACTTTTAGGAGTTATTTTGGGTATGTATTGTCATTTTTGGAACCTAATTTTGGCACATGGTATTATCACTTGGTTTATATACCATGTTTTGTATATTGTATTGCATTTTCCTAGATAGAGGCTATGGGATTGTAGTTAATGATGTTGAGTTTGAAAGTTCACATATGCTATTAGAATGCCAACAAAATTACTCCTTGATTATTGAGATAATTTATACTCTTATAAATACTTACATTACAAGTGTGTTGTCAAGTTCATAATAGATTGTGCATATTTTGGAGTGTGGATTTTTTCTCTTGAAAAGGTTTTACCCATATAAACATTTTTGTTATTGTTTCATGATTATTTTAGTTTTCTATGTGTTTCTTTGCTTACTATAATATGTTAGATAATATTTGAAATTATTTGCATAATCTTCCCCTTATTACTGTAGGAAGCATATTTCACACACCTTTATTCCTTACACTCAAGTGGTGAATAAATTTCATAAACTAACAAAATATATCAATTGAAGAAGATGTCATGCTTATATACAAGTGAGGGTACAAATCCCAACATCTCAATATTTTAATAAATGAAAATAGAAACTAGCATATATATATAATATATATATAGAAACACCAAGCGATATCCTTCTCGAGGCATCTATTGCACTTTTATGTGATTAATTGATTAAAAATAGATGCCTTGAGAATGATATCTCTCTGTGTTTCTATATATATTATCTATAAATTAATATATATATGCTAGTAGCATTCACAACGTGACATGGAAGACAAAATTATTAGGGTTAGAGTTATGGTTAGCATAAGGGTTATGGTTAGGGTTATGGTTACGATTAGGATTAGTGTTATCATTATTAATATGGTTATGGTTATGTTTAGGGACAGGAATACGTTTAGGGTTATAGTTAAAATTTGGATTAGGGTTGGGTTAGCATTAGTAGTAAGATTAGGGTTAGGGTTAGGATCACAATTATGATTAAAGTTAGAATTAGAATTTGGGTTGGGGTTATCATCCCAATTAGGGTAAGGGTTAGGGTTACAATTAGAATTAGTGTTATCATTATGAATTGGTTTAGGGTTATGGTTAGGGATAGGATTAGGGTTAGGGTTAGAGTTAAAATTGGGATTAGGGTTGGGTTAGAATTATTAGTAAGATTAGGGTTAGGGTTATGATTATGTTTAGAGTTAGAATTAGAATTTGGGTTGGGATTATCATCACAATTAGGGTTAGGGTTAGGATTACACATAAAATTAGGATGGAGGGTATGTTTAAGGTTAGGATTAGGGTATATATTTTTTTTAGAATTAGCATTAGGGTTAGGTTTAGTGTTATGTTTGAGGGTTATAGTTAGGGTTAAGGATAAAGAAAAAAATTAGAGTTAAGGTTGGGATTAATTTTATTATTGGGAATAGTGTTAGGGTTAGGTATAGGATTATGCTTAAGATGAGCGGTAGAGTTAGTTATTCTCTCTAATTAAGAAAAATAAATGGGTTATCATAACCCCCACTTAAATTTTTATTATTTTTAGCTAGTGAAGATGCTCTTCTTACACACACTTATAATTGTAATAAATAATTATGAGATTCTCCTCTAACAATAAAAATAATAAAATATTATTTATTCAATATTCTCTTCTAAAATAATATATTTGTAACTCCCCAATTATGAGTTGTCATAGAATATATCATACTTTGTCAAATAATTTATAATAAATAAATATTATAAATTATTTTTAAGTTATATATGACTCATTTATGAATTCTGACACCCCATTTGGGCAATTAAATAATAATTTACTATCTATTTGGCTTGTTTTCCAACTATGCAAAAACATAATTAATAATAGAGGCCAAAAAATAGTAATTATTCCCCTACCATTTTCATTTAGTCCATGAGAAATATTGGAATGGTAATTTTTTCTACAAACATAGATTAATTGAAAAGTGGAAATTACAACATTATAACTCAAACAAATCTTGCTAGAATTTATTGGAAAATGCATGATCACTAGAAGTAGAGTGGGGAATTGCATGGAGTTTGAATATTGAATATAAGTATCGTTAGACAACCATAGGAGTAGTAAAATTGTGAGGTAATATATATAAATTAGCATATTTGGTCAATTAGTAAAAAATAATCAAAATTTCTCATATATCTCGTAATATTAGAAGCACCATAATGAAATCTATAGTAATATTTATCCAAGCAATGCTATCAATAAGAAGTGGGTGAAAAAATCCCAAAGCCTTGATATTTTCCCCTATATTCTATTAAAAAACAAAGAATACAAATAAAAATTCCCTAACATCTTACATAAGGCCATCCCAAAATAAATACCACTTCACTCACTTGTAGGTCTTTAAAAATTAGAGTGAACTGCAAGAGTAGAGGATTAAATTCCATGAGTAGTTGAGGCTTGAGTGAAGAGTTGGAAGGTAATTAATCTAGTACTAATAGGTGATAACTCAACCTATTTAGTAGAAAAATAACATATATTTTGGATCCTATGACAATTATCAAATAATACCTTGAACTATTGATTTTGTAACCCATTCCTACCTAATCTCATCTATCCATGTGGGTACCAAGATGAAAGGAGAAAATATTGAGTCATCCTCTTCATATTGACATAAGAGGGAATCTACTATTATGTATTTATTACCATTATTATATCTAATAACTAGTCATATACCTACATTTCAGTCACCCATTTTATTTTTTGGAGGAGGACACCCTTTGCTAAAAAAAATTATTTCAAGCCATGATGATATATTTTGATCTAGAGCTTACTCAATAGGTAAGGATTTCATTGTTAGAAAACATGGAAGATGGCCAAAATTTCTTTGTCATATTTAGATTTAGCCAAATTGTACTTTATGATTTTCTTACTAGTGAAGACTAGGGGCTTCCCTTCTTGCATCAAAACCATACCTATGCCAATAATTGGGGCATCAAATTCAAGAATAAAGGGTTTGTGAAAATATGGTAGGGCCAACACTATAGTGGAACATATTTAAGTTTTGAGAGTAGTAAATGATACATCAACTTCTTTTTTCTAAATGAAGGAGTTGCTTTTTAGAAAATCCAATAAGGGCCCACCAATTTTACCATATTTATGCAAAAACTTATGATAATACCCTATCAAACCCAAGAAATACCACAAGCTATTTAGGTAACTAGGCGATGGCCAATTGGGCATCATGTCAATCTTCTTGGGGTCAATATAGACACCAACTTCCCAATTAATATGACCTAAATAATTCACCTATTAGACCCCAAGGGAAAACTTATAGTTATTGAAAGAAAGAGAATGCTCATATAAAATCCTATGGTGAATCTCCACATGGAAAATATTTTTTATATAGATTTGAATAAATATGAGAATACTATAAAAAACCAATATGAATTTGCACAAGGTTCCATGAAATATTACATTCATGAGGCTCTAAAATGTATAAGGAGCATTGGTTAAGCCAAAGGGAATTACCAAAAAATCGTAATGTTTTGAATCATAAGTCTTGAACGTAGTTTTAGGAATATCAACTTATTTGACACACATTTGGTGATAGCCTAAATGAATATCTAATTTAGTAAATATTTGGCCCTTGAAAATTCATACAAAAAATCAAAAGTAATAGGAATAAGAAATTTATCATTGATGGTTAATTTATTGAGTTCATGGAAATCATGACACATCCACTAGCCCAAAAATTGTATTGGGACTCTATCTACAAGAGAGGAGTAAGGATAAGTACTAGGGTGAATGAGGCCCAACATGTAGATCTCTTTAACCATCTTCTCAATTTTATTATTTTGACCAAAGGGATATTGAAAAGGCCAAATATTTGGAGGATGGTTAGCAAGAATGAGGCGAATGACATGTTCATGGGAACTTGGGGGCTACCCTTTAGGGTCCTCAAATATTAATGATACTTATTGATAAGGAATTAGGAGCCCAAAAAGGGAGGAATGGAAAATGGTTGAACTTTTAGAGAGTGTAATTGAGACATGATACTAGGCCATCCCTTCTTTAATACTTTTTACCTATGATGGTAACTAATTTTATATAAACCTCACAATCCTTTAGTCCTTGTAATATATACTATCCACAATTATGGTGGAATTTGATGCATAGCTAGGATTAGTCATAAGTGATTGGGCCTAATTATGTAGTCGAGATTGGGGAACCTTATCGGATAGCCCAATCACTTAGCCAATACAATAATCATTAAAAAATGTAATAAGAAAAAAAATCTTACTAACTTCAAGAAGGATAAATTCAACATAGAAGTACAAAAATGGATCAATCTTTAAATATCAATCATCTCTCCCCAAACTTCCAAATAATTTTCCCAACCCCAAAAAAAATCCTCCTAGCATGTATCAATCTCCATTTTATTCCTCGAGCCATTAGGAAATAAAATAAAATTACATCTTAGTAGCTAAAGAAATTAAATCATTATAGGAAAGAAAAGTATAGTAGTAGGTCAAAATTCCACAAATGTAGTAGCAAGTTGAAAGTTTACAAATACAATAGCAAGTAAAAGATCAACACAAACCTAGTTTAAATAGGATATTTTCCTCATGATCACTTGGATAGAAAAAATCCATAATTTATGCATGGTGATGTCATCATTACATCATACTTACCCCATGCTTTGGCAAAAGATCCTCATCCTAGTTGATGTCATTGTTAGAACTATTCATCTAAACCAGTTAAGCAAACTTAAAAGTCAATTTAGTTGAATATTTACATGATCTTGATGGCCATAATACTTCCACAAAATTTAGTTGGAAGTGAAATTCCCAAAAATGTGAAAAATTGATTGGATGCCAATTATGTGGGGAAACACATCAAAACTAGTTAAAAGTATTTGGGCTGATACAAAATGGACCTGGTTTACTTGACTAAGATATTTTGACAAAGGTAGACAAAGCTATTGATACCATTACATAGGAAATATATTGGAGCTGATTGAAAATTCTTTGATTTAGCAACAAAAAAATTCCCCACCAAAGGTGGATATTAGACCAAACATCCATATAAAGGTGAGTTCAGTAATAACCCAAAATTTTGCAAACTAGTAACAAACCAAAAACTCGCAAAGTCATAACTTTGCTAATTTATGTCCAATTATCATAAAATTCAATCTACAAATTCCAATTAGGCTCCTCTATTAGGCGATGACATTAATTTGACCTAAATTTTCTTTCAAAATACTCTTGAAGAGAAACTCAAAAATAATAAAATAGGGAGCAAAACACCACCAAATTTGAGCTAAAACAAAAAATAAACTAAAATATTTTTGGTTGATGCAAGATTTCATGTGGACCTAGATGCTCTTGCATCACCTAAGGTTTGTATTCATTTGATAATGCCACATCTATGCAACCTAGGAAAAAAATCCATATTATTAGTCAATTGATAGTCCCCTAGAGTAAGTTTTACATTATGACACTTAATCCTAGAACATAGAGTGGATTTACTATGCCAAAATAAAATGAATAGATATTTGATTGGTGCCAAATATCCAACTATAAAAAGATAGATTAGCAGTACCTAGAAAATACAACACATGGGTGGAGATAAGAGGTAAAGAGCTACATGATGTGTTTGGTCTATAAAATCACTAGTATACTTATTTTGAGTGTAAATAATGTCATACATATTTTTAGAGCACTAAATATGAAGGATTAGGACCATACCCATAGATCACTATCATGTCTTTAAGGTACGTGGTAATTTATTGGGACTAATTTCTTACTAGTGTATCATATAATTTAGATGGATAAAGGTTATTTAGGGTGAGGTTATGAAAAACTTCTATGAGGTGTTTTTGATATGAGTGAAGGTAAATGGAATCTCATGACCATATAAAAATTTTGTTTGAGATATGGGTATTAGAGCCCAAATACTTCTCACTTCACTAAATCTTTAATGAAGAATCTAGCTTAGCCAAGAACCAAATGTCTTTTGAGAATATTTAAAAACCCCCAATATAGGGATTTTAAACCTAAAAATTAAAGTGGAACTACTTGAATGAAATTTATTTTAGAAAAATTTAGGCAAGGGATTTAGTGCAATTATGGTTGCAACTACTTTTTGATCATAAAGATCCCTCCAGGGATGGGTTAAGGCATACATTGGAAAATTATAGAAAGCCCTAAACTAGTAATTCTACTTGTAGAAATATCCCTTGAAGGATTTATAATATAACTTGTAATGAACCTAAAAGATTAATAACATAGTAGACACAAAAATATGTAGAAATGAGAGAAACAAAATGATTTTATTATCTTCTTAGTGTCACTTCAAGGGGGGAACCTCCTAATAGAGAATACACAATCAAAACACAAATATCAAAGATGCCTTCCTCTTGAAAACTTACTATAATATACAACATTTCTAAAGAAAATGACCATGCCATGCATGTAGAATAAATAATTTATTCTAACTAGCTAGTGAGACATCTTAAAAAGAATATGAATCCACATCTTTATTTAATATTAACTACAAGAAAATTATAAGGCATATGCACCCAACTAATACTAGATATTATACAAAAGAATGAGGTCAATACTAGTTGTGTGAGGCTTTAAAAAACACTACCTTGGTTATTAGATCCTCTCAGCCATTCAAAATCAATAATAGAATAATTAACATGATTTCAATGTATTTTGGATAAATAATTGGATTGTTTTATAAAAGTAGGGACAAGATGATGTTCCATTTATGTGGGGGTTTGGAGTATATATTTGTCAGCTCATGTGGATTACTTGCATAAAAATTATGTTAAAAGAAGTTATCTTAACATATTTATGAGAGATTAGGGTTTCAAGAGGTTAATTTAAAGTGTTTAAGATATGATATTTAATCAAATGGTGATAGAATTGAGTGTGTATGGTTAATATGAATCATTTGAGTTTTTAATTGAAAAATTGGCACATGTACTGATTAGAGTAGATCCATAAGTACACATTTCTTAAAAGAATCCCAAACCCTAGGATTTATTTTTCTCATAGGGTAAAAGCACAAAGCTGTGTCACACTTTTAGCCAAATAAATTGTTCTAAGTGAACTATTTCTGGCCAAATTTTATTTGGCCAAATAGGTTTCGACTAAAACCATGTGGCATATACGTGGCACACAGGGTTTCAGTTGAAACCAAAAAAAATAATTTTTCCCTTTGCTACTTTGAAATTGTCTTATGTTATATGCATGGTTTTTATAGAAAGGGTTTCGGCCGAAACCCTTTCTATAGAAACCCTTTCCGCTAAAATTGTCTAGTTGGCAACCAACTCATCTTTTTTCAGAATTTTTTGAAACATTAAACTTTGGCAAAGTATTTCTCTAGTCAAAATGATTTTTTTGCAAAAAAGAAAAACCCATTTGTAGAGCTCGGAGTGGTGAATCCAAATATATATATTTTATTTTTAAAATAATGCAAGTAGGTTGTTAAAATTAAAAAAAAGGTTGATTAGAAATTTAAAAAAATAGTAAAACATATTAATTTTTTTTTTTAAATATATGAGGCACAAGAGGAGAGAGTCTTCTTCAAAAGAGTATATTTTTTTTTTTTTGAAAATGATTAAAAAAATAGACAATAGTTGATGGCCTATGAAAATTGTCAAATTCTGACAAGTTTGACTTTAAAATGTTATTACGAGAAAAATATACATCAAAATTTGATTTTTTTCCCATGCACAAGATATTGAAGTTACCTATTTGGAGAAATGAAAATTAGGGAGAAATGAAGTTTTTTTCAATTTGTTTCTTGACGGTCCGTGAAGTCACTTTTTAAAAAAAAATCAGCATTCCAAAATCTGCCCCTAAATTGATAAAAACATATTGAAAACATTTTTTGAAAATATTATAGGACTAAACTTCATTAAAAGTTTTACATTTAATTAGTTTACATCATTTTGAAATTCAAAACATAAAGACCACTTTTATGTGGTCGAAGTTCAGGATTTTTTTTGTTGTTGGTCGATCCCTTTATAAAGTGTGACACAGTTTGTGCTTTTAGCCCATATTTGTAAGTTCATCTAGTAACAAATTATATGAGAATAGTCAAAATTTAGTTGTTAGGGCAAAGAAAACAGATGTCTAAATATTTTTTCTTGTTATTTTCTTTGAAGATATTTCAAGTTAGTATTAAATTTGGTGGGTTGGTTGATAGTTTTTCTCATTCAAGGCATGTTCATTAGTTTCAATAATATTGTGTTTGTCCTAGTGAACTTGTATTTTTTAGTGCCAAAAGGGGTGAACATAGATAGTGAATTAATAAATTTAAAACTTCAAGGTAAATTATCTATTTTTTGTGGATTCCAAAGAATATTTTATACTTTTTAGAAATTTATGATATTTAATATGATGCAACCAAGGATCCATATTATAATATTCATATATATTATTGAAAGTAAACAATTCAATCACATAAGAATTTTATTTCTATCACTCTTCTCACTTCTCCAACTGAAAAATTCCTTAACTAGTAAAAATTTCTCATATAAATCTATCTATTTTTAGTACTATTACATGCTTACTCGTTTGGTTGTGAAAATTTATAATTATTCAAGTATAACTAAATTAAGAATAATTGTGAACTAGAAACTTCTAATTGTATGGGAAAAACTCAAATTTGGAAATTGCTAGAGAAACACGAAAACTTCATTATGTGGCCTTAGATAGTTGAAAATAGCCTTGAAAAAGTGTTGATACATGCTCCAAGTGAACATGGGACTCAACTCTTTGAAATGTTCCTCCACATGAAATTTCAGGTCAATCATACTCTTGGGTCAAAATTTATGGCCTCTAAGTCCTTGCATTTTTATGTAAGATTCTTACATTCATTGGAGTGATGCATGTGAGAAAATTGGATTATAGATGTTTTAGGTGGAATTTATCCTACAAAGTAAGTTTTTTTTGTGGATGTAGGGTTGGATAGAGCATCTCATATCCCCATGATCCATCCCTCTAGTTATGTGATTGAATATTTTGACATATGAAACACTTTCTAGTTTCAACATGTATTAGGAGAAATTACAATCATAGTAATCTAATTATCTCCAAGTGGACAATCATAATATGATATTTATCATATTATTGGTGTCCCCATTTAGAGGGATAGACTTACTTTATGAGAGGCCACCTTAGATGATTATAGGGTCTCATGGGAACTATAATTTGGAGATTCTCTTCTAGATACTTGTTAGGGTGTCCAATTGACCACTATTTTACATTTGGATATTTTGTAGTTGTAAATGGTAGTTATTAGTCTAATTAACATACTATTTTTTATTTCCAAGGCATATGTTCTTCTATATGAATAAGATACCATTGCATAGGAGATCAAGGGTTGGAAAGTATACACTTAGGGATTTTACATATTAGTTAGGTCTATCATGACTTGTATATGATCATGAGACTATAAGAGATTTATTTTAGCCATCCATCGCTAATTATAGGCTAGATATTGGAGAAAATCATTTTATATCAGACATAGGTTCTTATCACACATATTGAGGGCCCCAAGTTCATGAGTTGGAGAGGATTAGGGCACTTTTTATTCATGAATTAAACTACAATTCTAAGGGATGCAAATATGATCGAGGATCCCTACATTATTATGGTTAGATTGTGGTAGGGGAATGATAAAGTCCTTAATTTTTTAATGGGATTAACGTTGTAATGAGTAGGAGACGATTGGAAAATAATTACCTCTTAGGGAGACTAATATATTAGTTTGGTTAGTTCCCACATATTTTTCTACCCCTAGTGATGATAATATATAGGTTAGTTTGAGAGTCTAAAAAATTATATGTGAGATAGTTCTTCATAGACTCTATTGGTTCCAAGAGTCCTAATTTGGAGGATAGAATGAAAGGAACTAACTTAGGAATAACTATGAAAATAACCACCACATTAGATATATAAAGTTCCCTATATTTTATTATTAGGGGAGGAGGTAGAGTCCAAAAATGATAAATTAGATGAGAAATACAATCCTATTACAGAGTTTCAAGATTAATAGTTTAGGGTAGGGACATCTCTATCACTAGATGAATATTGTGTATGAATTTTTATTAACTATAGATATCTTTACAAATAATCACCCATGGAATATTGTACAAAACCTAATATTGATACAATTGGTGACTCCATCAATGGAGATGAAATGACATCATTTAAGAATGATTTTTTATATACAATAAAAACCTCATAAATCCAATTGTATTTACTGCACCATGGAGATCATTTTGCTATGTTTGCATGACCTTTAGATTTTTTTAAAACATCAAAGCTACATATTAGTGGTCAATGAAACTACTATTCCATGATCCCATGCATGATACTTAAGAAAACTATGTGGGAAACATTTTAGGAAAATCTAAGAAAAAATACATCATGTTTAGTATTTATAAACAATATTTTAAAGTCTTTTCCAACTCAAAATTAAATTAAACACCAAGAAATGTGTTTCTAGAGTTAACATTGAAATACTACTAGTTTTCATTATATCTCAATGAGAGATTGAGACCTAGATGTCAAAAAGATAGACAAAATTATTGGAATTCCTTTATTGTAGAATCATGCACAATTGTATAGCTTATAAGAAAGATACAAACTATAAGATGATTCATCACACAATTAGTAGACTACACATTAAAATTCACTTAAATATTTAAAACACATTGTTTGAATGGAATAATGACTACCAAAAGGAGTTTGAGGGTATAAAAAATACTTACTAAGTTCATTGGTTTTCATGCATCATTCATAGAGACCACTATTGTTATATGCAATGACCATTTTAGTCTAATACTGGGTACATTTTGGCATATAACACTAAAATTAAAAAGAATAATGCATTGTATATATTTTTTATACATATTATTATATTATGAGACACGATATGCACCAATAGAAAAATTATGCTTTGCTATGGCCTTCTCATCATGAAATTGATAATATTACATAAACTATAGAGGGACAATATATACAACAAAAGATATATATATATATATATATATATATATATATATAGACAAATGGAGATGGAGATAAAGAGGGGTAAATGTAGAAAGAGATAGAGGGAGAGATAAAGTGATTTACAAATAGAGAGGCATAGAGATATAAAGAGGGACATAAACACTGACCATGTGAAGGTTGATGCATATTTGGCACTACTAACCTACATTAGTAATAATAGAAAAATAAAATAAGTAAAAAAATATTTGAAACATAAAATTAATAACTCAAAACTATACTTATAAATTGTAAAAATTACATATTATTGTATCAATTTAATCTACTAAACTATTTGGGTTAGTTCTACTCTTTATAGTGTTAATTATTTCTTTGTGCTTCAAGTCATGAACTCTTTATAAATTTTTATTGTGTGGTCAAACTCTAATCTTTTATCAATTGAAAATTTAATACAACAAATTTATAATAATGAAAAAACTTCATGTATGTGTTTAAGTCCTTTAAAAACTACACTTTATACTTATTTATCGAGTACCTTTTAAGCCATAATCTAGTAACAACAATAGAACCAATATGATACTAATATCTTCTCCATCAATACTTATCATTGTAAATTTCCTTTTAGCCTTTATACAATAGCACAAATAATAATTTTTTCCTTCTTCATCATTCTTATAAATAATAATTGAATATATATGACTTCTACATTGAATTGAATATATGAATAAATTACTTCTACTCAACAATATAAAATATAATATAATGAGCTAACTTACTATTTTAACTACATAATAAATATATATCATACTTGGTTGCACTAGATCTGAAACATGGACAAATTCAACTTCAATAATTTCATCTCTTTCAATTTTAGTGAAAATGGAATTTGATATGTCTTAAGTGAACCTAAAGGTCTATAAGACCATTTATCAACCCACTCTTTTGATTCACACTCTTCCCAAATAAAATCCATACAAAAAGAATAAAAAAATTCCATCTATCTTGTATAAATAATCCATGAACTTGCATTTGAAATTTTGAATGTGTAACTCACTCCATCCTATTACTATACAATAATATTTATATTTTCAATGTTTTGGCTTGTTCAAAAATCTATAAAATATATCCTTCTGATGAAGGAGCATCCATGTATAGGCGCAATCAACATTGCACAAAAAATAATTGTTCCAAGAAATTGGTAAGCTTTCTTAGTGAACCTTCTTATGGGCATATTGTTGACTCCACTACAAAATTGTTTCTGAATTTTTTTTGATCAAATGCTTTCTAGTTTTGGAGATTTAATTGTTTTGTGAATTTTGTTGATAATTTGACAAAACATTAAAATTCCAATTTTTTGAGATTTTTTTTATACCAAACTATAGTGTTAGTTCTACATATTTGTTGAGTACCTTTTAAGCCACAATCTAGTAACAACAATAGAACCAATATGATACTGATATCTTCTCCATCAATACTTATCATTGTAAATTTCCTTTTAGTCTTTATACAATAACACAAGTAATAATTTTTTCCTTCTTCATCATTCTTAGAAATAATAATTGAATATATATGACTTCTACATTGAATTACATATATGAATAAATTACTTCTACTCAATAATATTAAATATAATATAATGAGCTAACTTACTATTTTAACTACGTAATAAATATATATCATACTTGGTTGCACTAGATCTGAAACATGGTCAAATTAAACTTCAATAATTTCATCTCTTTCAATTTTTGTGAGAATGGAATTTGATGTCTTAAGTGAAGCTAAAGGTCTGTAAGACCATTTATCAACCCACTCTTTTGATTCACACTCTTCCCAAATAAAATCCATACAAAAAGAATTAAAAAAGGCCATCTTTCTTGTATAAATAATCCATGAACTTGCATTTGAAAATTTGAATGTGTAACTCACTCCATCCTATTATTATACAAAAATATTTATATTTTCAATGTTTTGGCTTGTTCAAAAATATATAAAATATATAATTACCTTCTGATGAAGGAGCATCTGTGTATAGGCACAATCAACATCGCACAAAAAATAATTGTTCCAAGAAATTGGTAAGCTTTCTTAGTGAACCTTCTTATGGGCAGATTATTGACTCCACTACAAAATTATTTCTGATTTTTTTTTTATCAAATGCTTTCTAGTTTTGGAGATGTAATTGTTTTGTGAATTTTGTTGATAATTTGAAAAAACATTAAAATTTAAATTTTTGAGAGTTTTGATACCAAACAACTTGGTGGAGGTCTTCGGGATATTGAAATATATGTCTCTACAAATTTTCATGAAATTTCAAGTAATGGATGTAGATTTATCATGGAATTTGGTTCTTAGCTCCATTGGCTAATTGATGAGAGTTATTATTTGGTATAGCCCACTTATTTTCTTCTTTCAATGATAATTTTGTCAAAATCCAAGTCCAAGCATGGAAATATATGATATTGCACCAATATTAATTTGATGGCATAACACCCTCTGTTCAAGAATATTTAATCTACCCATTGTTAATATCTAATATTCAAATGCCCATTGACAAAGCATCACCAGAGATAAAAGAACAACACTTACATCCAATCATAGAATTTCATAAAGGAAACACCTTATGGGTATATTTTATGAGTTTATAATTTAAAATATTAAGTATAACTAAACTCTTGGGATGTAAAAAGGATGAAGACCAAGCACTTCATATTTAGTGGACCTGTCTAGCGCCCTTTCCTTCCTCATACTTCTACATTGCACAAGGTAGGGTCATGTTTTGTTAAGAAGGCATTGGAATATTCGCTAAGACATAAAGAGGAGGGAGAAGGGTTGCATCGACCTTGGTTGGAGGAGGGTGGCTACACAAAAGTAAGAGAGGTTCCATGATAATAACCATTTAAATTGCCAATAGTAGACCAAAAGGAAGGGTTATGAAGGTAATGGATTTTTAAATTGAATAATTAGATGCACATAGATTAGTGGGGGTGGTAGGATAAAGGAAGGTTAGAGGCTACTTGTGGAAACACTCAAAGAGAAAGAGGGGGCATACATATATTTTTGGTCACATTTTAATTTACCAACAACAATAAGAGAAAGGAAAGGGGGTGCACGGGATAATTTTGGAGGACTGCACAAAGGTTAGAGGCTACACCGAGGATGGGGATTCAAACATATGTGTAATTTAGATATATGAAAATCCAAGCAGAGGGATAAAAAATGGGAGAGGAGAATAGTCTAGAAAGTTAGAGACATTGTCAAATGTAAATTAATAAAATAGATTTATTTCTTTCAATTTTATTGTAATTATGTGTGAGGGGGAAAAAGGACGTTAGATTCAAATTCAAGATGAACATGAATGCAATTTAACAAAGGAATCTAATCTATAGTCAAATGTAAAAATCTAAAATCTAAAACTCCTACACATATGAGATTAAGCTATACTATTGCAAGCATAATAAGGAACCTACTGATTACCAAATGAAATGAAAGTGAAAGACAATTTCATCATCCTATAGAAGAGTGTATTCACTTGATGTTGGATTTCTCTTATCACAATGAAGCCTCCAAAGTTTTTGTGCAAAGTGTGGATGAATTCTTGGTTTGGTTGGTTGATCGAAGAAAAGGTGAAGCTTTGTCAGTAGTGTTCTTGACAACACTTCGTTGCTCAATGTATGTTGATTGTTCGATCCTTATTTGTGAGGAAAGGGGTTTGTTATATAGAAAATGAGATTTGGGATGGACGATCAAGATCATGTTGAAGAATATCCAGATCAATGGTTGGAGTGTGTTGAGTGGAATTAGACATGAGAAAATTGTGCAAAGTTGATTGCACAATTTGTGTGATTGAGAAATAGATTGTCTAGTCAGGTATGTGATTGATCGGTTAATAGATTTAGATTGATCAATCAGGATTGTGATGGCCTAGTTAGGAATGTGATGGCTTAGTTAGGGATTGTGATTGATTAGTTAACATAATAGATTGTTCAATTAACAACTTTGATTGATTAGTTAACAAATTAGATTGCTCAGTCAATAATCGTAATTTTCTCAGTCATAAAGTGGGTGAAGAATATGAATTAATTGATTTAATTAATTAATTAATTCCTTTTTGGAGTTGAACGTGCAAATCAGGTTTGACTTTTGCAAATAAAGTTGCATTAGTTTGATTTGTTTTTTGATAATTGATTTGAATAGTTTGATTTAATTATTCAAATTTTTGGAGGCAAAGTGTTGTAATTAAATTATTATTTAATAATTTAATCAACTTAGAGGAATAAGGTGATTTAGTGACGTAATTAAATAATTGGCATTATTTAATCATCAGGATGAAATAAAGTGGGATTAGTACTTTATTAAATAATTGTGATTTATTTAATTGGTTGAAATGATGAAATGTGAATTAATCAAATAATGTTGTTTTATTTAATTAATAGCAGAATTAGGGTTTTTGGGACTTTATTAAATAAATGAAATTTATTTAATTTGTCTGAAATGATGACAAATTGAATTAATTAAATAATGTTGTATTATTCAATTAATAGAGGAATTAAGGTTTTTGATGTTGTTTTGATGTGGTGCGATGTGGGGATGTTGTGAGATAATTCCAAGATGATCTAAGATTATCTGAGACATTACGGGATGATTCTGAGCCATTTCGAGGTGATTTCGAGATGTTCTAAGATATCACGGGATGATTTTGAGCTATTTTGGGGTGATTTCGAGATGTTTTGAGTCATTACAAGATGATTCTGAGTCATTCCAAGATGTCACGGGTTGATTTCGATTCATTTTGAGATGTTACAAGATGATTCTAAGTCATTTTGAGATGTTATAGGATGATTCCAAGTCATTCTGAGATGTTACGGGATGATTCTAAGTCACTCTGAGACATTACAGGATGATTTTGAGTCATTCTGAGATGTTACAGGATAATTTCAAGTCATTCTGAGATGTTACAGGATGATTTCAAGTCATTCTGAGATGTTATGAGATGATTCTGAGTCATTCTGAGATGTTACGGGATGATTGGAGATAATGTTCCTTATTGTTTGAGGTTGTTTGATGTCTGAAATGATGAAAAAATGAATGAATTAATAATGTTTTATTATTCAATTAATAGAGGAATTAAGGTTTTTGATGTCATTTTGATGTGGTGCATGGTGGGGATGTTGTGAGATGATTCTGAGATGATCTGAGATGATCTAAGACATTACGAGATGATTCTGAGTCGTTTCGGGGTGATTTTGAGATGTTTTGAGACATTACAAGTCATTCTTAGATGTTACAGGATGATTCCAAGTCATTTTGAGATGTTACAGGATGATTCTAAGTCATTCTGAGACATTATGGGATGATTTTGAGCCATTATGAGATGTTACGGGATGATTCTGTGTCATTCTGAGATGTTACGAGATGATTCTGAGTCATTTTGAGATGTTATAGGATGATTCCATGTTATTCTGAGATGTTACGGGATGATCAAAGATGATGTTCCTTATTGTTTGAGGTCGTTTGAGGCTATTCAAGATGTGTGATGGGTGTCAAGTCAATTTTACATGTCTACATTTTCCCCCTCTTTGATACAAAGTACTGGTTGCTTTGTTTCAAAGATTCTATTTTTAAGATCAAGTTTTTTTTATTAAAAAAAATATGCCCCACTATGCATCGACATTTAGTGGAATGATAGTAGGACTTTGCGCTACCCCCTCGAGAGGTTGACCAAAAATTTCAAGCTTTGAGGTCAGGCTCTTGACAGTATTGGCCTATCGTTTCGATGTTTTTAGATGAAATGTTATATCAATATGTGCATCATTTCTCATTTCGGTGTTTTCTAGAGCTTCTAATTTGAAAGTAGGAAGATTCCCTAAGTGTAATTAGGGTTTCCTAGATGAAATTAGGGTTTTCTTGAGGTGTTTTATAGGCAATTTGTCTTCAAATTGGGTCATTTTTTCTTTGTTCCTCTTGCTAATTCTTGTCTCTAGATTTCACATTTTGTCAGTTGTTGAGGAAGAATGTCGAGATTCATGGTTTCCCCACATTGTTTTGAGCTCGTTCAAGAGTATAGATGACCTTCAAGCATTGGTGACCCGGTATGTACCTTCTCTCTTATCACTTTCATCATGCTTTTGTTCTTGTTATGCGTGTATGAAGTCCTAATAGACAATAACACTATTTTTGAGATTCTTACGTAGTTGCATCAGTTTTGGCACTTTGGTAATGTGAAAATTATGCTATTTTCCTAAACTTGTTAATTGTTTCATGTAGTTGTCCTAAAACTATGCTATTATTCTAAAACTACACGATTGTTCTGAACTTGCGCTATTTTTTTTTGTGCTATTGTCTTGAAACTATTCTTTTGTCTAGAAACTCTACCCTTGTTTGATGCTTTTGATCTAAAACTGCACTATTGTCCTAAAACTGCACTTTTATTTAGCTTTTGTTGAGAATTTGTCCCATAACCTAGCAATTGACTTCTCCTTCTGTCATTTTCTTTTTAGCATTATTCTAAACCCTAGCATGTGTCTATTTATCATCATAAATGTTTTTTGTCATCATTATCATGTTGTTTTGTGTTGCTTTTCATGTTTAAATTGAAACCCTAACATCCTAGTTTATAACGATTGCAGGTGAGTCTCTGACCGCTTATGATGAGAGATAGATGTCCTCGTCACTTGTTCGATCTGATTGTCCATTTCAATGCATTGGAGCAATACTTTCTTGACGTCATGGAATTACATTATATTTGTTACATGCCTCCAATTAGGACCCAAATGGCAATGTTGACTGCTCTTGTGGATTGGTGGCACTCTGAGACATCCTCTTTTTATTTGCCTACAAGGGAGGAAACTATTAATCTTGAGGATGTGTGGAGGATTCTTCATCTTCCTATTCATGATGAGCTTGTTACATACCAAGTTCTATGAGGTTCCCGTGCTATCCAACATTTTTTAGGTGTGGCACACTTTGATGTTCGTAATTTAGAGATTGATTTTTTTGATTTTTTTGACAACGCAAACCCTATCGTTCTTTTCCTTTGTGGCCTGGTATCAAGATTTATTGTTCCTGATAGATGAGTTCAACAATTTGCAATGGGATGGGGTAAATGTATTGAGAGTATGCTAGAGCATGGTACGAGATATTCCTGGGGTGCGTATTTGCTTTCCCATCTTTACTGAGATATGCATGAGGTGGTGTATTAGGGTGGGAGGACGTTGTCTGTAGGTGTATCACTTTTGCATGTTTGGGCGTGGGAGTATATTTTAGTGACTCATCCAAACGAGATTTAGGATCATTCTTCGAATGATCCATACTCTTATCATTATGGGGACTTTATGCAGTACACCTTGCCTGGGGACCTACACTATTGGTGTCGTGTATTTGATGAGATGACTAGTTTTGTATGGAAACCTTATATGAGCTACGAGGTTTGGACACAGGATGCGGATCAACTTGTGTACTACCAACAGACCTGTTGGTTGCTTGGCCATTCATCATCTGTGATAGATTTTTATCTACCAGATCGAGTTTGCCCCAGTTTGGAGAGAGACAGGGGTAGGTTCTTGATGCATATGAGGCTTGATTTGGTTAGACTTGTCAGGAGGTCCATGTATGGGGTATCCAGGTTGATGCAGATACTATTATTTCTAAGTTTGGAGCACTTTCCCTAGTTGGTTGGGGTTGGTTGGTTAGAGTGGTGGGCACGACGTAGGCATTTGAGGCTTACTAATCCTAGAGGTGATCCTATTTTAGGTAGAGAAGGCATTATAGGTCATCACAGGGAGTGACAACATGCTAAGGTTCTTGCAGAGTAGCTGGATTGAGCTCAGCGTGATGAGGCACAGGATATTCAGGATGAGTGGGTGCCTCCCGCACAAGGTCAGAGATAGGTTCCAGATCCTCCTCCACCAGCTAGAGACGTTGATTTATTGCTAGCTCAAATAACAATGGATAGAGATGTAGAGATTGCATGGCAACAGGCTATGGAGGCTTTGGTAGACACTTTGATGGTTGAGAAAGATAGTGTGATTGGTAGACTACATGCTATAGAGGCTCAAGTAGTATTACTGATAATAGAGAGAGATACTCTCTAGGTAGATCGAGAGAGCGATATTGGTAGACGACATGTTGTAGAGGCTCGAGTACTGTTACTAATAGCAGAGAGAGATAATATCCAGGTAGAGTGTGATAGTATGTGAGTTGAGTGAGATTGATATCTATAGGCATCTACCTATTATCAAACCTTATATAATGCTACCATTCCTAGGGCCTCTTAGCGTCCAAGGTTTGGGGAGTCAACTGTTGTGAATGATGATGGTGGCGGTGCTCGTGCAGGTGTAGGTGATCATTCTGTGAGACAACTAGATCATTTTGGTTCTAAGTAGTGTTTTCTCCATCCTATTGGGGTATTACTATTTTTGGTACTTGCTCTTCATGTTGTTTCATGGCGCAGAGGAATTTTGTAGACATGTGTGTTATATATATTCATTGGTCTAGTTGAGACCTTGTATATATGTTATGATTTTTTATTTTCCTATCACACTTGTGTCACCACGGATGATGTATTTATGACATATTCCCTTTTTGATGATGATATATATGAGATATAACTTCTTCTATTCAACCTCATTTTAAGTTTATGTGATGGTGATATATGATGATATACGTTTATATGTGTTTATTGCTTTTCTGATGTATGAATTTGATGTGGATGAATGAATCATACTTTGCCTTATTTCATGATGTGGTGTATGTTGATAAATGAATGCCCCATACATGATGCACGATGTTTTTTTTTTAATTGATTTATTGTCATCATGATATGTATCGATAACATTTGTGGATGCAATATGGATATGGTATTGATTATGTTCTATGTAGGATGAATGTTAATTAGAAGAAATATGATGATATATGGAGATATGATGATGTTAATTAGAAGAAATATGGTAATGGATAGTGATTGATGAGTTTCTTTTTCTTCTCTTTAGAGACTTCACGGTTTGAAAAACCCTGTTTGATGTAGCAAACAAATACGATGCACTAGGGTATGAATTACCAAGGTGACTTTGTATCTATTGTGTGGACTTTGACTCTACAAACAAAGAGTATCTTTTTTCATACCAAGCATACAAAAACTTTGTTTAAAGTATAGGGGGTTTGTGTGAAAAATGTTTCAGACTAGTCACACAAAGAGGTATAGAACACCTAACATGTAACTTCTTCATGAACTATTTTAATACAAATTTAATACTCAATAAAGAAAGTATTCGCCATGGTAATATTACAAAAATATCTTACAAAAAATAAATCGAAATGATGCTCAATTTCCCCCATTCCTTCTTCTCTAAATCCTTATGGACATCCTTGAGAGATCCTAGGAATGAGTCAATAAAATAAATCACAAAAAGTAAGACCACAAAAAAAAACACAAAGTTGCAGTATCACTTGCCATATCTGTTTAGGTTGGGGCTATTATCCGTTGTTGATCATGTCTATTGTAGGAATGGATCCGCTAAGGCATATCTCAGGATGTTGTTGGGACCTGTTTAAAAAGATAGGTATTTGATACTTTGGCATTGTTTTCGTCTATTTATAGTCAACTCTTATGCGATTGTTTTTTGCTTGAAAGTTCTAGTTGTTGATGTTTTCTTTGTTTTTTTGTCAAAGGGTGATTGGGATGGTTTGTTTATTATGGTTGAAACATTTATTGTGGATGTTGATGATGGGATGGGCCTTTTTTTTGTTTTTCTAATTTTTATGATGTTTTTTTTGTTTTATTTTCAAGGGACTAACCTAGGGCCTCAGGGGCTCATCAAAGATAAGCCTTAGCTATGTTATACATGCAGAGGCTCGTAGTTCGCTTGGTTTGATCATTTTTATTTTTTTGAATGTTTTTGGATTTTGTATATATTGACTAAGTTGAAATAAAGCATGTTGGAAACCTAAGGAGACTGACCTAGGGTCTTGAGGGCTAAAATCCTTGACTACGTTGTACATGTAGAGACCATGTAGTTCAACCATTTGACTCAATAGCTTGAATTTTTTTGGGTAAACAACATCGATAGCTTGGGTTTATATCACATTTCTATGTCTAGAGGATGTGTTGTGGGAAATTTTACTTGTACTATCTACGAGTCCCAAGTAAATTTTGATATCTGAGACTATTTGAGTGAAGGACTAATCCAATGATGTTTTTTTCTCATGTTTTCACATGTTTTTTTGATTTTTTATTATTTTTTTTTGGTGTTTTTGACTTTTTGTTGATTTCTACTATTTTTTACTTTTGTTGTTTTCTGACCATGATTGAATTCCACAAGATCTAATCCATGACTAGCTTCAGGAATTTTCACCCAATAGAACAACTTACCTTAATCAGTGACAAGCCATGGTTGGACACATGATTTAGGAAATGGATGGGTGGATGATGTGAAAAAGTGCTAATAGATAATAATGCATGCAATATTCATACATAGTATATGTTTACTAGGTTTTCACTATGGCACCTGTTCTAGGAGCGTCACAAAGTGGTTTTCACTCAAAGAACGTTTTATTTCTCTTTACTAATTTTCTTTCTTTTTGATTTTTTTTTGTATTATTTTTTTTCTTTTTGATTTTTTTTTGGATTTTTACCCTTTTGCCTTGGATGTAAGATGATGAAAATGTGGATTGGTACTTCACTTTGTTTTTTCTATAGGATATGTTGCGGAAAAACTTACTTGAACTAGATGTAGGGTTCAAGCAATTGTTGATATCTTAGAAATTTCAAGTGAAGGAATAATCCATGTTGTCATCATCTTTGAAGGTTACCTTGGTAGTGTGTTCATGGTATACCTTGTTTGTTGGGATGAATCATTTTGAAGGTTACCTTGGTGGTGCGTTGGAGGTATACCTTGTTGTTGGTACAAATTGTTTTGAAGGTTACCTTGGTGGTGCGTTAGTGGTACACCTTATTGTTGGGATAAATTCCTAGATCACAACATGAGCTAGAAGATAGATCAAGATTTATTCTGAAGCAACATGCAAGCATTTTCCCCCAGTGTCTAGAAATGTAGGTGATGGATTATCTTGTGATAGGATAGCATGTTTGGATAGAGTATGTCCTTTAGAAAAGGCATCATGGCTCAGATAATATTGGATAGGATAGGATCAATGATAGGAATCCATGTCAAGATGTTTTCCCTAAGCAAGTGTAAAGTGTATACCAAACATTTGTCAAGATCGAGATAAGTTGGATTTTGGAAACAATGGCTTGGGTTTGTTATGGATAAATTAAGATGCTTCTACCTGAAATGGTGCATGTAGATTCTTGATTCTACATATGATGCATATTTACCAAGTTTTCACCATGGTACTTGTCCAAATCATCACCATAGTGGTTTTCACTAAAGGATGATTTTTTTCTTGATTTTCTTGATTTTATTGATTTATGATGTCACACAAGATGCCTTTTTACCAAGATTTCATCATGGTGACCATTTTTTTCTCATTTTGAACCACTTGGTGGTGTTGATGTAGACGTTACTGGTGTTGATATGGTTATTGTTTATGTCATGACATGCCAACAATATCTTGCTTAGAGGAGTTGTTTTGCTAGGATATGAGTGCTTAAATGTAACCCCTGGAAATTATTGTCTTCTTTGTCGATACTAGAGTTAACCTTACCTTGATGCACACATCATGATAGAGTTCCCTTAGAGTCCTTATGATAAAAATTTGCTTCCAACACATGGTCAATGTGAGATTTGGATATCTTGGATGGCGAAATGCATTGAAGGATATGATATTTAGATGGATTGTTCGATAGTTTGGAACCTTTGACTCTCTAAACTTGGGATGATGAGCAATGATGGGTGGGTATGGAGATTATATTGGGACCAAATTTTTGATATACTTTGTAAGTTCTCTTGAAGATTTCTTTTGCATTGTTGGACATCTTTCATGGATGAACTTCCCTTTTTTATTTTGCACCATAGTTTCTTTGACTAATGAAGTTTGATATGGTTGATTTTATTTCTTTTTCTTTTGTATCTATTTAAAATTTTCTTGTCTATTTTTCTTTGCTAATTATTTTTCTTTAATGACTTTCTCCTTTCTTTGATATAGCTTTTTATTTTGTTTTTGGTCCCAATTAGAGGATGGAAATATATGTGGATGATGATTCATGTCATGGCTAGTTGTAGTGTTGGTATCAATTTCATCATAAGGAATCTTAGTGCTCTCTATGTTGATGCTTGCATTAGATAAAGTTGCCCCCAGTATTATTGAGGTATGTCTGATATGTTAAGATCCCTTTGAATAACCAAGACCTTGATGCTTAGGATTACCAATAATCCTCATTGGTTCTAAGATACCTTGTTCATGTAGGCCTAATCCTCTTTCTTGATAATTCATCCTTTGAGAGAGTTTATTTGCAATAGGATATGTCTTACCTTGGAAAAAATGTGTTAGTCCTTTTCTGCTCTGTTGTGGATCTCCAAATTTGATAGCTTCCTCACTGATAAGCTCCTTCATATGTGGGATACCTTCTTGATTGATATCTCCAGCTTGATTCTATGAAATATTAGATTTTAATGCTTCTTAAAGAGGTCTTTTTGATATTGTCCACAAAAAAGTCTCCCTCATTAATTTTCATATGCCTTCTTAGGATGTTTTTGATTCAAAAATTATGTATAAGTCCTCTTCCTGATCCTCTTCTAATATTTCTATATAGGATTTTTCTGATTCACAACCTATGTATAAGTCTTCTTCTTGATCCCTTTATGATATGTCTTTGGATTATGTTATGTCTTGACCCTTTGTAGAGATGTTAAGATTAGGAAGCTCTTGTTCTTTGGTAATGATATCAAGAGTATGGGACTCTTTTCTTAGATTAATATAGTCTACATGTCTATTAGGATTAAGCATCTCATGGGTAGATGTATGTGTGCTCGGTATATGGATTTGTTCATTTTTGGGAAAACATGGGATGTCTTGGCAGATATCTACCAAATTATTATGGTATTTTGATGATAGGGATTCTTGATCTTGAATTTGTGTGGTATCATCTTTGATATGCTTTAGATCACATTCTTGACATGGATTGATTTCAAAGAAAGGTTTTCTTGTAAAGGATCCTTGGATTTCCTTAAAATGTGGACATATGGGTGGTAGCTCTTGGCTTATATTTTTTGTATTGGGTATAAGTATTAGATTAAGAGTCTCTTGATCCTTAATATGTATTTCCATGAGGTTGGATGATGTCAATATATCTTGGATTGAAACATTGCTAGACTTGGGTGATTTATTTTGATCTTCTTCGAGATTAAATTCTTGATGTATGCTCACTTGATCACTGGATGATGTAGAGACATTGTCAATGTGATCAGTGATAGATAGCTCTTGATCATTGTTTTCAAATTTTGAGTTTGAGATTTTATCATTGTTGTCATTGGTAGATGGCCCTTGAGCGTCATTTTTAATAGCTATTTCTCCTTAATCAATGAGGTCTTGGATGAGGTTTTTGAGTGTAGCACATCTATTTGTTGGGTGACCCTTGATTTTGTGGAACTCGCATCGTTTGTAATAGTTATACCAAGGGAGTTTAAAAATTGGTTCACCATAAGTTGTACTATCATTGATTTTGATAAGTTCTTGTTGTACTAGTTCATGCATGATTACCTCTAAAGTTTCTCCCAAAGGGGTGAATTTCCTTCCTGGTTGGTAATTTTTCCTCTGTGGCTTTTCTTGATTGTTTTGCTCATGATTTTACAAAATTCCTTGATTTTTTGTTTGAGGTATATTTTGATACTGCATTTGAGGTACATTTTGGTGTTGCAAAGCTTCTTGATACTGTGACTAAGGTACATTTTGATATTGCACTTGAGATACACCTTGGTGTTGCAAAACTTCTTGATATTGTTGATATTGGAAGTGTTGTTGATGTGGATATTAAGGTCTTTGTGGATTAATGTCTATTTGTTGTGGATATGTAATGTTTTGACTTTGCACATGGCATTGATGATACGTCAAATTTTGATTTCATTTAAGTTCCTCAAGATCTCTCTCCATTTCATTTAGGGTGATTTGATGTTCTGGACTAATTCCTTGATGGGGGTTTTGAAACCCTTGATGTTGTTTCCCTATTTGATGTCATGACCCTTGATAAGAATGATTTGGGTAATAGATCGAGATTTTTTAGAGATGTTATGGTTGCTCAGTACCCTATCATAAGGTCACTTGGTTTATATCCTCATGGGCCACTTCTATCATTCATGGTGTTTGTTGGTGGGATACTGGTGTTTTTCTTACTTGTTTCCATTTTGTTCCAATGTTGTGATCTCATGGTTGTCATAAAAAACTTGGGTTCCCTATGGGAGAGTGGTGTACTCTCTAGTATGACTAAAATCCTAAAGACCCAATGTTGTCCTACAGATTATATGAGATACTAGAATTGTTGGAACAGACCAGGATTCTGACAATAGTAGAAGGAATACAAGTTTAGCTTGTTCCTTGAAGCACGTTTGTAAAATTTGTATACCAACCTAGTTCTAGTTTCATGAATTTCCCAAAGGTGTTTCTTGAAATATTTTAGATTAAGATTCCTAAGTCTAAAATTATGACTTGTGGACTTTACCTTAGGGATCTTGACCTTATGTGAGATCATGAAGGGGATAATTATTGCCATGCACCTGGTGGTAATATAGGTCTGTCTGCTACTATGCCAACTTTCTCTTCCTCTTCATCTAGGAAAATTGATGCGGTGAGAAACTGGTGGGGTGTTTCATTTTTTTTGAAAAATGAAGGTTCTCAAGCTGCTTATGATGTTAGTTTGTTCACCTTTGATATATGTGAGACAAGGCTGAAGGATCGGTGCTACAAGATCTAGTTGTTGAACTGGGGCAGTTAGTCGCCATATGGTCATAAATTTTGATGGTGTTATGGTATGGTTGTTGTGAAGCTCAAGACCCTAGGGTTTGAGTGTTGTTTTGGAATGATAATACTTTTTAGAAATCAAAATGTTGAAGAAATAAGGTCTATATTCCACTTCCTTTTCTAGAGGATATGTTGTGGGAAAGTTTACTTGTACTATCTGTGAGTCCCAAGTAACTTTTGATATCATGTATGTCTGAGTGGAGGAATGACCTTAATGGTTTGTTTGATTTTGATTTCAAATAGGTAGGATGGAAATAATGGATGTGGGACTATCTAATCTTCTGGATTTCCAATTGTTTTGGTTCAAACAATGATCTTATAAGAACCTTTCTCTCAACTTTTTCTCTATGTTTGAAGTATGGCAAGTGATAAAGAAACACTTGGACTGACTCAAAAAGCATTGACTTATGTGACCTTCATGTCTATAACCCAGGTTGTGAAATCAGAACACCCAAGCCATAGATCCCAAATGTTTACTTTGATTAATGTACCTTGAAATCAAATCCAAAATGTTCAAAAACCTTTAAGGAAAAAGATCATTTCAAAGGGATGTAAACATAAAGCTTCTCTCACAAGTATGCCCTAAATCAAAGGGTTTGTGATTCAACCATCTCATTCAGTGTTTGTTTTGAATGTGTTGTTTTTCTTTAAATCAAACACATAATTTGATGTCAAATTGTTTTGAATGTAATGGGCTAAGTTTAACATAAACCAATAATTACAACCCTATTGGATAGACACCATTCTCTTAGGTAGGCCTGCCGCATGCTCCAAAGAGATGATTTTACATGCAACTTATGGCATGGGCCTATAGTCGGAAATGGCAAGTAACTTCTCAAAAGTAAATTTTGATGCACCACTTTCAGAGAATGTTTTTGGATAATAGGGTGGCCTCTAAAAAAAATTGGTTCTTAGTGGTAATTGTGAACGTGGAAATGTAACACTCACCCGTTGGCCACTTAAGGCTCTTTAACTGTTCTCGTTCCACTTAAGGTATGGGATTAGGTGCAATCTATTGTCATCATGACTTGAAGCTACTTTCTTATGATTTCACAACCTTTAATATAGCTCACCAATAAACATGCTTTGAGACCTTGCAATGAGTTCTCTAGCATGGGATGTATCTCAAGGAAAGGCCCCTCTTTAAGGTAAACTTTAAAAAAAAGTGCAATGCTTAAAAATGTTCTTTTGCTCACCCAAGACCACCAAAAGGTGCGAGGGGAGAAGATAAAACACTTGAGCTTTTCCAATCAATGAATGCATAGTGAACAATCCATAGCAAATTGATTAATTTTAAACACCTCGAGCGATATCCCCAAAAAAATTGTGAGTAAATCAAAACGAAGTTTTTTTTAACTTGCACCAATATGAAGTGTTCAGAACATCAAGTAGTTAAGATAGCAATGGTGAAAAATCATAAAGAAACATTTATTCATTTTTATGAGCTCTAATAGAATTGTTTCTAAGAAAATCAGTCCTGGTCATATCTTGGTCAACAAATGTAAAATGTGTGTGCGCCAACAAAATGGAAAATATTTTTCGCTCTTTTTATGCACCAAAATTTAAAGGTTCCTAATTATGAAAACATGAAATGTGTTCATTTTTAGAGCCCAAAATTGAAGTTTTTTTTTGTTCTTTTTATGAGCACCAAACAAAAGTTCCTAACTTAGAAAACTTAAAATTGGTTCATTTTAACAACACCAAAATCAAATGTGAGTTTTTTGTTCCTAAATTAGACACCATTCTCTTAGGTAGGCCTCCCTCATGCTCTAAAGAGACAATTTTGCATACAACTTATGGTATAGGCTTGTAGTCGGAAATGCCAAGTAACTTCTCAAAAGTAAATTTTGATGCACCACTTTCAAAGAATGTTTTTGGATAATAGGGTGGCCTCTAAAACAATTTGGTTCTTAGTGGTAATTGTGAACATGGCAATCTGACACTCACCCACTAGCCACTTAAGGCTCTTTAAATGTTCCTATTCCACTTAAGGTATGGTATTAGGTGCAGTCTATTTTCATCATGGCTTGAAGCTACTTTATCACGATTTCACAACCTTTAATATAGCCTGCCAATAAACATGCTTTGAGACCTTGCAATGAGTTCTCTAGCACAAGAATTATCTTAAGGAAAGCCCTCTCTTTAAGCTAAACTTAAAAATAAAGTGCAATGCTTAAAAATGTTCTTTAGCTCACCCAAGATCACCAAAAGGTGCGAGGGGAGAAGATAAAAAACTTTAGCTTTGCCAATCAATGAATGCATAGTGAACAATCCATAGCAAATTAATTCATTTTAAACACCTCGAGCGATATCCCCCAAAAAAATTTGAGTAAATCAAAACAAAGTTTTTTTAACTTGCACCAATATGAAGTGTTTAGGAAATCAAGCAGTTAAGATAGCAATGGTGAAAAATCATAAAGAAACATTTGTTCATTTTTATGAACTCTAATAGAAGTGTTTCTAAGAAACACAGTCCTAGTCATATCTTGGTCAACAAATGTAAAGCGTGCATGCATCAACAAAATGGGAAATGTTTTTCACTCTTTTAGTGCACCAAAATTTAAAGGTTCCTAATTATGAAAACATGAAATGTGTTCATTTTTTAGAGCCCAAAATTGAAGTTTTTTTTTGTTCTTTTTATGAGCACCAAATGAAAGTTCCTAACTTAGAAAACTTAAAATTGGTTCATTTTAATAACACCAAAATCAAATGTGAGTTTGTTGTTGGTCATTTTAGTGCACCAAATGAAAGTTCCTAACTTAGAAAAGCTTAAAATTTTGTTCAAATTTTTAATAGCATCAAAACTAATGTGAGTTTGTTGTTTGTTCATTTTAGAGCACCAAACGAAATTTCCTAAGTTAAATAAAAAAATATTTGTGGATTGGAAAATCTTGGACCGATCATCTTCCCTATAACAAAGATGTTAAATTTACTAGAATCCTACATAAGATCTTTCAATTCATTCTTAAATATCCAAAAACAAACAATAGTTAGTGAAAAACCCTATTAAGATAGTGCAGGATTTGTGCACTTGTCCATCAGAATAACTGCTCACAAAAAGAAATACAAATGCATAGAAAAAGAGAATTGCTTAGTTCCATAAACAATTGCTAAAACTAGACAGCAAAAGCTAACACTGTGAAACCACAAGCACATAGGTTTTAGACAAAAGTGTCATTCCCATGACAATAGCATAATTTTCTTAACAGATAAGCACTCAGGTTTTGTGGACACATGTGTGAAAACTCTATCAAACACGTTTTCGGGACCTACACCTTCAAAATTGACTCAAATGAATGTTAGAGGAGGGGACTAGGGTCCCACCGGGTGTGCCAGAATGTGTGAGGGGGAAAAAGGATGTTAGTTCAAACTCAAGATGAACATGAATGCAATTTGACAAAGGAATATAATCTTCATTCAAATGCACAAATCTAAAATTGAAAACTCCTATACATATGAGATTAAGCTATACTATTGCAAGAATAATAAGGAACCTACTAATTACAAAATGAAATGAAAGAAAAAGACAGTTTCACCATCCCGTAGTGGAGTGTATTCGTTTGATGTTGGATTTCTCTTATCACAGTGAAGCCTCCAAAATTCATGTGCAAAGTGTGGATGAATGCTTGGTTTGGTTGGTTGATCGAAGAAAAGGTGAACCTTTTCAATGGTGTTCTTGACAACACTTAGTTGCTCAATTTATGTTGATTCTTTGATCCTTATTTGTGAGGAAAGGGGTTTGTTATATAGAAAATGAGATTTGAAATGGATGATCAAGACCATGTTGAAGAATATCCAGATCAACAGTCGGAGTGTGTTTAGAGGAATCAAACATGAGAAAATTGTGCAAAGTTGATTGCACAATTTGTGTGATTGAGAAATATATTGGAAATTCAAGGATGTGATTGATCAGTTAATAGATTTAGATTGATCAATCAGGATTGTGATGGCCTAGTTAGGAATGTGATGGCTTAGTTAGGAATTGTGATTGATTAGTTAACATAATAGATTGTTCAGTTATCAATTTGGATTGATTAGTTAACAAATTAGATTGCTCAGTCAATAATCATAATTTTCTCAATCACAAAGTGGATGAGGAATATGAATTAATTGATTTAATTAAATAATTCCTTTTTGGAGTTGAACGTGCAAATCAAGTTTGATTTTTGCAAACAAAGTTGCAGTAGTTTGATTTAATTATTCAAATTTTCAGAGGGAAAGTGTTGTAATTAAACTATTATTTAATAATTTAATCAAATTAGAGGAATAAGGTGATTTAGTGACATAATTAAGTAATTGACATTATTTAATCAATCAAGATGAAATAAAGTGGGATTAGGACTTTATTAAATAAATGTGATTTATTTAATTGGTCGAAATGAGGAAACATGAATTAATCAAATAATTTTTTTTATTTAATTAATAGCAAAATTAGGGTTTTTGGGACTTTAATAAATAAATGAAATTTATTTAATTTGTCTGAAATGATGAAAAAGTGAATTAATTAAATAATGTTGTATTATTCAATTAATAGAGGAATTAAGGTTTTTGATGTTGTTTTGATGTGGTGCGATGTGGGGATGTTGTGAGATGATTCTGAGATGATATGAGATGATCTGAGACATTATGAGATGATTCTGAGCCATTTCAAGGTGATTTCAAGATGTTTTAAGATATTACGAGATGATTTTGAGCTATTTCAAGGTGATTTCGAGATGTTTTGAGTCATTCCAAGATGTTACAGGATTATTTTGATTCATTCTAAGATGTTACAAGATGATTTTGAGATGTTATAGGATGATTCCAAGTCATTTTGAGATGTTACAGGATGATTCCAAGTCATTTTGAGATGTTACAGGATGATTCTGAGTCACTCTGAGACATTACAGGATGATTCTGAGTCATTCTAAGATGTTACAGGATGATTCTGAGTCATTTTGAGATGTTACGAGATGATTCTGAGTCATTCTAAGATGTTACAGGATGATTTCAAGTCATTCTAAGATGTAATAGGATGATTTCAAGTCATTTTCAGATGTTACGAGATGATTCTGAGTCATTTTGAGATGTTACGGGACGATTGGAGATGATGTTCCTTATTGTTTGAGGTTGTTTGAGGTCTGATTTTTTTCAATGTTGTTTGATGTTGTTTGAGGTGTGTGATAGGTGTCAAGTCAAATTTACATGTCTACAAATTGAAATTTGAATATGAGTGAAGAATGCATATTGAAAAGATGGCTTATGTTAACTCAAAATGGAATTTAATGGAAAATTAGAATTTCCCAATTAAATTGTGATTGGCTATGGAATTGAGTTATATGTTGCAATGTTCATACTATTTTTAAATTAATAGGTAGATATGATCTTCCAGTAAGTAATTACAAAGTGTGAGTGTGGGTTTTCTGTGAGAGGGGAGTACCCTGTTGCATCACCTTCATTACCTAGACCTATAGTTGTGTTCTACCATTCCATGATCATTGATACATTTGTAAACTTAGAACCACCTTGGTATTTCAAATTTTCTCATTTTATGGATATTTTTACACATGCTCTTGCACCATCATACTCCCCTTTTCTATTCCTAGCCTTAGTAAAATATGCAATATATTAAACACCATTGATTGCATGCATCTACTAAACTAATATAATATCTATAAATTCTTAAATTATGATGTCTAGTTATCTAATCATATAATGTGTTGACCAAATATAATATTTTTATCTAATAAATTATCATAGAAAATCTAAAGAAACTTTGTATAAATTTGGTAGAATGAGTATGTTCATCACTAATGTAAATTTGATGCTCCCTTCAAATATTTCTAGATTTCTTCTTAGGTATATGAATGAAAGCTCTGTATATAAAAATAGGAACCTAAATAGAGTTATAATATTGAGATTGGACTTCATTCTATGGTTGGAATATTATAGTTTTCTACCAAATTTATAATAGACATAATGATACCAAAAGGAAATGTGTCTTTACATAACTTGTATTTCTCATTTAACTGTTGAATTTTGTGTATTTATTACATACTCATACTAATTTATCTTAAAATATACATAAATTTGGTTATAGTTATACCTTTACTCACTAGATCACTTCTCCTTAATTATTTTTCATCTCTTACTACATATGTTATTGATTTATATTTTAAAACTAATTAGTTTATTTCTAATCACATGCTCTCTCTTTATATATATATTTAATATATAAATTGATAACATATGTAGTAAGAGATGAAAAATAATTAAAGATATAACTATAATCAAATTTATGAATATTTCAAGAGAAAAAATGTGTGATATATATACATATATATAATTTTACAAATGTTGCAGACTAACATGGCTACATGTAATCCATTCAATTATGATTTCTTATAGAAAAAAAATTATCCATCCATTATTTCACATAACACACTTTAAATAAAATATCTTGTTGATTTAAGTGGAGTTTATATCATACGTTCTTATAAAACATCATTAGTATGCAAACTAATTGTAATACCCCAAGCCAACACACTCAGAACAAAACCTAATAAAATAAATACTTAAAAAAAAAGACCACACCATTGATAATGCAACAATGACATGTCACACCTGCACAACAACAGAAGACTAACTACTCATGGGATAAACCCACCATGATGAACACATAAAAGAGAGACAGGACAACGACTACATGACAATCGATTACTAAACCATGATTATGTTCCCTCACAACACCACACCAAGATAGTATGAGGGAAACACCAACCTCCAATCCACATCTAGACACACTTCAAAACTCTAAACATAGATGTAAACTTCCATAAGAGGTTTCCTAACCAAGAGTCACAACTCACCACAAATTGGAATGACGATGAGTCACTTTCAGACAACCACATGCTTCCAAAGCATCTTGTCACAATGTGATAACACACAAGAAGAATATTGAATATAAATCTACAACACCCCATGACCTATGAGGCTTGTTGAGGAAACTAACAAGGCCAACCATGAAGGATTACAACCTTCTAAAGTGGTGCAGTCATGGTAAGGAGGGTCCTCAAAGAGAACAATTTGAACCATGCAACAAGAGTAACACAACAAAATCAACACAATTTATGGAGGAAAATGCAGGTGCAAACATTCCCATTATCTGAAATATTGATTACATATAGTTGGTCACATCCGAGCTTACAGATTCGGTACACAGGCTTGATTACAACATGCTCAAAATACAATTCTCATACATGCGAGCGAAAATATATAGATCAGATCTCATATACCACATATCCTTTTTTCTCCTTCCTCTTCCTATCTCTAATGTTTGAATACTATCTTTATATCATACCTATGAGTCTGGAAACATCCACGTTGGCCAAATATCCCTACAATCTCCAAGAAGAAATGTGTAATGTGTGCAAGAAAAGGTCGGCCTCAAATTTGAAATTCATCCACGGTAGGTGTGTATGATGAAGTGTGGGACTGAGTGTAAGGTCAAGGAAACTCCATGGAACAAATCTAAACACATTGTGAGGATCCACAAGTCATGGGAAGGGTCTGTGATCGATCCAACTAGCTATTAGGGTTTGAAATTATTTCAGGGCTAGAACCAAAACTGTTACTTAATCCGAAAGCAATATCTTGTTGGATAAAGATCCAAATAAACTAAAAAACCTGGAATAAGGAAATTGAGCATGTCCATAATGAAATCCCAGGTATGCAAGATCTGGTGAGAAAACATGAAGAAACACCGGATCTCCCAACTTGAACAAGAACAGGAACAAAATAAGAACAAAAACTAAAAGGAAATATTTTTTCATTGATGCAAGATTGCCAAGAACCAAGGATGCTCTTGCATCAGACATCCGGGGTTATTGAAAAGTGAGCCTCTCACTTTTTGGGGGCCAAAGGAAAACCAATACGGTCTACCTCAGCTTGAGAAGTCCAAGAAGAATCCTCCACTGGTCTACCTTTCCACTTCACAAGATATTTTGTGTACTATCTTCCACGAGTCTTTCTCCCATCTCTGATAGCCAAAAATGCATCTATCTCATCTACTTGTTGTTTAGGAATTTGTTCTTCCAACTTCATCTTACTGTCCTCACTGAATTCTGCTTCATGGTACTAATGTAGGTCTGCAATGTTGAATATAGGTGATATGATCATGCCATCCAGTAACTCCACTTCGTATGCATTCCCTGAGTCAAATTTCTTCAATATCCTACAAGGTCCAAACTTCCTCATCTTCAATTTACTATATGTTCCAATTGGAAATCTTTCTTTCCTCAAGTACACCATCACTTCATCTCCAAATCCAAACTCCTTATGTCTCCTCTTTTCATCTGCTTTTTCCTTATACTTTTGGTTCATGTTCTCCAAATGTTGCTTCACTTGAGTATGCACTATCTTCATATGTTTTATAAATTATTTTGCTTGGACACTGCACTTATCTTCCTTGCTAATGTATCTTAGCTCCGATATACCTCTAGGATGAAATCCTATAACAATCTCAAAAGTGGTCTTTCCAGTACTCCTGTTCACTAAATTATTGTAGGAAAACTCTGCTTGTGCTAGGACTAGATCCCAACTTCCGATCTTCTCTCCAACTAAACATCCCAAAAAATTTCCCAAACTTCAGTTCACTACCTCTGTCTATCCATCTTTTTGTGGGTGAAAATTAGAACTAAACTTCAAATCTATTTTCAACTTCTTCCAATGTGTTCTCCAAAAATAGCCAACAAACTTTGTATCTCTGTCAGAAACAATACTCCTAGGTAATCCATGCAATATGACCACTTCTCTAAAGAACAAATCTGCCACATGTACTACATTTGTTGTCTTCTTACAAGGTATGAACTGTGCCATCTTGGAAAATATTTCCACTACCACAAATACTGAATCATTACCTCTCTATGTCTTAGGCAAACCAAGTATGAAATCCATACTGATATTCTCCCAAGGTCCTTCTAGTACCATTAGTGGGTTATACAATCCAACATTGTGACTACTTCCTTTTGCAACTTAACAAACTCTGCAACTCTGCACAAATCTTCTTACATCCTTATGAATCTATGGCCAAAAGTAGTTCTCACTCACCAATGCTACTGTCTTGTCAATTCCAAAATGTCCGGCCAATCCTCCATTATGTTTCTCTTTTACCAAGTTATCCCTCATTGAAATTTGGGGTATACACAACTGGTTTCCTCTAAAAAACATGTCCTCTTGGATGAAATAATCCAACCATTGACTTCTATCCTCCAGGATTGGTTCTCTACATGCTCTCCAAGGTTCTGTAAAATTCAGGTCTTCCTTATACAAGTTCCTCAATTCATCAAAGCCTAATACCTCCACTCTCATCTATGTCAGTAAATTCCTTCTCCTACTCAGAGTGTTAGCAACTTTATTTGACTTTCCACTCCTATGTTTCAAGACAAAAGTGTAACTCTGTAAGAACTCTACCCATCTCATGTGTTTCTGATTCAACTTACCTTGACTATTCAAATACTGTAAAGCTTGATGATCCATATACAACACAAACTCCTTAGATAACAAGTAATGTCTCCACTTTTTCAAAGCTTGAACTATGGCATAGAACTCCTTATCATATATTGAATACCTTCTCCTTGCATCATTCAATTTCTCACTAAAATAGGCTATTGGTCTTCCTTCTTGACTTAACACTGCTCCAATTGCATTTCCACTTGCATCACAATCTACTTGAAATACCTTATCAAAATCTGGTAAAGCCAACATAGGCTGCTTAGTCACCTTTTGCTTCAAAAATTTAAAACTCTTGTATACTCCAAATGTCCATCTAAAATCCTTCCTATCTCCTCTCATCATCTTTGTCATGGGGTTACAAATAGAACTAAAATTCCTAATGAACTTTTGGTAGAAACTAGCCAATCCATGAAATGATCTTACCTCTCCAATGCTTTCAAGCATAGGCCATTCAACAATAGCTCTCACTTTCTTAGGATCCATCTTCAATCCATCTACTGATATCACAAATCCTAGATATACCAATTCCTCCTTCATGAAAGTACACTTCTTTAGGTTTATCAACAACTGTTCTTCTTTCAATCTCTGCAAAACTTGTCTTATGTGCCACAAATGCTCTTCTCTAGTCTTACTGAAAATCAAAATGTCATCCAAATATAAGATCACAAATTTACCCAAGAATTTCTTCAATACCTCATTCATCAACCTCATGAAAGTACTTGGTGAATTTTTCAACCCAAAAGGCATCACCAACCACTCATACAATCCTTCATTTGTCTTGAATTTTTTTTTCCACTCATCTCCTTCTCTGATTATGATCTAATGATATCCACTCTTCAAGTCTATCTTTGTAAAGTACTTAGCTCCACTCAAACAATCCATAATGTCATCCATTTGGGGCAAAGGAAATCTATACTTCACCATGATCTTGTTTATGGCTCTAGAGTCGGTACACATTCTCCATTCTCCATATTTCTTAGGAGCAAGCATAATAGGTACTACGCAAGGACTTAAGCTTTCTCTGATCAAACCTCTCCTCAATAACTCCTGCACTTGTCTATTCATTTCTTCATTCTCTGCCGGTGTCATTCGATGTGTTGCTTTATTAGGAAAACTAGCTCCAGGAATTAGATCCATGCAATTAATAATACTCCTTACAGGTGGTAATCCATCAGGTACATTATCTGAAATGATAGCCTCATATTATGTCAGCAACTCTCTTATCTCTTCTGATTGTCCTTCTATATGTTTCATGTCTTCAACTTTCTTAGGTACCAATGCATAACACAAGTTCTCATGTCTCAGTCCATCTATAAATCTTCTTCCATCAACCAAATATATTCTAGTAGTCATGCAAATCTCAGCCTTAGGAACATCTTCCAAGGGTAACAAAGTCTGCTTCATCCCATTAGCAACAATGGTGTATATGTTCTTCTTTCCATCATGAATATCTTGTCGGTCATACTGCCAAGGCCTTCTCAACAAGATATGGCATATATCCATGGGCATAATATCACATAAAACATCGTCATGGTAGTTTCATATCTTCAATTTCACCAAACATTGTTCACTTCCCAGTATTTTATGCTCATCTTGAATCCATGCTATCTGATAGGGTTTAGGGTGTTTCAACCTTTCCAACTTCAGTTTGGTTACCATTTCTTTAGAAGCTAGGTTCTCTGAACTTCCACTATCAATGATTACTTTGCAACATTTAGCAGCTACCTTACATCTGGTCTTGAACAAATTCTTTCTCTACAATGGTTCTTTCTCCAATTCAATTTGACACAATACTCTCCTATTCACCAATACCTCTCCTTCTTCCAGTTGATTAGATGATCTGGCATGATCCTCCTCAACAAGGGTTGTTCTCTTATTGTTCTTAGTCTTTCTACTTGAATCTCCTTGTTTACATTCAAAGGCTCTATTTCCTTCTCCACCACATTTAAAACAAGTTCCCTTGAATACTCTTTTCTCTTGTCCTCTGTCATCTTTTCTATACCCTTCATTTATGTAGCCACCATATCCTCCTCTTTTGTAAGATCTTCCATCATCCTTTCGGTACGAATTTTCACTCCTATTGACCTCCTTATTTTGATTTGCAAAGGTTCCTCTTCCTCCTCTATTAATTATTCTTCCTCTCTGAAATCTTCCACCTCTTCATCTCTGTCTTTGTTCATGTATTTTATTCAGCTTCTCCTCTGCTTTTAGGGCACACTGATATGCCTCTTCCACACTCAACAACTTAATCAAACTAATCTCATCATGAATAGATGACCTCAAACCATTCACATATCTGGCTACTTGTTCAATCTCATCTTCTGAATGTCCAGATATGATATTCAACTTATAGAATTCCTCAGTATACTCTATCACACTTTATTCTTTCTACTTTAGGTTCTACAACTTCTTGAACAAACTAATCTAATAATATACGGGCATAAACTTTCTCTTCAATTTATTCACCATCCGATCCCATGATCTTATCTTCTCCTTTCCTTTTCTTTGTCTATTTTTCTACAAATGTTCCCACCAAAGGGATGCATGTCCTCTCAATTTTGTACAAGAAAATTTCACCTTCTTATCATCTGGGGTAACTTTAAAATCAAAGTATTTCTCCATTTTCGTTATCCAATCCAACAATTCATTTGAATCTAGCTTACCATTATAGTCTGGTGGATTGAAATGTGGCTTAATGTTTACTTTGGTTAGGGCTCTGATGAACCTCTCTTATCCTTGATCAAGGCCAGGTTGCTCTTCTCTTGCAACTTCTTATTGTTCTTCTACGTCTTCATCACTTACATCATCAACTAGTCATCCTCTTCTCTGGGTCATTTCAACCACTTCTAATCTAGCAGCAATTCCTCTCAACATTTCCATTACAAAAGGGTCTGCATTTCCACACACTCCATCTCCTCTACCATTTCTTCTTCCCACCATCTTTACACAAGTCCTCTGCAATTCTAGGTCAAATCCTCAATTTGCCACCCTACAAAAAATCTTCAACAGGACTATGCAATCTCTGACAATCTCGCAAGGAATGAATATCACTCTGATACCAATTAGTGCAATCATGGTAAGGAGGGTCCTCAAAGAGAACAATCTGAACCATGCAACAAGAGTAACACAACAAAAGCAACATAATTTATGGAGGAAAATGTAAGTGCAAACATTCTCATTATCTGAAATATTGATTACATATAGTCGGCCACATCCAGGCTTATAGATTCGGCACACGGGCCTGATTACAACATGCTCAAAATACAATGCTCATACATGCAAGCAAAAATCTATAGATTGGATCTCATATACCACATATCCTTTTTTCTCCTTCCTCTCCCTACCTCTAATGTCTCAATACTAGCTTTATATCATATCCGTGAGTCTGGAAACATCTATGTCATCTAGAGATTGCTACAATCTCTGAGAAGAAATGTGTAACATGTGCAAGAATAGGTTGGCCTCAAATCTGAAATTCATCCATGGTAGGTGCGTATGATGAAGTGTGGAACTGAGTGTAAGGTCGGGAAAACTCCATGGAACAAATCTAAACACACTGTGAGGATCCACAAGTCACGGGAAGGGTCCATGATCGATCCAACTAGTTGTTAGGGTTTGAAATTATTCTGGGGCCAAAACCAAAACTGTCACTTAATCCAAAAGTGATAGCTTGTCGAAAAAATATCCAAATGAACTAAAAACCTAGTATAATGCAATTGAGAACATCCACAATGAAATCCCAAGTACACGAGATCTGGTGAGAAAACATGAAGAAACACTAGATCTCCCAACTTGAATAGGAACAAGAACAAAATAAGAACAAAAAATAAAAGGAAATATTTTTTGGTTGATGCAAGATTGCCAAGAATCAAGGATGCTCCTGCATCGTGAAGTTTCCACAAGACTAGGTGCATAGTCTCCCTAACCCTAGTTTTGACAACCAAGCAACTTTGAAAGAAGACATGAAAAATAAGGTAAGAGAAGCCACAATTTCTCAACAAAACACATAAGAACATGCAAACAACACCACTAGACCCCTGCAACCATAAGGAATGACTTATGTTTACATTATTTTCCCATACAGGGCCCCAAAACAAAGAAGACAAATCAAGTCCTAAAACAAAGAAACTTGACTAGGTTTTCGGGGATTCCGACGACTAAAATGATTAAAAAAGGAAAAATAAAAAGCATAAAAATTATTCATTAGTAGAATTAGGATTAGAAAACACTAGATAAATGAGATTAAGAGGGTCAAAATTCTTTTTTTTTATGGGAAGAATTCTGTCCAAACACAAGATGATGCTACCCAAACAAAGATAGACAAAATTTTAACTTTTTAAGCTTGCAAAACTAGGCTGCCCAACTATAAAATGTGACCACTAAATTCATTTTAAACCCAAAATAAATGTTCCTAAGTTTATTTTAGCTTTCCAATACATAAATATTGTATATTAAAAGTATGATCATGCCCGACACCAATATTGAGACACGTAATTAGGGCTAAAACACTAATATTTACAAATCTTACAATACTTCTCAATGAGAGGTCCATTAATATTAATATTAAAACTTGAATGAAAGGAAAACATCTAAATCTTGGTATATTATGGTACCATGATGTTCCTCAATCCATGAAACTTTGATCCCCAATGGTGGTTCCACACCACCCAAACTCATGGAATCAAAAGATCCACTCCCATTGTGCTAGGAGATAGTCACATGGACCACAAGCATAACACTCATGCCAAACACATGGGGATAGGGATTACACAAACAATACACAAATCATATAATTAACATATGCATCATGCATCAAAAAATCATCCAAATCATATAACAGATCTAATGCATGTTGTCACTTGGTACAATCACTATGGCATAACACAATCCATATTGGGAAAACTCACCAATGGGTAAGTGCACCAAGATGGTGCACAAAAAGGGGGTCAAAATTGGCCACTTTGTTTTCTAAAATTAGCTAAAACTAAACTTCGAGGAGTAATGTGAGATTCATGCACTCAAAATTTGAAGATACCAAAAGAGCAAGAATTTTAGTACTCTAAATCTAGTTTATAAAATACTAAAGTTTTTCAAAAATAGGTAAGATTAAGAGGATCAAATGCTTCGTTCACACAAAAAAAATCTTGTTCTATATATCAAAACATAACATAGTGTCTGGTAGATGCCCCTCAATTTTTTAGTTGCATTTAGTATTTTCAAAAACCCATTAGTAGAAATTTATTTAAGAGTGAGTAATAGAAGTATATTTTTTGTAATTTTTTATTGAGTAATTTTTTATGATTTTTCAAAGTGGATGCATCCTGAAAATCACATCACTGAGTGTGCACATCACATAACTTGCACCAAAATAATTGAAAATGTTTTTTTTTTCTAATGTGTAAAGAATGAAGTGTAGAATAATATTATATACATTTTTTAGAATTTCAACAAGTAGGTCAAAAGTTATTAAAAAAATTCAATGTATATGTCTATGATAACTATGGAAACATTAATGAAAGAAATTAAAAATAAATATGTTAACATAGTTCAAATCTAAAAAAAACATGGTTTCAAAGCTTAGAAGACATGTGAAATTATGGTGATAATTTTTACTAAGAATTGATTTATAATGTGTAAACCTAATGATGAGCAAGTAAATAAACAATAATGGAGGAAAGAATCATGTCAAAATGAGGCAAATGAACCATCCAATCCTAAGGCTTGTCATTCAAGCCTAAGTAAAATCCAAAACATGTAATGTATTCTTTGGGAAAGCCAAAACATGTATCTATTTTGGCCTGCACTAAAAGCATCTTGTTCTTGAATCTTACTTTCCAACTCTCTCGATCCACCTCTATCTCTAACTCTCTATATCTCTCTCTATCAATATTCCTCCCTTTTTTCCTCCATTCCTCCCCACAAATTTTTTATATCCCTCTCTCTCCCTCTAAATATTATATCTCTCCCTACCTCTCCCTCCCTCCCTCCCCTTTGTACTTTTTTTCTCAAATCTATCTCTATCTCCCTCTCTCTCTTCCTATTTACCTCCCCTTTCTACTCATTTTATCCCATGTATCTCTTTGTCTCTCTATACCTAACTCTCCTTATATCTAACTCTTCTTTCTCCCTATCTAGATCTCTCCCTCCATATCTCCCTAAGCTTCTCTACCTCTTTATGTCTCTCAATATGTCTCCATATAGGTTATAATTTGATCATGTTTCTAGGAAGAAAATGTCTCCCCCATCAGGTCAAAAATTCATCTTCATAGGAGAAATTAGTTATAATGTGCTCATGTTAATATGAATATAGAATCCTCTTTGTATATCTCTCTATATTTCTTTCCTTCCCTCTCTATCTCACTCCATTTGTCTCTCTAATGTGCTCGTATTTCTATGAAGAATTTAGAGTTGAGGTTTTAGGGTTGAGGGTATAGGTTTTAGTGTTAATTATTAATATGAATATTTAGGGTTCAGTGTATAGTGTTCAAAGTGCATCTCCTAGTGTTTAGGGTTTAGGGTGTAGGGTTTATGGTTGATGATAGAGGGTTGAGGGTCTACCTACCTCTTTATATATCATCTCACATCCCCCCCCTCTACTCTCCTCCACATATCTATTTCTCTCTATCTCACTTATCTTTCCCCTAGATCTACCTTTTTCTATCTAACCTCTCTCTCCATCTCATCTTTATATCTATCTCCCCTTCCTACCTCTCCCATCATCCATCCTTATCTACCACTCCCTCCCTCCCTATGTACATCTATCTTTTCTCTATATCACATATCTCTCTTTCTTTGCTTCTCTTCTCTCTATCTCACCTCTCTATATTTCTCCCATGTCTCTCTCTCTCTCCTCTCTCATATCTACCTTTAATACATCTAAAATATTCATTATTTAGGTTGTAGGGCCTATGTTTTATGATGGAGAGTTGAGAGTTGAGGGTTTAGGGATTAAATTTAATTATGTAGGTTTTAGTGTTAAATTATTAATGTTGGGTTTTAGGGTTTAACATATAGGGTATAAGGTTTATTTATTATGGTTTAGGTAGTAGGGTGCAAGGTTTAAGGCTGACAATGTAGGGTGTAGGGTTTAGGGTTGAGAGTATAATATTGAGTTATAATGTTTAGGTTTGAGGGTATGAGAACCTTGAGTGTTGAAGTTATAAGGTTTAGGGTAGAGTGTATAGGTTTTACGACCTAGGGATGAGTGTATGGTTTAGAGTTGATGGTATACGATATAGTGTATAGGTTTGAGGGTATATCATTTAGGATTTATTGTATAGGGTTGTGGGTTCATCCTATAGGCTTTAGTGCCTAGGGTTGAGGGTATATGATATAGGTTTTAGGGTTGAGTGTATATGTTTGAGGGTTTATTTTATAGACCTTAGGGTCCAAGGTTGAGGGATAGGGTTTAGTTTCAAGAGGGTATATGGTATAGGGTAGTTTTTATGCATGTATGTTTTATGGTGTTTTTATGATGATGATTAGGAATTTCTTATATTAATAATGATTTTTTCAAGGTGTATGTGATTTATGACATATGCATGTGAATGTTAATGTAGATATGCATATTGTTTAAAGTAAATCTAGAATGTATCTAATGAAGAATATATATGAATTTTGTGGATATAAAATTTAATAAACATGTAATAAAAATTGGAGCAACCACTGAACACATGCAACATATCTTTATTACAATTTTCTCAATATCCTCGACATATACAACCAACAACAACTAGTAGATAGCCAATTGACTGGTTGACATCAATGAAAACACTTGTAAACTTTCCTCAACACCTTTAGTATTTTCATTCTTGCAACAATCTCCACCTTTGACATTGATGGCAACGCATGATGTGAAAAACCATCAAAGACAACTTACTAGCTCTGAATACATTTTTCTATTTTCTCCCCTTTAGAAGATAATCTCTTATATGCTTCTTCTCATTCTCTTTTGACATGCTTCTTCTCTCCCCCTTTGACATCAATGTGCAAAGGAAAAATATTATTTTCCATTGATTTCTCCTTTGACATGAAAATAAAATACACAAAATGACAGCACCTAATACTACCTACTCCCCCTAAGAGGTAGCCACCAAAACATCAGTCCAGAAGAATGATAGATCCATGGATTCACCGGACTGATGCATCTCCATATGCATGTAGTTCAAGAAAGGAGGGGAAATAGACCCTAACTTCTCCCGGAGATACTCAAAAGTATCTTTAGGAAGAGACTTCATGGAAATATAAGCAATCTAATCCTTTGTCAAAACATACTCAAGTTTTATTTCATTCTCTATGACCTTCTCTCTTCAGAAATGACATCTGATAGATATATGCTTCATCCTCGAGTACATCACAAGATTCTTAGATATGTTAATTTCACTTGTATTATCATAGAAGATATAAATGGGATCATAATATAGCACTATGATATCTTTCAATGTCTATTTCATCCATATAACTTGTGTACAACAAGATGCAACAACAATATACTCATCTTTAGTAGTAGAAAAGGAGACCAAATCTTGCTTCTTACTCAACCATGCCACCAATCTACATCCAAGAAAGAATGCACCACCACATGTACTCTTTCTATCATCTACACATCCAACCCAATTTTCATCTATATAGGCACTAAGCGTAAAGTTAGTATCTTTAGGATACCACAATCCACAATCTGGAGTGCCATTTAAATATCTAAATATTCTTTTAACTACAACAACATGTGTTTCCTTTGGATCTTCTTGAAATCTAGCCATAATACAAACTGCATGCATGATATCTTGTCTATTAGTAGTCAAATATAATAGTCCACCAATCATAGATCTATACTTGCTCTTATCAGTCTTAGGTGAATTGTCATCTTTACCCAATTTGCAACCAATCACCATAGGAGTACTTATAATTTTGGAACCATCAATCCCAAACTTATTCAACATCTCTCTCACATACTTAGACTATGAAATTCATCTCCCAAAACATAGACATTTCAAATTCTTTTTGCATTTATTTTGCAAACATCTTGCACATACTTTCATTTCCTCCAAAGATAATATCATCAACATACACAACTACAATTAAGAATTTTTCATTTTCAATCTTAAAGTACAAATTACTATCTTCCATACCTTTGTTAAATCAAGTACATATCTAACCTTGCATACCAAGATCTAGGAGCTTGTTTCAACCCATATAAAGCTTTATTCAATTTGCACACCATATCTGGTTGATCTGTCAATTGAAATCCTTCTAGTTGTTCCATATAGACTTCTTCTTCTAACTCTCCATTCCAAACTGATGACTTACTGTCCATCTGATAGACCTTGAAATCATTGTTAGAAGCAAGTGCCAAGAATATCCTTATAGCTTCCATTCTTGCTACTAGGGAATTTTTTTCCTAAAAATTCATTCCTTCCACTTGTGAGTAACATTTACACACAAGCCTCACTTTGTTTCTAACCACTTCTCCATTCTCATTCGAATTATTTCTTGATATCCACTTTGATCCAATGATGTTTTTATCTGCCGATCTTGGGACCAATTTTTATGCCAATCAGGGGAGGTCGTACAACCACAGGACACAATTCCACACAATACAACTTATTAGATCACCAAACCCTCAAATTCTCACTCTCTCAACAAATTCACTCAATTCCTTGTAGCATTGCAATCTCCTTCAATCAGGTATATCTTTTAGAGAAGGTTTTCTCAGACCAATACCTAAACCTTGTCAAAGACCCATCAGGGCACTCAACAACATATCAACAAACTACAATAGACTTCTTTCAAAAAACTTCTTCAAATTAGGCTTCCTATGCTGACCATCTTGACCAATTAGGTCACTTTTTCAAAGGGACTCTACTTTAAACTTTCCCTTTCACTCAAAATCCAATTGGGCAGCAATCCATAGACCACCAAACCTAGTATTTCACCATTTTTTATAGAGACACTTCCTCCAAGGTGCCTAAACCTAAAACTCTCCTTTTTAACAATAAACATAGGGGTTTATTGAAAAACAAAGTACCAGCCTTCAGACAACCTTTACAACACCTCAAAAAGGATTAAATACCTCTGCACATACTTATTCAAGAAAGAAATAATGCTGCCCCAAACTAATTCACCTTTTAGCATATCAAAACCACACAATTTTCCACTCTAGGGCTTCATGCCCAACACATCATCTAGCCTCCCCTACACTCAAACATCATGTTCTCACCCTACACTAATTGTATCCACCCATTCCACCAAGGTGCATGCATCACAGAAGGTGGAATGGGTCCATTTTGTAATTTAACCCAACAAAACCCTTAAACTATCTTACATAGGCAAATTGAGTAAAATCTCAATAACTTTTGCAAAGTTCAATAAAAATTCACCAAACTTGAAGGATTAGAAATTGAATTCATCATAATACAACTTCTAGAACTCAAAAATTAGAAAGATGGGGCCTGTACAAGACGTACAATCTTATGAAATATCATTGTACAGAGGAAAAACTCAAAAATTAGAGGAAAACATAAATTTTATTGATTGAAATTATTCTACAAAGTTCACAAAATTCCGTCCATCGAGTCTAAAACCTCTTTTATACCTTTTCCCTCCAAATCCAACTCCTACAACCTCCTAAACTAACTTTTAAAATGACTTGACCATTTGTATTCCATAAAATGCAATTTTGCAGCTTTTATGCTTGACAACATTTTACAACAATTTGCAATTTTGTAATATTAACAAAAATGACCCACTAATCACCTAATAAGACTCAAAACAATATAAAATTGTCTCCAAGACCTTATTTAGATAAAATAAACCAAAATCTAAAGCCTACTCCTTATCAACCTTGTTTGACTATTTTTGTTCAAAGGTGCCCCTACACCATACACCCCAACTTTGAACTCTTCCAAGTCTCTTGGAAAGATTGTTGAACTTGTCCACCTTTGTGCTCTTCATGCCTCTAACCTTCATGTTTTCTTTCAACAGGTTCAATTTTCATTTATTCTTCACTTTCCTTGACATGCTCGTCCTTCTTGACCTTGTCATGCTCCAAATGTATATACTATTTTGTGGGGTGTTATTCAACACTTCCATCATCAAAAAATAGTGTCACATTCTCCTTTATATTTGTACAAAAAATTCTACCAACTACCCTCACTACTCTATGTTCTTAATGCTTAGATCCCTGCTCAATACCCTTCTTGTTTTCACCTTTTTCTCTATCAGTTTTGCAAACAATTGCACAATCACACTTTGAAATCTCTGTCAGACTTGCAAACAACCTTTTCACTATCCCATCAAATATACCAACATCGGTGGTATCATCCTTTAAATGTCTCTTCACTTGCTTTGCTTCTACATGACACATGACTATCCCTACCAAAATCCCTTCATTCAGTCCTTGTATTTCCACAAGATTTTCACACTTAATCTTGACTGTGTCAACTTGAGACACCATTCCCTCTTCTTTTCTTTTCTACATGAAAGTATCCTTTATGCCAACTGCCTGCACATTGTCTTTAATCTTCCTATTTATTGCTCCAATAGTACCAAACTTTGACATAGTTGCAAACCTCATGCTCTTACCTTCCTCATTGCTCACATATTCCTTTCTCCCAATCATGATGATCTCACCTTTCTCTTTCTTCTCTTCATTCAATGGAGTTAGGATGTACGTCTTCCCATCTTTTTCAATGTTATATGTATTTTGTCTTCCATTGTACATTGTTGACCTATCAAACTGCTAGGGTCTTCCTAGCAACACATGGCAACAACTCATAGGAAAAATGTCACAAACAAATTTATCCATGTATCTACCAATTTGAAACTCAACTATAGCTTGTTCACTCACCATAATGGATTTTTTATCACTAACCCAAGACACTTTATGTGGCTTTTCTCTAGGTACTCTTTCCAAATTAAAATTTTCCACCATTTCAATAGATACCATGTTATCAGTGCATCCATAATCAACTATCACCTTGCATACCTTATTTTTACATCTGCAAGTTATCCTAAACAATGCTCTTCTTTGAATCATCTCCTTCTCTTTGGATTTTTTCAAGAGTTTTCTTGTCATCATCATAGTTTCAGCTACTTCAAGAGCAACATGAATACTATTAGAGTTTGAACTTTCAACTTCATCTTCTTGAACAATTTGTTCTCTTCTTTCAGTCTTCCTTTCTCCTCCGCTTGATGTTGAACCAAATTTTTTAGGGAATTTCCAAGAAACATGACCAAACTCTTGGCAATTGAAAAACCTACCTGCAAAAATTTTAGGATTCCTTCAACCACCAAATATGCCCCTTGTGCCTCTATAACCACCTCTAAAATCTACAACTTTCTCATCTATTTTGTTTTTCTCTTCTTGATTCTCATTTGTTTGTCTAAGAGTAGAGAAAGATCATCTTCCTCTTGTTATGCTACCTTTTCCTCTAACTATCTTCTCTTGTCTTCTTTTTACCTTTTCTTCAACCTTCAGTGCCATTTGATAACGTTATTCAATACTCCTAGGATTTATCAAATCCAATTAATCCTATATGTTCTATCTCAAACCACCCAAGTACCTAGCAATCTTCTCATCCTCATTCTCATTATGGTTAGACCTCATACTTAATTTGTAAAACTCTTCAACGTATTCTTTTACATCCATTTCCTTTTGCCTTAAACTTTGTAACCTCTTAAACATCTAAATAGAATAATCAGAAGAGAGAAACTTACATTTCATATTAGCCACCATCTTGTCCCATGTCACAATCTTGGATTTACCTTACTTCCTTCTTTCTAATTGCAGATAATTCTACCACAAAAGTGCATGACCTTTTAGCTTTTTTTTTTCAATCTTGACTCTCTGTTCCTCTGGAATGTTTTCACACTCAAAATAGTTGTCCAAAGATGCTATCCAATCTAAAAAATCTTCTTCATTTAGGTTTCCACCAAACATTTTAACATCAACCTTTACCTTATAATTGTCACTCTTGACTTCCTTCAACAACTTGGCCATTCTCTTATCTTCTAGATCAAGATCTTCCTCAACATCTTCAAACTCTTCTTCATCTTCATCATTTAAATCACTACTTTCAACTTCATCTCTTCTTTTAATTTTTTCTATGGCTTTCAATCTCTCCTTTAATTCTCCAATCTCTCTAATATACTAGCCCTTCAAGTCATTCACTTCCTTTGCCACATTCTTTCCTTTAGGAGGCATCTTCACAATTTTTCCTCTTCACCTTCCTCTCTTCTTTTTACAAACTTCAATATTCTTTCACAAGGATCTTCTACCTTCACTTTGATACCAACTAATGCCAATCAAGGGAGGTCTTGCAACCACACACCACAATTCCACATAGTAAAACAACTTATCAGATCACCAAACCCTCAAATTCTCACTATCTCGATAAATTCACTCAATTCCTTGTAGAATTGCAATCTCCTTCAATTGGGTATATCTTTTAGAGAATTTATTCTCATCCCAAGACCTAAACCTTTTCAAAGACCCATTAGAGCACTTAACAACATATTAAAGAACCATAATAGACTTATTTTGAACTTCTTCAAATTAGGCTTCCTACGCTGACCATCTTGACCAATTAGGTCACTTTTTCAAAGGGACTCTACTTTAAACTTTCCCTTTCACTCAAAATCCAATTGGGAAGCAATCCAAAGACCACCAAACCTAGGATTTCACCATTTTTTACAGAGACACTTCCTCCAAGGTGCCTAAAACTGAAACCCTCCTTTTTAATAATAAACATAGGGATTTATTTAAAAACACACTACCCGCCTTCAAAAAACCTTGCCAACACCTCAAATAGGTTCAAATACCTCTACACATACTTATTCAAGCAATAAATAATGTTTCCCCAAACTAATTCACCTTTAACATATCAAAACCACACAATTTCATGAGGAAAACATAATTTTCTACTCTAAGGCTTTCTGCCCAACACATCATTCGGCCTCCCCTGCACTCAAACAACATGTTCTCACCCTACCCTAATTTTATCTACCCATTCCACCAAGTTAAAAGCATCATAGAAGGTGGAATGGGTCCATTTTGCAATTTAACCCAACAAAACCCTTAAATTATCTTACACAGGAAGATTGAGTATAATATCAATAAATTTTACAAAGTTCAAAAAAAATTCACCAAACTTAAAGGATTATAAATTAAATTCATCATAAAACAACTTTTAGTTCAAAACTTAGAAAGATGGGGCCTGTATGGGTCATACAATCTTCAAAAATATCATTGTACAAAGGAAAAACTCAAAAATTAGAGGAAAACATAAATTTTATTGATTGAACTTCTTCTAAAAACATCAAAACAACGCATCCATCGATTCTAAAACCTATTTTATACCTTTTCCCTTCAAATCCAACTCCTACAACCGCCTAAACTAACTTTTAAAATGACTTGACTGTTCATATTCCATAAAATACAATTTTGCAACTTTTATGCTTGACAACATTTTACAACAATTTGCAATTTTGCAACTTTTATGCTTGACAACATTTTACAACAATTTGAAATTTTGCAATATCAACACAAATGACCCACTAATCATGTAATAAGACTCAAAACAATATAAAATTGTCTCCAAGACCCTATTTAGAAAAAAAAACTCCAAAATCTAAAGCCTACTCCTTATCAACCTTGTTTGACTATTTTTGTTCAAAGGTGCCCCTGCACCAAATTTCCAAGTTTGTTTCTTCTTAATCTGCAAAATTTCTTCTTTCATTGCTTCCTTCCAATGTTCATGTTTACAAGCTTCACTTACTGGCTTTGATTCTATCTCAAAAAGCAAACAAAAATTCACTTCAGCGACAACTTTATTTCTAGTTAACACACCTTTTGTCTTATCTCCAATAGTCTGACTTTCTAAATGATTCTTCTATACATATCTAGGTGTCCTAGGGGACATCACCAGAGCATCTTCTTCCCTTTCATTTTGTTCATCTTGCTTCTCTTTCTCATCTTTTTCCCGTTCTTCCACAATTTCTTCTATTCTTGCACAATCATGTTGATCAGATACATATCCATCAGTGGCAATAGAATTCATCATTGTCTCATCAACCTTCACATTCAAGCTTTCAACAATATTTCTTGGTCTTTTATTGAAACATTTGTATGCTTTTATTTTAGTAGAATATCCAAGAAAAAATGCCTTCATCACTTCTTGCATCAAACTTTCCCAATGTTTCTTCATCTCTTCTGATATAGCATTTTCTTCTGAATACCTTGAAATACTTAATTATAGGAATTATTCTAGGCCATAGCTCATAGGTTCTTTCTACTATTTTCTCTTGCTTGAACTTAATTGAACACATAAACAATAGTATGAATAGATTATTTCCAGTAGACTTCTAGTAAACCAGCCTCAGTAATCATTGACCTAACAGCTTCTTGAACTGTTCTATTTATCTGTTCAACAACTCCATTTTTCTGAGGAGTTCTCAAAGAAGATATTTGTCTCTTTATTCCATGTATTTCACAAAACATATTAAACTCATGGGAGGTGAATTCTCCACCTCTGTCGGATCTTAATAATTTTATCTTCAAATTCACTTAATTTTCAACCATTTCTTTGAATGTCTTGAATCTATCTAATGCATCTAATTTCTCTCTAAGAAATGTAACCCATGTATATCTAGAATAATTATCAATTAAAAACATAAAGTACCTTTCACCAAGTAGAATTATTACTCTTTTAGGACCATAAATATTTGCATGAATTAAATCTAGTAGTCCGGTAGTAGAGTGCTGTTTTGATCTGTAATGATTTCTTGCTTGCTTTCCAAACTAACAATTCCTGCAAATAAGATTAATAGGCTTTGTAATTCTAGGTAAATCTCTCATGGCCTAAACAACACTAATCCTCACCAAGTTATCAAAATTCATGTGACGCATTCTCCTATGCCATAACCAACTATCATTTATCTGAGTCATAAAGCATTGTCCATCAACACCCTTAAGTTGATAGATATTCCTTTTTGTAGCAATCAATGTTTTGGATCATTTTTGGATCTTGCATTTCTCATCCTTAAACACAAGATCATATCCTTTTCTACACATCTAACTAATGCTCAATAGATTATGCCTTAAACCCTTAACATAGTAAACATCGTTAGTATGATGCTTGCTATCAAAAATTACTGAACCTATCCCAAAATTTTAGCATCAATATCATCTCCAAACATAACCAAGCCTCCATCATATTTCTCAAGCTCAACAAACTTACTTTTATTAGCAGTCATGTGATGTGAACAACCACTATCAACTACCCAATATTTTTTCTCTTGTTTAGCATGTAGGGCAGAGATAATCGTACCTTCATTTTTCTCCTTCTCTAGAGGGCTTTCCTTTACCTATTTTTCAGAATTAGCAGAAGTAGGTTCATCCTTAATTGCCAAGAACAAGCATTCATTTTCATCTAGATCTTTATATTCTGAATCCTCATAAGATATACTAGCATTCTCATTGACATAGTAAGCTCTATTAATCTTATTTCCTTTCTTTTCCTTATCATATCTTAGTTTATTCCTTTTAGCTCTTTCCAAACACTTTGCAACATAATGACCTAGGTCTCCACAACTAAAGCATTTAAAGGGAAAAATACCTTCATACTTACTAGAGACTTTCCTCATTCTTATCACAAAGTTAGCTTATATTTCATCAAAGTTCTCTTCATCTAGATCTTCATCTTTTGTAGCTTTAAAGGTAGTCTCTAATTTTCTTCCATTCCTGAGACTCGGCTTCCTCATCTCATAAGCTATCAAAAATCCTAATAGAAAATCCTTAGTAAAAGTCTTATAATCTATAGTCTGCTTAATAGCACTCACCTTCTCATTGTAAGCATCAAGAAGAGTTTTGAGAATCTTCTTTGCAATCCTTCTTTCATCAATAGTAGCACCAAGTCCTCGCATACCAACCACTATCTCATCCAATCTTTGTACATAAGATTTAACATTCTCATCTTCAAACATATGTAGAAGATCAAACTGTGTCTCCAAATTTTGTAGTTTCACTTCTTTAACTCTTTCATCACCATCATGCACTCTTTCTAAAGCATCCTAGATTTCCTTAGTTGTCTTCAAACTATGAACCTTGATCAACTTTGAATGTACCAGACTATTCTTCAAAATGTATTTCTCCTTATTGTTCCCTTCATGTAATTTTATTTCTTTAGGTGTACTCGGACCATTAGTAGGAGGAGTGTAAGGATTTTTGTAAGATTTCTCCACATCATATCCATAATACTCTAGATATTCTTCCATCAATACTTTCCAGATTCCATAATTAGTTCCATCAAACCTCGGATAATCATAAACCATTTTCCCAACCATCTTGGACCTTCCTCAAGCAGTTAAGCTCTTCTCCAAGGAACCAATCTCTGATACCAATTGTTGAATAGGATAACTGAGAGGGGGGGTGAATCAATTGTCACCAATTTAAACCTTTAATTCAATCACCATAACTAATCTCTAATACTTCTTAAATGATTAATCATCAAATACCAATGCAAAAACTTAAAGCAAACACATAAACATAATAACACTAGATTTACATGGAAAACCCAATACGGGAAAAAACACGGTGAGGATTAAATCACACTATAGAGAATATCAAAACTGGTTACAAAAGGAACACTGCCTGAAATAAGGACTCACTATCCAGAATAAGGACTCACTATCCAACAGGGCTACAACCCAGAGGGCTCACTACCACAAAGATACAAAGAAGACAAAGAAGAGATGTTATAGAGAGACTACAATCCCAATTCAACAAAGGATTCCACCATAATTACTCTACACATGCATGAATGATAGAGTTCTCCTTCTTCTCACTGCATCTGGAAACTCAACATTAAGCTTCACATAAATCTACCACACTCTCAACACACACACCTACATAATAAAATCAATGTCACACAAAATTGTACTTTCTCTTATCTCTTATCACTCTACTTCTTCTCTCTTGCATCACCACTCTTCACCATCAACTCATCTTGTATTTATACTAGCTTCAACTTTGAAACATATCCAAGGTCAGCCATCTAAATTCAAATTATGTTGGCACCAAAATATCCTAGGGTGGAATTAGAATGAGGGTGACCCAAAAACATGCTTCATCATCCTGGAAAGTAGTATTTCACACAAGGTCAGCCAAACCAGTGTAAAAGACATAGAACCATTAAGTAGAATCTTCCAAATGCCAAAACTATCTTTAATAGAACCAAGGCAGCACAACTGTAGAAACATAAGTCATAAGACTTCATCAAAGAGAAATCCGAACCAACAATATTTCTCCCAGACCTTAACCAAAAACATAGAAAACCATAGTTCACAACTGGTGAACACAACTTTCACTTTATAATGAATCATCAACCAAAAATCTAGATATAACATTTTCCAACAACCATGAATATCATATCTGAACCACACAACCATAAGAGAAAATATGGACCAAAAATCGGAGCAACCACTGAACACATGCAACATAATTTATTACAATTTTCTCAATATCCTCGACATATACAACCAACAACAACTAGTAGATAACTAGTTAATTGGTTGACATCAATGAAAACGCCTGCAAACTTTCCTCAACACCTTCAGTCTTTTCATTCTTACAGCATTGTCCATGTTTCATTAATTATAACTTGATTAAATGAATCCCCAACTGTGATCAACCTACTTAGCACTTTGGGTTGGGGGCACATTGTGAGCCACTCCCATACCTTCTCTAGTACCTTATTCCAAAGCTCTTCACACTCACCAACGAGTGTGGCATGAAAAATGGTGCACAAAATTCAACTCCATACAAATTTTCTAACAATTTTCCACAAGCATTATTACAATAATTCATGAAATAAACTTTCATTAGAACATTAAAATTCGTCATATTTCATTCAAAACATTCAAATTTTCTCATTTTTCCAATACACTAAAACCAAGAAAATTTCCCAAAACCCCTTAAATTTTTCTTCAAAAATTATTTTTCAAATTTCAAAAATCTAAAGATACCCTTTTTCTCAAAATATGCCCAGTAACACACTTTTCAAGTCAATTTCACATTTCACACATTTTTCAAAAATTTGGGCATTATAACCCCATAAAACTAAAAAAAAAATCAAAATTTTAACAAAACAATAAATTGAGCATGAAATTTTACAAAATGAATTGTGTTAGGAGGTTTTTACACTCCCAATCCCCGTCCAATATTCAAATTTGAGGGAAGATGACTAATTTAAAAGAAATAAATAAATTACCTCAAATTATGTTAAAAATTCAAATGGAGAATACCTCAAGAATTCCAAATCAGAGCTCACAAGGACTAGAAAGCACAATCCCCTATTGATTCATAACCCAACGAATTTGACCTTGTCAAATTCCACAACCAAATGCACTCCCAATCAACAGATCAAATTTTCACCCAAAAGAGGGTTTTGTCCTCTCTAAAATTCCTCCCAAAATAATATTACATAATGAAAATAACAACTCCTTTTTCCTATTCGCCCTTTTTGAATTCACCATTTAAAAATTTAATATAAATTCATTATCAATTTCCTTAATTCTCATTTTGCTTGAAACCCAAATAAAAACATCCATCAATTTCTAATTAACCTATATCATTTCAATTTATGATTTAAATCCATATAAATATATACTATTTTAAATTTATAGAATTCAAAATTTGAATAAGATATTTAAATCAAATATAACCTAAAATTCCCAACCCACTAAATTTTCACAATAGGTAAAAGCAAGAAGTTGAGTCCACTTCTTGTGGAAGTTTCAGACTTAGGAAAAAATGCCTAATCGGGTAGAGCAAAATGAGATCCCATTTTTATGAAACAATATCTCATTTGGCTTTGGGATCTCAAGCCGAAATTTAAAATGGGATGCCATTTCATGATGGGATCCCAAGTTGAGGACCACAAAATAGGATCCTATTTACTATGAAATGAGATCCCATTTTCTTAGAAACTAGATCATGTTATATACATAATGGAATCCCGTTTGCAAAAAGTTTATTTTTATTAAAAATGACTAGAGTTCATTTTTACCAGCACTGACTGCAACACAAGAATGGGATCCTAATTTCCAGTGACCTTTGCAACCATCACCAAGTCCAAGTAAGTATTTTTCCCCTTTTTTACTATTTTTTGTGTTTTGTTGTTTGTATTTATATTCATTTTGTGTATTATGTTATTTAAGTATTTATATAGTGTATGAATCTTCCATCCAAGTAGAGAACAAATATGTGAACCCTAAATTGAATTGAAACAAAAATGAACCCTATTTACTGAATTGAAACAAAAAATATGAACCCTACACACAAAAATATAAACCCTACACTCAATTGAAACAAAAATATGAACCTTAGACACAAAAATATGTAGGATATTATAATTCATTTTTTATCTCTTCTAAAAATCTATAAGAATCTATTAAGTTTGTGTTTAAATTGTCTCCATTCTTGTTTTTGAGCTTCAGATACACATTTGTTGTAGTTGTTATTGATATTGATTAATATGCATTTTCTTAAATGTCTATAACAATTTCCACTTACTATGTGGAGTATTCAACATAAATAGTAGATCAATAATATTATTTATTCTATGATAAATTAAATAACATGTAATGGTTTAATTCTTGCAAGACAAGGCCTAGTGCATTAAACTATTTAAAAACTATAGGATATTTGAATTGTCTTCTTTAGATTGCTTGATTTGACAATGTGCAAAATAAAATGCACTAATCACATATTTTAACTTTAAAATGGAAAAATACATGAATGTTACTAATCATCACATGGAAAACTACTAATTACTATAATGTATTTATCTCCCCCATATTTGTTGTAATGTCTAACATCAACAATGTCACAACCATGCATTGCCATAATCTTATCGTTCCCTACATATACGTAGTCCATATCATTAGGATCACACGTTAGATCCAAGATAGAAGAATAAAATTGATGGAAACCATAATCCTGGAATATTTTAGCATGATTATATTGATAATGAAGTATCTAATACTCCCTCCTCATTTATATGATTGTTTATTGAGCTAATCCTCCTCCACATCATCCAAATCCAAGTCACTTTTAAATAGAGGATTATCTCTACACCAATAAGGATTAGAATTTATGTTACCCAATGAGTTTGTAGGTTCATCATAAAAGATATTTTCCTTATGTTATCCTTGCCACAAATTCTTCTACCTCCTCATGACAAAAATATATCTTCAATAGGTTTAGCATACTCAAAATTATTGTTACAATGAATTGAAGAGAATAGAGATAGAATTTAATTATCATTTACACCATAAAAAAATGACATATTTGAACATTGGTTTAGAGAAATAATCCATAATTTTTTTAATTCTCTAACAAAAATATATCTTTACTAGAATTCACATCATCACACTCTTCACATGAGGAAGAAAAATCCAAATTATATTTATAGGAGAGATTAGAGCTAGTAGATATGTAATCAAATTCATAGTATTCATAATGAGGGAAGCAAGTAAACTCATCATGCATGTAATTGTATTCAAGTTTATTGAACTAAGTGTTTACACATATATCATTTCCTCTTGATTCATGGAATTTACATCAAGTGGATCTTTACATATTTCAACTCAAAAATATATTCTTCAAGGGATCTTATATATTGGTGTACAAAATTATGTTGGATTAACTATTTTAGGACTAATATTAAAAAGGGTTTAGATAATTAAATCAAAGTGGGTTACTTATAATAACAAGAATCTTAATTGGGATGTAAAGGATTCCACCTTGAATAATAATGACTAAATTGAATTAAGAAAATGATATATTTCAAAACATGCTTGGCTACTAGTACACTCTCATTTATAAAGGAATTTCAATCAATTATGTAACATTAGTTTAGATATTTTTCTATGATATTTTATCTTACTTGATAATCATTATTCAATTCATAGATGCTCAATGCATTACCATGGGTGAGAATTAAATATTACTGTAAGCATATCACATGATTAATCTACTACTTAATTCTAAATTTTAGTTTTCATTTCAACATCAATAGACACAACAAAATTATAATTTATATTGTCATAGTTTTATCATTCAATACTCATTGTGAATATAGTTGAGGGGTGTTAAATTTTACACAACATTGATGATGGAGTGTAAAATAAATAATATATAACTTTGACATTTCCCCTTACCCATGGATCCATATACTTAATGGAAAAATCCCAATAACTAAACATGATACTAATGATACATAACCTATCAATAATTCTAGTGTTTTTTATAGTGGATTATATTTTATTGAGATAATGTTATATTTTTACCCTTGTTTTGACTACTTCATAGACAATATGAACTTGGTTTAAATTTTTTATAAAATATAGATATAAATTTAGCCTATTCATGTCATAGAAATGTATTCATTAATCCCCTTAAGCCACTAATAATAGTCAAATTTATCATTCACATTTGATCAATTTGTATAATGTTAGATGCTTGAAGTTTTTGCAATTTTATTAAAGATCAATATATTAAACTTTACTTAGGACAAAATCATTCCAATAGCATGGTTTATGGACCTAAGAAAGATGGCATGTGGATTAAGGGGATTTAAGAAAATAGGATTTAAGGGGAAACTTCACAATTCCTTGTAAACACTTTAAAGCACATCAAGCCACAAAATTTTACATGTCAAGTAGAGATAAATGAGCCTTACAATTTTTTTCATTTGTATCATTAGGTCATTTATATCATGGATTAAGGGGAGTTTTAACAGAATGGCTTAAGGGGATTAAATTTAACTTTTTTCCGTACCTTTTAAATTTATTTTTTAGTATGTGCATGTATTAAAATTACATAGTTAGATCTTATATTTTGAAATTTGTATGTATTCTCAAGTTGAACGATGTACATGTGTATGTATCCTAATTTTTCTTTAAACAATCATGTACGTTTAATTTAAATATTTCTTGTAACTTCTCAACATGTATAATATCTAGTTTTTAATATGTTTATTTATAATTTATATATAGATTCTTGAAAGTTAATTTTGTACTTTTTTGTATATTTATATATATGCAGGTTCATCTTTATATCATGGATGACTTTGATGTCGATGATTTTCTCAATCTCTCACCTCCACCCCCTCCACCTCAACACCCTCCACCTCCACCCACTCCACCTTAAAATCCCCCACCTCCAGCCCGAAGATCCAATGGGGCTCACTTGAGAGCTTAGATCAATGAAATTGAAAAGATCCATTGAAGAAAACATTAATGCAATTTGAAATGAAGCATTTATGCCACCTCGCCTAATGTATTTTGCATCTTCGATGCAAAATTTTGTGGATTTTGTTAGGTCTATTGATATGGACTTAGAAAATTATCACATATGGAGAGAGGAGAAGAGACATTTTTATTCTAATATACTCTCCTATAGGGACATCCTTCACCTTAAAATCACTAAAATCCCATTTAGCACCATATTTTATTGACCCCATCACCAATCAACCAATTCCACCAAAAAAATAATAATATCAGTTAGGTGGGGTATACATCCACAAATGGCCAACAATTTTTGGGATTGGTGGTGGATGGTATTTGATCATCCACCACATGCTAATTGTGAGGTTCCTCTCTATTTTTGAGAAAATTATATGCAAAGTTTATGTTGGGTTTTAAACCCAATTATTTTAATTTTAGATCATTCCAGGGTTTTGGTGGTGGCATGCCTCAATAGAGGTTAGGGGAAAATTTTGATCCCTAATGACCTTTTCCTACTCAACCTCTTATTGATCCTCTTTCTACTGCTATGCATACACCCATCCAACATCGTGTAGTGGTATCTGCATTAGGAGCATTGAGTGAGCTCTTGACTAACATCAATGAGTAGACTACTAAGATAGTAGCTGGAGTTAGTGGGCAAGACCATGGAGGAGCATCAAGTGGAGCTAGTCCTAGTACCACTCCATGTGTGTCGACATGTCATTTTTGTATGAGTTGTAATCAATTATGTTTTGGACCTAATTATGTTGCATCCACTTCAGCTACACATAGAGCATCTGATGATATCACTTCATATATATATATATATTCTATGTGTTGATGATCACCCTATAGATCATCCTACATAGGGATATATATATATATGTACATGTTGAATTTATAACAATTTTAAGCACATGTTTTAATCAACATATATCAAAAAATATAATATTTTAACAATTAAATTGTTTGGTGTAGATGATTTCCATAGGGAAATCAACTTATTTTGATCGATTTCATTTTATTTCAACACGTGTGCAACTCAACACACCATTTGGGGTATTTTTTGATTTATTTTTTAAATATATTAAATAATTTTAACTCGATTTTAATTTGTAATTCAGTCCTGAACATGTGTTAAATATTTATGCTAGTTTAGGGAATTCATCTAACTTCTATGTTGGATCCACTAGAGGGTGTGGCAAGAACTCCTCCATTGTCATACATCTCACATGATCCACTTGAATGTATACTATTTTAAAAAACTATACTTATAAATTTTTATTTTGAATTAACTATATCAAACATGCATATACTTATATTAAAAATATATGTCTATGTAGGTTGACATGACCATCAGGATAGGTATTGCACACCCAATTAATCTAGAAAAATTTTAGGAGTCAACTGCATTTCAGGTTGTTTAAATATTTTTCTATGTGTGCACAATTTGTAGGTCTTCTAAATAAATTAAAACAAAAATTGGTACACTTGAATGTATATGTTTTAACCTAATTTGTACACATGTGATTTATTTGACCTTTTAGGACCTTGTTAGTGATACTTTTCATCCTAATGACATCATACCACTTATACCAACACGTGCAGAGGAGGATGTCAGAGGAGATGAGCAAGCTCATACAATAATTTAGAATTTTGATTATATTTAAAGTCAATTATATTATACATTGTGAATGACTTAAAGTAAATTTCAATTAAATATATGTTCATTTGTTAAAAAAAAATTCTTCTATAGCATGAGACAAATCTTATAGCAGAGCAGGACGTCATAGGAGATGAGCAACCTCATACAGTATTTTCTATGATTTAATAAAATAAATTAAATTAAATCATTTTAATCATTTTAAATTTGATTTCAAGTTTCTTTCTCTTGTACAGTCTAATTTAGATCATCCTAGTCTACATGGATTGAAGAGGTCTCTTGATTTTAGGGATGATAGGAGTTAGATATATATATATATATATATATATATATATATATATATATATATATATATATATGTTTTTGTACATTCCACATGTGGACTAGATCTTTATATGTTTCAATACATTTCATGGACTCTATATACATGTTTCAGTATTTCAGTATTTCATGGACTAGATCTATATATATTTTAGTATTTCATGGACTCTATATACATGTTCTAGTATTTTAGTATTTCAATATTTTATGGACTCGATCTATATATATGTTTCAATATTTTCATGGACTCTATATACTGTTTCATGGACTTTATTAATTTTAGTATTTTATGGGATATTATTGCTTTAGTAATTTACACGTAAATTTATGCATTTTAACTTGAAAAAATTAGTTAGATATACTTTATGTACATTAAAAATCATAACTTGAATCATATGATGAATGTGATCAAAGTATGTCTCATGTCCAATCACATTATATGGATATAATTAGGATCTATGAATTAAGGTCTTAGGAAAAAAGATGACTTAAGGGGTCCTAATAGGATGGAATAAGGGGATCAAAGAATTCAAAATTTGCATTGGACATGTCATTTATTTTGATGCACTAATCAAAATAGTTATAATTTATGTAATCAAACATACTTTCATTTATGCATTTTAACTTGAACAAATTAGTTAGATATAATTTATGTCCATTAAAATGTTGGCTTAAGGGGTTCTTGTAGGATGGATTAAGGGGTCCTAATAGGATGGCTTAAGGGGATCAAAGAATTAAAATTATGTCTCATGTTCAATCACATTAGATAGAGATAATTAGGATCTATGAATTAAGGTCCTAGGAAAAATGATGGCTTAAGGGGTTCTCGTAGGATGGCTTAAGGGGATTAAAGAATTCAAAATTTTCTTAACGGGATCAGATAAATCAAAGTATGTATCATTTTCAATCACATTAGATAGATATAATTAGGATCTATGAATTAAGGTCCTAGGAAAAATGATGGTTTAAGGGGTCGTCATAGGATAGATTAAGCGGTCCTAATTGGATAGATTAAGGGGATCAAAGAATTCAAAGTATGTATCATGTTCAATCACATTAGATATATATAATTAGGATCTACGAATCCAGGTCATAGGATAAATGATGGATTAAGGGGTCCTCATAGGATGGCTTAAGGGGTCCTTATAGGATGGCTTAAGGGGATCAAATTTGGTGAAGTTGTCCAAGGCAAGAAAATTTAATAGTACATGTTTTTTATTATAGGTAAAATAGGTTTTGAAGGGGCCCCAAAACCCTTTACAAAAATTCAACTGCATCAAAGGATAAAAAAAGACAATACGAGTAGCCAACAATAAAAAAAAAATCCAACAAAATAGCTGCCAAAAAGAGGAACAAAAACAACATGGGACTACAAATTCTTCAAGATATCAGCTGCTTCCATATCACTATTTATAATCTTCTAGTGCACATTCATAACCTCAGTGACCTCCTTGGCAGGGATCCCAACATTCAACTTAGTTTTGTTACAAGTCCCTGTATAAGGACCCTTCTCACTAGCCCCTCTAATCAAAACACTAGGGAGGTCTGCCACAACATCAACAACCTCCTTCCAACCCGATGCTTCCTCCATCCATTGCCTTGCTTTCTCATTGAGGAAGCACATACCCTTAGCTTCATTTTTCATGACTAACTTACTGACATCCACAACCTTGTCCAACTTCTAATAAGCATGATCTAGTTTAACTTCTAGAGTTGCAATCCTCTATTCAAAAGCTTATTTCATCTGCAACATCTCATCAGTGAAAATTTTCATCGCATCAACAAGCATATTGATTTGGGTCTGCACTGAAGGCTTTGAGACTGTAGAGGATTCCCCAGATTTATTGACTAAACCAAAAAGCTTCACATTAATGAGATTCAATTTATTGAAATCCCACTTAAAAATCCTGAAGAGAGTTAAAGTACCATCTTTCGCCAACCCTAGGGCATTGGGTAACTCCTCCCTATTGTAATTGAAGACATCCCTATCATCCACCGAATCCTCTAGGGAATCCCCACTAATATTTTCATTTTCTAGAACATCCTTCCCTTTCTAGCTAATAGCAGGAACCTTAATCTTGTGCAAAGAGATTTCAATTTCATCAGCCACACTCCTTCCCTTATGCTACTCCTTCAAACCCTGTTCTTGCACTTTCACATTTCCCTGACCACCAATGACTTGTAGAGGCTCCACAATGGGGGAATCAGTAGCAATACTAATAGTCTCCTCTTGATTATAACCAACAATGCACTTAGAATTCTTGTGGGAGCTCTTGCCCTTCAATCCAACCTTCCTCTTAGAACCAGACAAAGGATTTTTCCCAACCTTTTCCTCCACATCAACTTTCTTTCCTTTCTTTGGACTCGAGGACTCTCCCTTCACATTCTTACCACTCATGGCCTTACCAACTACCACCTCATCACTACCAGTTTCATACTCTTTAGAATTAGGGGTTTAAGGAATTTTTCCTTTTTTACCACTCTTTCCATCAAAATAAGTAGGAGGCTCTGAATAGACTTCCATGGAGGCATCTGAACCAAGCTCATAATCCTCATCAATTGACCCCAAATCAGACCTAGTATCGTATTCCAAATTAAGCTTCTTCTACTAGCCTTTAGAAACCCTCGTAGGTTGATCACGAACAATGCAAGCCTTAGTATACTCAAAGATAAGGAGGATAAGACCCTCATGGAGGACATGATTCTTTGGGTTACATCTATGAACTCTAATAGCACACTCCAAGGAAACAAGAAGATAAAAAGGAAAGGAAACCTTCTTCTTTATGCCTAAAATGGTTGAGTAAAAAAAATGTTACCCAAACAAAATAGAAAAATTCCCATCAAGTGTAAAGTACCTCATAATTTCTTCAGCAACATCACCCCAAATATCCTTAATAGAGCTACAAAGGTAACCCCCACATTTTTCCTTCTCCAGTCTATCCCTTTCATCATCTTTGAAGAAAATGTCCATGGCAGAACTGGACTTCTTCTTATCTATATAAAATTTCCTTCCCTTGGTAGAAAGACCCATAATTTTAGCAATGAGATCTTCAGTGATATTAAACTCAGTCCCACCAAGTGTTAACACCATATTCTACCATCCCTGAATGAAGGCCTCTATTGTTTTAGGGTCATTCCCATGGAGTCTCTCCATGTATGGAGTAACTCCCCCAATCTGCAACCATTCCCAAAATTTCACATTGGTCTTTGAGGTGTCATAGGAGATAGGTTCGACTCTATTCTAGTCACCACCCATGATCACACCAACCAGAATACACAAAATATTGAAATAATTACAGAGAATTAGAAGAATCCTCAATAATATTGAAGCCTTAAAGCCACCCAAAATCTGTGTAGGAGAGGAAAGATGGTAGGGAGCAATAATTAATCTTGAAAGCCACTCCTTACAAATGATAGTCAAATCTCTGTATAGGAGTGAATTTGCACCCCTTGTGTAAATTCCCCTTTCACATACCCTCACCTTAGAAAATAAAATTCGCAGGAAAAATTCTACATCACCCACCTACCTTCCATCCACTTAGCACATATTTTGTGTGTTAGTGGGGGAATTTTCATCAGGGATGCAAGCAAAGCATGCAGACGTCTGTGCGACGTGTTGTTGTCCCTGCCAAATTCCTGCCTCTAGATTCTCTAGGGACATTACACACCTCATTGGGGTCGAATTGTAATGCCTCTATATGACCAACCAACCTGAAACGACTCCTTTTCGCCTTCAAATCCATTCTATTCACTATGACTTCAACTCTTTCATTCTCATTCTATCTCTCAAGCAATTTTCATTTAATCTCTCACACTTCTAGAACTCCATTTTCACAACTCCACTTGAGCATTGCAGCAATTTGACACTCCATCAACTTCAATTTTGTACGTGTGAGGCCACCATAGAATTTGTAAGTTTGGAATCTTACAAGACCTCCCTTAACCATTGTTGCAGTTGTGGTGACTTTTCCAAGTTCGTTGCCTACATTATCCCTTCATTGGCCTTGAGAGCCTTTAGGTGGAGGTGGTAACGCTTCATTCCTCTATTTTGTGATTTGATAGAGTAGTTTATCTCTTTTGTAGTGTTTAGTGCATTTATTTCCTTTATCATACTTTGTACTTTGTTTCTTTCCTTGGTTTTCCATGGAGGTGGAAACACAAAAGTGGGGGTTTGACTAAGGCAAACCCCTATACAGCCCCCAAAATTTTCCCCTCTTTCTTGTGTGTAGGTGAATATGTATGTGGAGCTCGCTGGTGAACTGGTGCTTCAGTGAGTTGATATTTATCACCCTCATTTTCATCTACTTAATTTATCATTTCCATACTTATCTTTCATACTTTATAATTCTATTTATTTCGTTAAGATTAGTCAGCTAGGCTATTTAGTTAGTTTTTGGTCTTTTTTACTATATTTTATGTTTTCTAGTCGTACAGATGACAACACGTCAGAGAGACGCCAGTGTGTCGCACTGTCATCCTAGACCCGCACTACCATCCTCAGACAAAGAGTTGTCTAAGGTGAAGTTCAGACTCTTGAAACCAACTTGTCTAGCCCCAACTAAATTTTTGGGTTTGTAGAGTGATAGAAGTAATTCATAGTACTCTTCATTCTCAATCCTCACCCCAAAATATCCTTTAGAGTGAGGTAAGTTAGGGAATGCTTCCACTCTCAGATCTCTGTGACCTGGAGCCTTGACATGGTTGGTCCCCCTCTCTTAGATTTTTGGTGAACCTAACATGAACAATGTCTATCCACTCACCTGTGTTGAGACTTTTCTCTTGCACCTAGAGATCGTTGTAACCTTGAGTGTTGTGAAATTTTATGAGCATCACAACCCAGTCCATGAATTCTGAGTACATTATTAGGAGAAGTGTGCAACACCTACTGATGGAAAAGATGAAGGTCACTTCTAGTTTCACCTCTAGTTTCTCCATTGGTCTAGCTACTGATTATACTACCAATATTCCTACAAATCATGTTGATGAGATGGGTTTCATAGAAGAGACCACTCATGTTCCTACCCCTCCAATATCTCCTATGGCTTCATTTTTAGATGAGGATGAGGTTATGCATATCCTTGTGGAAAACCTATTGGCATTCGATAATAGATTACTAGACATGACCTTGTGAATCATTTAGAAAAAAAGCATCGAGCATGGAAAGAGATGTTAGGCTTACTAGTGAGTTGAGGCATTTTCTAGGGAAAGATTAGACATGCATAGAATTTCTATGTGGTCTTTCAAATCTAACCAAAGCTTATATCCCCTCGTATAAACCTAGGTCAGGCACTACCCGAGCAGAAGTGCTTGATACCTATGAAAGAAAAATAGGTGTTTCAATGCCCACCAAGTCTATATGCATGGTTGAGATGGGCCCTTCAATTAGTGTTTCCTTTGCTTCTCTAAAGCCCCCTACTCTCAAGGTGAGTAGAATACCCCTTGGGTTCAATTTCACCCCTCCTACTACCTTTGGTGGTGGGGGCTCTGGTGGAATGAGCGGTGGTGGTTTTGGTAGTAGGGGGTGGTACTCGTGGAGGTGGCTTTGGTGGAGGACATGGTGGTTTCAGTAGTGGAGGTGGCTCTAGTGGAGGCCCTACCCATGGTGGTGGCTCTGATGGAAGTCGTAACAATGGCTCCTGAGGTGGTTTTAGAGGTGGTTCTGGTAGTGGTGGTTTTGGAGGTTCCACTAGTCCATTATCATCTTCTGACCTAGTTTTGAATGCTCTTCTCTAGAACATGGGTTGAATGCAAAACTAGTTGGTGAGCCTTTCCTAGGCATTTTCCTAGTCTATCTTTCAACCTTTCTTCCAACATAGCCCATTGTTGGTAGAAATATTGAGTACTCCCTTCCCGCAAGGAATGGAGATTCCCAAATTTGAGAAGTATGGTAGAAAAGGGGACCCACAAGCACATGTGTATAGACTTCTTCCATTACGATGCCTTGATGGAAAAAATATTTCCCCAATCTCTCAAGGATACATCACTTGAGTGGTACTATTCCTTTCTTGACAATTCTATATTTTCATTTGATCAACTTGTAAATCAGTTCCAAGCTAACATCGGTCCTAAGATGGCCTTCTCAGATCTTGTCTTATGTAAGTAGGGGGATAACAAGAAGATAATTGATTTCATAGTGTGATACCAAGTTCTCTTCTCATAGATATTTTACCCAATACCCTACTTTGATGTGTAGAAGGTGTTCATAGGTAACCTACAGAGACCTTGGTAGGAAAAAATTTCCTTAATGAAATACCCTTCCTTTGCACATCTATGTGCCACATTATGAGAATATCAGCAAATGGTAGTTCAGTTGGGGGATCCTCCTTGTGCTCCCATTCAGAAGGAAGATCTATTGTATCTATCTCAGGAAAGGGTAAATTTGTTATGAATCTAGTTGTCGTGACAAATGATAATGGCCTCAGATGCAACAAAAGGTTTAAAAATTTAGTAGAATCTTATTCTTCCATCTTGAAAAAGTTGTTGAAGGACAAGATCATAACTTTGGAAAATCCTCAACCTCTCAAGGAACCTTACCCTAATTGGTATGATGCAAATTATTTATGTCAGTACCATCGAGTTAATGACCATGATACCAAATGTTCTATGTGCCTGCATCACAAGATATAGGATCACATCGATGATGGTACCATTTATCTCGATGGGATGAAACAAAATACAAATAAAGCAGTGGTGAAGGAAAATAGTGAGTTGTAGATATACATGGACCCATTTCTATCTCACTCTGCTAACTTCATTACTAACCCCTCTAATTCCTCTACTCAGCCCTCAGAGTATGTTAATATGGTCATGATTACTCTTTCCCCATAGCCTGCAACTAGTTTTCCAGATGTGACATTCACCTCACAAGACATGCCCTTGAATAGAAAGCCCTCTCCCCTCTACACTCTGGCTCACCTTAATGGAAACACTATGATGGGAGTCTTAGTTGATCCTATGAGTTGAGTGAATGTTATTACAGAGGAGACACTATGGTTAAATGCATTGCAGAAGGAGTATGAAGAAATGAATTCTACCATTTTTACACATGATGGTCTCTCCCTTAAGTCATATGGCTCAATAACTCTTTCTGTCCTAGTCAAACCTAGGGCTGTGAATACAACCTTTGATGTTATTCTAGAATCTAATTTGTTCAGGGTGAAGTTAGGCATCCCATGGCTAGCTTCCATGAACTAAATCACTTTTTTCATTCATAAGTGTCTAAAATTCTCCCATGAAGGTGGCATACATGTTGTGCATGACATTAGATATCATTCATTGGTATCTTGTGGGGGCTATTCATTGGATCATTTTTGGCCAGCCCCATCGGTCCGCTTCCCTTGAGAATAGATCTACTTTATCAAAACTATGTTAATTATAAGACTGGGGGTAAAGGACAGCCACAACTGACCCCTCTGGTAGTACAACAACAAACTGCCTCCTCTTCTCGAAAGGGAAAAGAGAGGTCTCCTCATCCTCAGGGTCAAGAACAATTTTGGATGTCTACTTCTGGATTCCACATAAGAATTATGATGGTGCTTGCTTGGCACAAATCCAATATTAGGATATCAGACCTTCCTACTATGCCTCCTAGACCTTGGCCCTACCTATATGGTAGAAGAAAGGGTCCCCATGGGGAATCCTCCATCTCAGCCTTTGCAGCCTCCTATCGCTCCTGATCCTAAAGAAGTGAATGGGAAGAGGCCCACTACTAAGGCATTAGAATTGACTCCCCTCATTGTCTCTCAACCTCTTCCTTCTGTTGCCATTCAAGATTTTGTCCCTCCACCAAAGATGGCTATGATGGACACCCCTATGGCTGAGCAGGAGCCTTCTGTCCCATCCTAGCAACCGGCCTCTAGCTCCAAGAGTCATAAAAACCACCTTGCATGTTAGAGCAAGTGTCGACGAAAGGCTTTGATGGATGAGCATGACACTTTGTAGAGGAAGGAAGGAGAGTAGACCACCCCTGCTTCAAGGCCTCCTATTGTGTCCTCCTTTCCCATCCCCTCTTCTTTCATTCAATCAAATTCGATCTTGCTTCCAGCTCCTACTTTTAATGTGAGTTCCCTGGACCTAAAAGGGTGTAGGTTTTTATCACTCCCTCAATTGAGTTACCGCTCTTGGTGTCCCTCCCAAAAATATTTCCATTCCTGAATCTCGTGGACATGTCGAACACTTCGCTAGTGTCCATCACGGTTTTCTCCTCTTCCTCCACAACTCTTGCCTCATCTGTGGGGATTTCACACCCTCTCATGAAGCAAAAAATGGAGGTTGGAACTTCTAGCAAAGGATGGCATAAGAGGATTCCACCTTCTTCAAAAGGTGGTCATGCGCTAGCTTGTGTCGTCCTAGTGACAAAGCAAGTTTTGGCTCCCCCTGAGTTCGTCACTACTCCCAAGTCACTCGGTGAGCCTAGCAGTGAATCTCAGGCACTGCCTCCCTCACCTGTTGAGGTAACACATGTAACTCATGTGAAGTGTACTTTTAACTCCTTGGACAAGGTCCTGACCTTTTCGATGATCTTCACAAAATTGCTGACTATTGCTCCATAAGAGCCAACCAAAGAAGACCTTGCAAGGTCTTCTTCTTTGGAACTTGTTATGGGAGGTTTGGAAGCTCCCCCCCTTAATATTCCACCACTATAGGCCCATCTTCCTTCCCCATATAATGATCTAGATTGGGAAGAAAACCACCTCTTGGTCGATGAGTGTTAGGGGGATGCCTCTTCTTTACCTTTAGATTAGGTGTGTGTTTGTTGTGGTGTGTTCCACCATGCTTGCGTTATGTGTTCCTAGATGACCCATGTCACCCTTGTAGGTGCTTGGATACATGAGTGATTATGTGTCGTAAACTTCCTCTATCTATATCATGATTCTTCCTATATTATGTGTCTTGATTTTCAGAATATTGGGGATAATTCAAAGCGTTTGGGGCATTTAGGCTTCCCTTCCATGTTGACCCAATTTTTTTAATTTTTTTTTCTTCTCGTGCATTCTTCATATGGTCTAATATAGTAGGGGTTTGATGATAGTTCATCTATATACTATTACTATACTTATATATATTTATGAGTAGCTTTGACCCCAAAATATTAGATCGCCCCTTTTTCTTCTGTCTGTGATGTTTATTTTTCAGTTTTGGATATATTTCTCTTCTTTTCTTAAGTTGTGAGGTTGTGGTGCCTACGTGTTGTCCCTCATGTGTGTGACAACATTACTATGGTGACATCTTGCTATGCCCCATGGGCCAGGACATCACTCTCTTTTCATTCTTGCTTTTCTCTCCTTAGGTTTTCGTGTGCATCTACATTCAACATGCACCACCCTAAGGTGGCTACCATGTCAACTTCAATTTTTAGAAATTGCATTTGTTACTAACAATTTTTTTCTCAAAAATCTTGGCAAACTTTTTCAAAATTCTCAACTTGGAATTCCTAATGGAGAGTGTTTCCTTCATCACAGGTTCACAAAGAAAGAACTTTAAGAACTTTCCTCTGAGGGAGCAATTTTTCCTATGGGAACAACCTTGACCTTCCCCTTGTGAGGGGTCATTTTCTTCATTTTGAATTACTTGATGAAGTGAACATCTTTTGAAAGGATTAGTTAGTGTTGAATTGATTTTTGAAAAATACTCTTTCACTTTCAAATAGTGTGTTCCTTGAGTGGACCCCTTTGAAATCCTTTCAATTTTCTTGACTATGTGCTTGTTTTCCTACATGGCCACTTTTTTTTTCTAACATGTTTTATCTATAGATTAACATGTTGCTTTACAAGTGTGCCTGTGAAGTCACTTTCCAGTCCGACTCTACAGAGTCCTTCTCTCACTAGGCTTCCTTCATGAGTGAGAACTTGGGGGAATGCCTTATTTGAAGGTCTGAGGGCCTATGAAGCACTTGCATCCTACATGATTTGTCCATCATTGGTTTGTGGGCCTTCAGTGTACTTTGTGTAACTTCGTACTTCTATGGAGCTATGGAGTCCTTTTGTTCAATCCTCCTCAAGAGAGAGTACCTATAGAGTCCTTTTCCTTCCCTACGCTTTTGAGTTCTCCAGATTGTGATTTTCTTCCTCGATGGTTCAAGTATACATTTCTAACTCTAAGATCTAATTTATCAAAAACTCATCGATATTCGTACTTGCTAAAGTGGGGGAAAAATGTATAGGAGTAAATTTGCACCCATTGTGTAAATTTCCCTTTCACATACCCTTTCCTTAGAAAATCAAATCCAAAGGCGAAATTCCACATCACCCACCTGTCTTCCATCCACTTGGTGCATATTTTGTCTGTCAATGGGGGAATTTTCATCAGGGACGTGAGGGCGATGCATGAACGTTTGCACGGCATGTTTTCATCCCTCACATATTCTCGCCTCTACAGTCTATAGGGATGCTACACACCTCATTGGGGTCGAATTGTAATGCCTCTGCTCAAACAATCGACCCGAAAAAAAATCTTTTGGCCTTCAAATCCATTCTATTCACTATGAATTCAACTCTTTCATTGTCATTCTATCTCTTAAACAATTTTCATCTGATCTATCATACTTCTAACACTCCATTTTCATAACTCCACTTGAGCATTTCATCAGTTTGATACCCCAAATTCACTTTTGTACATGTGAGGCTACCATAGAAGTTGCGAGCTTGGAGTCTTGTGAGACCTCCCTTCATCACTGCTATGGCTATGGTGACTTTTCCAAGTTTTTTGCTTGTATTCTCCCTTCATTGGCCTTGAGAGCCTTTGGGTGGAGGTGGTAACACTTAATTCCTCCCTTTTGTGATTTGATAGAGTAGTTTATCTCTTTTGTAGTGTTCAGTGGATTTCTTTCCTTTATCATACTTTCTACTATGTTGCTTTCCTTGGCTGTCTATGGAGGTGGAAACACTAAAGCGGGGGTTTGACTAAGGAAAACCCCTATACAACCCCAACAATTTTTCCCTCTTGCTTGTGTGTAGGTGAATGTGTGTGTGGAGCTCATTGGCAAACTAGTGCTTCAGTATGTTGATATTTTTCACCCTAGTTTTCATCTACTTTATCATTTATGTACTTATCTTTCATACTTTATCATTCTATTTATTTTGTTAAGATTAGTTAGCTAGGTTGTTTAGTCGGTTTTTGGTCTTTTTTATTATATTTTATGTTTTTTGGTTGTACAGATGCCAACATGCTAGAGAGACGCCAACATTTTGCACTATCATCCCAAACCCATGCTTCCATCCTCAGATAGAGAGTTGTCTAAGGTGAAGTTTAGACTCCTAAAACCAACTCTTCTAGCCCCAACTAGATTTTTAGGTCGGTAGAGTGACAAAATTACTTCATAGTACTCTTAATTCTCTATCCTCACCCCAAAAAATCTTTTAAAGTGAGGTAATTTATGGAATCCTTCTGCTCTTGGCTCTCCATGACCTGGGTGGTCCCCCTCTCTTACATCATCAAATCACAAGACAAGGCTAGGGTAGAGATCACATGAAGAATTAAACTGCCACATAATAAAGCTCATGCAATATAAGCTAATGATGAAAAGAGCTCCCTCCTCAACACATTTGTAAATCATGATTTAAACTTGTAAGGGCTTCAATGGGGAGGGGGTCATTCCCTTCCTATACCATATGATCATTAACCCCAATGTTAGAAAAAACATCAACAAGATAATTCCCCTCTTTGATGATATGGGAGATGAAGCATTGATCAAAAGAACTAAGGATATCCACAACATCTAAGATGAGAGATTCAACTATCCACAAAGGGGGGTGATCTTCTTTAGGTTATTAATAACATTTATGGAGTCACCCTCACTCCAAAATCTCCTATAACCTTTAGAATGAGCTAATTTCAGCACATGATAGGCAGTTAAAGCTTCTAAAAAGTGGTTTGTATTTAATAGTACATGTTAATGTAAATGTTTGATGATAATTTATGAGTGAAAATGATATGTAATTCATAAACTATTAAAGTGCAAGATTGAAAGAAATCAATAGATATAACTTGTTATTGATCATAGCTCAACCATTATAAAGTGATTATACATTCAAATTTTAAGTTTCAAAGTAGGAAAAGTACACATAACAAACAAAATATATCGAATATCGATTTTTATATATAAAAGTGTAGAGTAATTGTGTATGCACATATAAAAATTTGGCATATATGCCAACTCATGATAATATTTATAAAATGTGGCATATTCCATCTCAAGGCCTATATATAATGTGCATCTCAAATAGCTATTCCATGTCAAGAAAATCCAAAACTTGTGGTGGATCATCAAAATGTAGCCTCTTCACACCACCTGATATCAAAATGACAATAAATCAATTTTAACTATGGGTCTCAAAGTATGTGATGAATTTGATGATGGCTTAAGGATACAAAATTATAGTAAACTAATTTTAACTATCTATATATGCAATTTATCAATATATTGTCAAAATATGTATTTAAATTTAAATAAAAGTATATATATACTTACCTATATTTACAAGTATTTTATTTTAGGTCATCTACATCCTCTCTTTTTTGTCTCAAAGTATGTGATACATGTGATGATTTCTTAAGGATACAAAATGATAATAAATCAATTTTAACTATGTATATAAGAAATTTATCAATATATTATCAAAACATGTATTTAAATTTATATAAAACTATATATCTACCTATATTTACTTATTCCATTGTACCATTTGCATCCTCTCTTTTTGCAATGCATCTATGATTGTCTCATGTTCTTCCATATAATTTTTTTATAACTATTTATTAGTAGGTCTCCCATGATACCTCACTAGTTTTATATTTGTTTCCACCACCAAATGTGAGTAGTGTATAATATTTGTATGTGTTTCATAATGTTTGAATGCAAGAAAATCATTCTTCCTTGTTAGATATTTTCTTAGCCAAGTTCCAACAACCACCACCGAACCTATTGGATAATGATAGCCATAATCATCTTCTCAAGGTCTAATTAACTTATGTTTAGTCTCCACACATTGATCCAACCAATATTTTGTTTCCTCTTCATTCTCCTCATGTGCAACAACAACATACACATGTCCTGCAAACAAAATTTAATTCAATAACTTGTGTGACATTTAATTTGACCAATCTGTACATACATGCATTCATATATATAATTAAATATATTAAAAAATAGTAATAAATACAAATAAAATGAAATAAATTTAATTAAATTACCTTCTTGTACAAGGTCTGAAACATGGTCATAGTCATTTGATGCAAACACTTGATCATTGTCTTCAATTGATCAAGATCGTGTGTTTGTGCAAGTTTCAACGATTTTTTCTTCCACTCTTCAAGACATTCTATATTCTTGCATGCTTCCCAATCTCCTGAAATACAAAACTGACAAACAAATGGAAGCTCCCTTGTCCAAATAGTCCATGTGCTTGCATTCAAACTCTTAAATGAATGTCATTTAGTAGATCCACTAATTTTCTCACAATCAAGTCTAGGTAGAATGTTCTTTTCTTCAACTGAAACCAAAAGAATCATCGAATTGTGGAGTTCTCGCTTGATCCTATAGATAATTTAATATTGCACCAATCCACAATCACAAGTTCATCTTTAATTTTTACCACATCCTCAAATTTAAATTGCTCTCTAGAAATAATTTTTTTAACACATGCACCAAATCCATCATTTTCTCCTTTACCATATCCAACTTTAAAAAAACTCCACATATGTTGGATATTATTTTCCTTGTGAACCCTACTTAACCAATAAAACATTCGAGCATTTTTGAACTTTCCCGTACAATTATCTAACCATATGATATGTTTTGTCATCTAGATTCCTCTCTCTTAAATTTGTATAAAATATATTGAAACAATATTGAACAAAATATCATGAGTGTAACCAGTTATCACTCAAATAGAAATGATACTCCCTCAAGTTTTTGATATCATCCTCTATACTATCATCTGCATACATCTATATACAATACAAACAAACATAGCCACCTGCACTGAATTATAATATTATTATTGGATTTCCTCTATTGTAGAAAGAGTATATTTTTTGCAAATTCAACCACTGATAGTATAGTTCCAACTGGAAATGCATTTCTACATGTGTGAAATTGTCCGTCAAGCCATTAGGCATGTTGAGAGTGTTTCACATCTTTTGGTACAATCTTACTCTTAAATTATAATATGAATTCATGTACACTAATTTTTTATGTGATTAAATTGTAGCGCTTTCCAATTTTTCCATCCTTTAAAGAATAATCAACATTCTTAAATATTTTAACATCCACTAATTGTTGTCCAAAATCATTTTCAATAATTTTATGCATACAAACTCCTAAGAATGAAAAATTGCCACAACTAGTGTATTGCCTAGAAATACATGAACTTAAATAAAATAATTGCCCATTAGATCTTTCACAAAAAAAATCTACTATAAACTCCTTGATTGTTTCAAGTTGCATATTAATACCACATTCCTACATAATTATGTTAGTATGTAAAGTACAACGTATATATCAAAAAATATCGTAATAATAATGAGATTACATATGTGTTTTACAACAACAAGAGATTTATTGCTTATTAATTTTGACATGCCAAGCTTTACATTTTCAAATGATCTTTGACTTATGGTAATATTTCCAAGTAACACTAAATCATGTAAAAATAAATTATTTAAAATTTGGTTTGAGTTGTGTCTAATAGGTATTTTAGATGAGGATCACGAATTTTGGACCCTAATCTTAATTTCAAAACATCTCTAGCATTAGATGATGCTTATGTATTATCATCCCAATATTTTTCAACAAAAGATTTGATTTCAATATTCAATTTCATTTCTTGAACTTTGGGATTCAACCACTAAAACTCCAACATTGGTTGATTGGATCATTTTCAATACTTTCTCTTCTCTTTTGTTGCTCTTACCAATGTTTTAGGATGCATGTTTAGAATTTCACTAATTTTTCTTAACATTATTTTATCCAAATTTGTTTTATTCACTATAGCAGTTGTTATAGCTCATTGTGTTCAATTCTTATCTTTAGATTGACTCTTCTTTCCAATAGAATCAATGTCACTAGCAACAATATATATCTATCTATCTATCCATCTATATATATAACATGTTTAAGTGATTCATCTTTTTTTGGTTTCACAAAAATGCCTAACTTTTTCATTACCTTTCTCATTTTCCACATTCTCATCAATTGCATCATGAGTTGACATTGAAATGATAGTTTTCTTCGATAATTGTTTTTTTGTATAATTCATTGGCATACGTTCTTATTTGTCTCCAAGAAATATTACTAGGAAGATTATCCAAAATAGTACTTTCAATTTCTAAACAAATATTTTTATTTTCAACATGTTCACAGGGATTTTCATTTTCAACAACAAAAGGATTTTCATTTTCACCAACACAAGGATTTTCATTTTCAACAACAAAAGATTTTCATTTTGACCAATACAAGGGATTTCATTTTCAATATTCATTTATACAACTTTTCTATGAGTATAATCAATCTCAACATTGGTATATCCAACTTCTTGTAAATGATCAATACAAATATCATCTAGAATCACATTTTCCATATCATTCAAAACTGGATATGAAGACATACCTATATTTGTGCCTATTGTCACATTCTCCATATCATTGAAAGGTGGATTTTAAGACATACCAGGATTAGTTTCTATAATTGTATTATATTCCACTTTCACCTCTTGAAAATTTGCATCATCTACATCCATCCCATCCTCCATGGTCTCTTCAATATTTTTATCTTCAATAGTCATGGAACCAAATACTTCAACATTATTCATTTCTCAAATCCTCAATTCTTCTATCTCTTTTTCATTTTGCCTCCTTCTCTCTCTTTGATTCAATTTATTCAAGGGTCAAGAACTTCCTATCTTTTGTCTTTTGATGATGTTTTGATCCCATGATTATCAAACTCTGAAGTATAAATGAATTTGAATAATAAGTCTTTTTTTATTCCTCCTTGAAATAACTAGACAATGAACACAATTCTACTCCAAAATTATCCCAATGGTTGACTCCTTCCAAAATTGAATAGAAATTACAAGTAAAGAGGATGTAGAAGACAATAATCAATAAAAATATGCAGAGTAAGTCATTGTCAACCATACAACAAAAAAGGTTAAGTTGTAGAAATCACAAGTAAGTCATTATCAATAAAAAATTAAAAAATAGACAAAAATGAAACGGGATCCCGTAGAAAATGGGATCCCATATCCTAAACGTGATCTCATTTCTTTTTTGACTGTTGAAAATATTAGAAAAAGTAAACAAGATCTCATTTAGGATATGGGAAATAGGATCCCATTTCTTAAAATTTGAATTTTTGAACCGATTTTTGCTATGGGTTTTGGGTTGAAAAAAGTCTTGGGGACCCAACACTTAGTTTTGGACCTACTTTGACCTGTAACTTGAAGGTCATGTTAGTGACACTATGTTGAACACTCAGAATACTAAGAGGGGGGTGAATCAGTATTCTATTGAACCATTTAGACATTATCCATCCAATTACCAAAGCATATTCAACTGCAATAAGGAAAGAAAGCATGAAAACATCCACAAAATCACATAACACATGAACACCAAGATTTTTACGTTGAAAACCCAAAATGGGAAAAACCATGGTGAGGGTTAGCTCACAATATCGTATAACTAGTTATAGTATGTTATAGAAATTATCATTGTAGGTGGACTCACTACCCATAGAGAAAAAGGTAGAATAGAGACCCCAATGGCTCACGACCTATTTTGACATGTTACAAAAGCATCTACAATATGTAGGAATATAGTTCCAATGAAGTACAATATCAATCCTCGCAATAATCTGATTTGCTCTACATTTGCACAATTCTGATCTCAACATTCATAGCTTATCTCTACTCTAATCAAATTCACCTCATATACTTTGCATACAAAATTTATTTGTCTCACAAACATTGAAAATGATTCATCATATATATCAGAATTAAGTGCAACATCAATTAGGTCAGCCTAATTAGATGTGACACACAAAATTCAACTTATCAGATCCAAACCTTATTACCCAAACTTCGCACCACAATTCAAAATTAAAAAATCCTTAAGATAGGTTTGGATGGACCTAAATAAGATCTTAGATAGAAGCACAACACATATTAACCCTTCACATACATATCAAATGTGTTAGATCAACACACCATAGGACCTAAACAAAAATTCAACTATTCATCCAATTCACAACACGGGGTCCTGAAATGTCGCTCCCACCTAGATTTCACACTCATCTGGCATTTGAAAACTTAACTTCAACACCATAACATCAAAGAATCATCCACAGAGAAGTGCAAAATCTCCCACACCGACACACTATATACAAAACAATTGTATTATACTAGACCAAACTCTGTCACTCTTATCTCTCAAAATACTTCGCCAAACCAGATGAAATATTAGATTTATAATCTTCTAACAACCATAAAAATTAGGTTAGAAGTGCAGAGAAAAAACTTCCTTTGCTGAGTGGTGTGGACCCAAAAACTAATACACTATGACCCTGAACTGGCAGTTCTAATACTTACTCAAATTTTCATACCACTAAACATGCATGACCAAATATTCTTATATAGATAACTTCCTCAACACCACAAAAAATGTTAGAATTAATCAAAATAGTCCACAACATTGTTGACATCAATGAAAACACACTATTATATTTCTATGTACATTCTCCATGCTCATTTTGCAAACAAGCATCATCAATGACAATCTCCTCAAACTTCCAACACACTAGAAAAGAGTGACTTTGGACATATGTCTGAAGATGTTTTTTGTAGAATTTTTGACAAAATTAAAACCCATTATAGATGAGATTGTGTAAATTTAAAATATGTATTTTTTTTACAATTAGATTTTTTTTCTATTTTTTTATGAAACTAGTCCACAAACTTGAAATAATAGGTTTTCTTATTATTTTAGTAATTTTTTTAATAAAATAACTTTTTGAAAAATAAATTATATGTGAACAATCTTCAAAATATTCTTTTCAATTTGAAAAAAAATAAAAAATGATAATTTTAGGTCATCTTATGCGTGACGTCACGAGGGGTTTTCAAAACAACAATTACGACCAACAAAAAAATAATAATAAAAATATTCAAAAAAATTACAAAAAAATATCCTGAACAATCTTCAGTGTCTTACAAATCTTTTCCCAAAAGAATTCAAAAAAATACTTTTATTTAGGTCGAAATATGGTTGATGTACGCATGCATGGTATGGTCCTGAAAAAACAACTTTTAAACAATGGTTTTTAGACATGCCTATTGTAAATCAATTTGTATCATATGTATATTAAAATAAATTACATATTTGGAAACTAGAATTCGAGTAATACATTTCATATTACTAACTTTTTTCAAGATTCAATCTTTAAGTACTTCAAATGTTTATGTCAAATGTGAAAAATTCTGAAAAATCAGGAAAAACACTTCCACTTTTTGGCCAAAAAGTGGACTCAACTTCTTGCACACACCCCAATATACTTAAACAATAGCTTATTTCATTTCCACTCTCATTCTATTTCCCCTATTCTTGAAACACATAAAATATTTAAATAATAAATATAAGAATAATTTAAATTCCTAATATTTCATTTATGGAAAACATATAATTTAAGCCATTAATTAAATCAAACATTCACTAGTCATTCACAACACATAAGGATACCAAAATAATTCCTAACTCAAATCTAGTTTCACATAAGGTCAAACATGACACATACCATACTCGATTTGAGTATGATTAGGGAATGGATATGGATGCCCAATGTGACATCTCTAAATTAACTACCATTTGTTGGCATATAGTCATTGATGTCAAAAGGGAAAAATCTAGAAAAGGAGATCAACTGCATTGTGACAAAGGATGAGCATGAGAGTAGTGGATCTAATGGCAGATTCAAACTAGGTTTCTTGAGAACTTTCTAGAAAGGTGTTGTGCAGGTTAAGGAAGTGAAGGATGCACCCATAAATGTTTTATTGCTTCTCTTAGATGTTAGGGTTTATCAGTTAAACCTTAAGGATACTTTTAGTCCTGGCGTTCAGAACAAGTTTCTATTTTTGTGTTGACCTGGTATTGGTGGTTGTCATTTGCATTAGTTGTAACTTATTTCTTTACAGTCGTAAGGGTGATCGGCCCCTCCACCTAGCACCTTAATGTCATACATCCCCTTTCAAATCGACATGACATTGCGTGGTCGTTGAGAGAATGGGAGATGTCTCTTTGACGACCCAATGATCATTTCATCGATGAGACACCAGCGTATCGGTACGAGTTTGGAAGAAGACTCCTCAATGGAGTGATAAGGATTGTGGAAATGTTATCAGCAAGACTCTATGGTTTCAGTGAGACTCTTGTCAATGTCTCTCTAACATGGCGACGTGAAGGTTGTGCTTGAGTGGGACCCAGTCATAATGATGTGGGTGACAAAGATGATGAAGTAGATGCATGTCGTGACAAGATTGGATGAACTGTAATCCACATCCTCATTGTGGATTATAATGCGATAACATGGCGATAAGGTGGACAAGTGAATTCATCAAGGGTTTTCATTGGGGTTATTGATGATCATCAGCGAGACTTGTTTGAATGTCTCCTTGACAACCCGATGACCTTTCCATCTGTGAGATATCGACAGTTTAGCACGACTTTGTTGCATGTCTCTTCGTTAGGGTGATGAGAGTATGAAGTCGATTGTGGGACCCAATAAGAAGGTGACCATGTTGGATGGTGATGTATGCTGAAAGATGGTGACCAGTGATTGCTCAATATGAAATTCACATCCTCATTATGAATTATGTGGCATATGGGCTCGTGTTTCTTATCATATGTTTAAAGGTGGCTCATTTCGAAGAGAAAGGTGAACTTCGATGAGACTTTAGTGAATGTATCTTTGACAAAGAAATACATGATGTTAAGGGAATACTACAAGATCAATGATGGGGATTTAAACGACCGATTATCCAATGGTCAATGTTAAAAGGTTTGACGATGAATAGGATCATGACGCGAGAGAGAAGATCAACGACCAAAATTCAAAAAGTAGACATTTGTAATGGCTCAACAGTGAGAACAAGGATTTCAATCTGGTAACCGACATAAGAACATGATTAAATTGTTTAGTTGCTCCAATGAAAAATTAAGAGAGGAGATCCGATCGACTGATCGGCAGCACAGAGAGTCATGTTGTTCAAGATCAAATTAGATCAAATGTTAGGAGAATGTTTTGAATGCATACTAGATTCCAGGATTTGATAGAGAAACAATTTGGGAAAATTAATTGAAGTAGGATTTAATGTTGTATGGCTCGATGTAGGGGATGGCGATATCTAAAAATCCTATCAGATGTCTTAATGATGAGCCGAACAATGGTGTGTGGATAGATGTAGAGGAAAATTGTTGAAGAAGGTTGCCAGTTAAAAACCCTAACATATATTTCATGATGTAAGAGCTAAAATGAAAGGAAAATATAGAACTATTGTGAGAGAAGAAAATGTGTTAAGACAAGGTGTTTGCAAGTTGAAGCAGATAACTGTAATAGAAAGTTAAAAATTTGAAAATACATAAAATTGGTTACAGTGGAGTAAGAGAGAATAGTGAGAGAGAGCTTATGTACTGAATTGATGCATTGTAGGTTGTGCAAAACCATTTTATGCATAATTGATTGCATAAATTTGTAAGAGGTTGTAGCCTCCATTTTCATTGAGTTGTAGCTCAGATTAGGGTGTTGTAGCACCCATGAAGTTGTTGCTTCTAAAACATGGATTTGAAGCTTCCTTGGGATTGTAGCCCTAAAAACTTGTAACTAAACTTTGATGCTTGTGAGGTTGGATTAGGATAGTAGATCCTAGTAGCATTTCTCACTGTGGTTTTTCTCATCTTGGGTTTTCCACATATATCTATTATTATGTGTTGATCTATCTTGTGCTTGTGGTTATTATATTTGTTAGTATTTTGATCTGCACATTTGAGTTTAAGGTTGAATCTGCAAAAAAAATTTAAGGACTAAAAGTGTTAATATCTATTGATTCACCCCCCTCTCAATAGATCATTGTGTTCTAACAATTGGTATCAGAGCTAGGTTCCCTAGAAGAAGCTTAATTAGGTCAGGTAGATCTTGGATAAGCAAACATAATGGCATGTTAGGAAGGTTCAAGCAAGCCACCTAGATTCGATGGAACTAACTATGCTAAGTGGAGCTCTCTGATGAAAGGATACTTAGGTTCCTTGGACTTTATGTTTTGATGTCAGTTAAGAAAAAATATGTTCCTCCTACTACTCCTACTGATGTTTTAAGAAAGAAGGACTATGAGAATAATGAGAAAGCTTTGTTCACCATTATGAACAACTTGTCTAATTATGTGCATAGCAAGGTTATGCATTGTGAAACAACTTATGATGTCTGGGAAAAACAAAATAAGATCTATGAAGGAGACTCCAAGGTGAAGTTGGAAAAGATACAAATACTGAGAGATAAATTTGAAAGCTTGTAGATGACTGATGAAGAAAAAATTATAGATTTTCTTTTGAGATTTGATGATATAATAATTCTATTAGAGGATATGGTGTGAAATGAAAGAGGATGTTGTTGTGCTGAAGGTTCTAAGGTCCATGGCAACTAGATATGATTCTAAAATTTCTACCATTGAAGGAAGAGAAATTGATAAACTCACTCTAGATAAGTTACATGGTATATTTACTGCTATGAGATGAGAATTCTAGGTGTTGAGTCTTCTAGAAGGGAAGTTACATTTAAGATAGTTGAGAAAAGAAAGGATGGAGTGGAGAAGAAAAATAAATTTGCAATCACCATTTCAGACATTGAAGAAACCGATGAAGAAGAAGCAAGCTTTATAAGGAGACTAAGGAGAGGATCCGGTAAATATAAAGGTAAGCTACCCTTCAAATTCTTCAACTATGGTAGAGTAGGCCATTTTTCTTCTAAATTTCCATATGATAAAATGGATAACTCTAAACAAGAAGGAGATAGTAGAAAGAAGAAAGAGTTTTACCCTAAAAGTAAGAATTTTGGAAAGAAGAAGAAGAGTCTATGCATTCAAGAAGTAAGTGATGCTTCTGATGCTAGTGATAGTTCAGATGAGGCTCAAGGTTGTGCCCATGTAATGAGAGAAGATAAAATAAAATATATATTTATGGCTAAAGAAACTAAGGATAAAAAAGATGCACAAATTGAGGACTCACATGAAAAAAGAAGAGGAAATTGTAGATCTTGAAGGAGAATTAATTAATGCTCTTGAATATCTTGATGAACAAAGAGATAAATATGATGATCTTAAGAGATAAAACAAGAAACTAAAAAAGAATGCTCAAAAGGAGACTGACAAACTAACTCAAGAACTTGAAGAATCCAATAAGGTGATAGTTGGTCTGAAAGTTCATGTAGAAGAGCTCAAAAGAGTTGAGGATGTTATGAAATCCAAACTAAAATATAAGATAGATAGGTGCATGAAACTTGAAGCAAAAATAGTTGCTTTAAGAAAATAATTAGAGAAGGCCAATGAGTAGATCAATAAGGGTCTGAAATTAAAAAGTGGTACTAATATTCTTAATAAATTGTTGAGTACGCAAAAGCCAGCCAACAAGGAGAGATCAGGTCTAGGACTTGAGAAAGGAAAGAACTCCTTTTTTGATACCTCTACAAAGCTCTATGAAAGATTCAGAGCAGAAGAAAAATCAAGCCTCAGTGGAGAAAAATTTGACAATGGAGAAGCCTCTAAAGATGAGAAGAAGTCAAATACAGTTGAGAAATCTATTAATAAGAAGGAATTGATTGAAGACAAGAAAGTTAACATAACATTTCCTAATCAGCAAAAGAAGTAGAATACTAAGAGAACAGACAATGATGGTTTCACAAGAATACACTATTCAAGGAGATCCAGACAAAGGTATCCTCATCCAGTAGAAGGAAACTGCATGACCAGGTACTCATCTTACTTAAATGGGTATTGCTATGTACTTGTAACAATTTTGGTCATAGGGATAGAGAGTGTAAATATGTTTCAAGGAGAAATACAAATTTCATAAGCAAGAATCCATTTGTTCCTCTAGTTAATATGAATGTAGTTTGTTACAATTGCAACAATTTTGGCCATATAGCTAGAAATTGTAGAGAAAAAATTGTAAGACCAAATACTCAGTCTGAGAAGAAGAAAAATATATCTCCCATAGTTGAAAAGGAAACAAAGGGCTTAGAGAAAAAGGAAGATAAAGTTGAAAAGAAACCAAAGAAGGTTTGGAAGGAGAAAGGGTAGAGCTCTACTATGTCTATGATTGCCCAAATAGTATTACATGCAAAGGAACAAGATTTGTGGGTAATTGATAGTGGTTGTTCCAAGCAAATGACTGGAGGTAAAAAGATTCATTAAACTTGAAATGAGAAAAGGAGGTTCAGTAAGCCTAGGTGATAATAATGTTGTTAAGATTCATGGTAAAGTAATTATGAGCATAGATGGGAAGAACAAAACTAAATATGTGCTCTATGTTGAAGGTCTAAAGAATAATCTTGTTAGTGTCAGCCAAATGTGTGATAATGGATATAAAGTTGTATTTGATTCTAAAGGCTTCAAAATAAGATTGAATGGTAAAATAATTGCTCAAGGGATAAGGACTGATAGCAATCTCTATAATCTATGTGAAGTGGAAGGAAAAAGATGTTTAACTAACCAAATAGATGAGAGTTGGATGTGGCATAGAAGACTGGGACATGTGAATTTTGACAACCTAGTGAAGATAATCTCAAAAGGATTAGTTAGAAATATGCCTAAGATTGTAAAGCCTGATAACATCATCTGCCAAGGATGACAACAAGGAAAGAAAACAAAGTTTAAATTTCCCACAAAGGACTTCAACTACAAAACCTTTGGAGTTGATTCGTACTAATCTGTGTGGTCCAATGAGGAAAAGGGTGTTTCAAGGTGAAACATATTTCATGCTATTGATTGATGATTATACTAGAATGGAATGGGTCAAATTTTTGAAGGAGAAGACTGAAGCATTTGAAAAGTTTAAAATCTATAAGAAGCTGGTAGAAAATGAGACAGGGAGAAGAATCAAATTTATCAAATCAGACAGAGGTGGAGAATTTATGTCAAGTGAATTCATGGAATATTGTGAAGATCATGGAATAAAATACCAATATTCAGCCCCAAGAACACCACAACAAAATGGCATGGTACAAAGATGAAACATGATTGTAAAGGAGATGGGTAGAGCCATGTTGAACAAGGAAAACTTGATAGATACATTTTGGAAAGAAGTAGTACACTATTGTATACATTCAAAACATAGCTCTTATTAGATTTAATAGTGGTAGAACACCATATGAATTGTGGTTTGGTAGGCCTACAAATTCAAACATTTCAAAGTATTTGGCAGTAAATGCTATATCAAAAGAGAAGCTGAAGATTTGGGAAGTTTTGAGTCAAGATGTGATGAAGGGATATTGTTGGGGTATTCCAATCAGAGTAAAGCATATAAATGTTACAACAAGAGATTGCATAAAATTATAGAGAGTGTACATGTCAGGGTTGATGAAAGTCAAGCCAAGTCTAGCAGAAACAATCTAGAAAGAGAATCAATTGATGAGGATATAGGTGCAACAACAGAAGAAGAAGAAGAAGACGAAGAAGAAGAAGAAGAAGAAGAAGAAGAAGAAGAAGAAGAACAAGAAGAAGAGGAAGAAGAGAATGAGCAAGAGGTTGAGCATTCTCCTACAAAATATATGCAAAAATATCATCCTGTATATCAGATAATTGGTGACAATAATGAAGGCATGCACACTAGAAGAAGATTTGCAAAGAACAAGAAACAAGTTAACTTTTCCCTCTTATCCCAGATTGAACCAAATTTTTTTGATGAAGCTAGTAAGGATGAAAGTTGGATGGAAGAAATGGAAGAGGAACTCAATCAAATTGAAAAGAATAAAACATGGGAATTGGTTCCTAGACCACCAAGCAAGAATGTAATTGGCACCAAATGGTTATTCATAAATAAGCTGAATGAAGATGGAGTTGTGGTCAGAAACAAAGAAAGGTGTAGTGTGAAAAGATTTGCTCTAGTTGCATGATTAGAAGCTATTAGGATGTTTCTTGCATTTTCTTTGTATAAAGGTTTTAAAGTATATCAAATGGATGTCAAATCTGCATTTCTGAATGGAAACCTTGAAGAGGAAGTATATATTGAGCAGCCAGAAGGTTTTCAGCTGTCAAAGAATGATGGTTATGTCTACAAATTGAGAAAAGCATTGTATAGTTTGAAGCAAGCACTAAGGGCTTGGTATTCAAGATTGGATCAATATCTACAACAAGGATTCAAGAAAGGTTGTGTTGATGACAATCTGCATCTCAAATCTGAAGGTGAGTATATGATCATTGTTGTAGTATATGTAGATGATACTACATTTGGTGGTAGCAGTGATGTAATGTGCAAAATATTTTCCACAAACATGCAAGATGAGTTTGAAATTTCCATGTTAGGAGAACTTGTATTTTTTCTTTGTTTGTGAATTACATAAACTGATAAAGGTATATTTATATCACAAACCAAGTATGCAAAATAAATGATTAAAAATTTTGGCATGGAGGATTTTAAACCAGACAGTACTCCCATGATTACTAGCTACAATTTGAGTAAATCAGATGAGTCACTTGATGCAAATTAGACTTTGTATAGATCAATGATTGGAAGTTTTCTAAATCTAACTACATCTAGGCCTGATATAATGCAAGCGGTTTGTATGGTAGCTAGATTTTAGGTAGCACAAAAAGAATCACATGTCAATGCAGTGAAAATAATCTTTAGATACATGAAAAGCATTGTTGACTATGGTTTATGATACCCAAAAATAAAATATTTCACTTTAATAATAGCATACACAGATGCAGATTGGGTAGGAAGTGTGGATGACAAAAAGAGTACTAGTGGAGGAGCTTTTTGGGAAATAGACTAGTTTCTTGGATGAGTAAAAAGCAAGATTTTGTCACCCTTTCTATAGTAGAAGTATAATATGTTACAACAATTGCGTGTCGCACTCAAGTCCTTTGGATGAAGCAAACATTAAAGGACATCAAGGTAGAGTACAATGAGCCTATTTTATTTCTTTGTGACAACTCAAGTGCCATTAATATCTCAAAGAATCCAGTGATGCACTCCAAAACAAAGCATATATCAATCAAGTACCACTTCATCAAAGAAAAGGTTGCAGATAAGGAAGTCAACATGGAGTATGTTCCTACCAAGGAACAAGTGGCTGATATATTTACAAAGCCTCTTCCTACAACACTGTTTGAATATTTGAGGCAAAAGTTGGGAGTAGTTTCTCCCATCATATATCACTAATCATTAGTGATAGGGCATTTATCCATGGGGAGCTTGATTGATCAGTTCTTTAACCTTGGTTAAGAATAATGTGATCAAATCATGTAAAATCTTGTTTTACAATTTCTAACAATTTGATGGTTGCAGAGTTTGTCAAAATTGGAGAATTTCCTCAAGGGGAGTGTACCCTTTTCCATTGATGTCAAAGGGGGGGAAATGTGAATGTGATGAAAAATAGAAGTTTGCTGAGAAGAGATGAGATGTATGTCATAGGGGGAGTTGTTGTTACAATGTGAATAATCAATTTGGTGCAAAGCTTCAGTGGTACCTAAATGAACAGTTAGAGTTTTTCCATCAATGCCAAAGGGGGATATTTTTGGAATATAGTTGTCATTGATGTCAAAAGGGAAAATCTAGCAAAGGAGATTGACTACATTGTGACAAAGGATGAGTGTGAGAGTAGTGGATCTAATGGCAGATTTGAATTGGGTTTCTTGAGAACTTTCCAGGAAGGTATTGTGCAGGTTGAGGAAGTGAAGGATGCACCCAACAATGTTTTATTTCTACTCTTAGATGTTAGTGTTTACCAATTAAACCCTAAGGATACTTGTAGTCATGGAATTCAAAATAGATTTATATTTTGGTGTTGACTTGGTATCAGTGGTTGTCATTTGCAGTAGTTGCAACTTATGTATTTATAGTCGTAAGGGTGATCGGCCCGTCCACCTAGTGCCTTAATGTCCTACATCCTCTTTCAAATCGGTGTGATAGTGCGCGGTTGGTGAGAGAATGGGAGATGTCTCTTCAGTGGCCTGATGATCATTTCATCAGTGAGACACTAACGTATCTGTAGGATTTTGAAAGAAGTCTCCTTGATGGAGCGATAAGGAGTGTGGAAATGTTATCGGTGAGACTGTACGGCATCAGTGAGACCTTTTTCAATGTCTCTCTGACATGGCAATGTGAAGGTTGTACTCGAGTGGGACCCAGTCATAATGACATGGGTGACAGAGATGATGAAGCAGATGCATGGTGTGACAAGATTGGATGAACCGTAATCCACATCCTCATTGTGGATTACAATGTAGTGACATGGCAATGAGGTGGATAGGTAACGTCATTAAGGGTTTTCATCAATGTGACTGATGATCATCGACAAGAATTGTTTGAATGTCTCCTTGACAACTCGATGACCTTTGCATCGATGAGATATCAACAGTTCAACAGGACTTTGTTGCATGTCTCTTCGACAGGGTGATGTTGATTGTGGGACTCGATAAGAAGGTGACTGTGTTGGATGGTGATGTATGCTAAAAGATGGTGACCAACGATTGCTCGATAGGAAATTCACATCCTCGTTGTGAATTTCATGGAATATGGGCCCATGTTTCTTATCATGTGTTTGAAGGTGGCTCTTTTCGAAGAGAAAGGTGTACTTCGATGAGACTTTAGCGAATGTCTCTTCAATAAAGCAATACATTATGTTAAGGGAATACTGCAAGATTGATGATCGGGATTTAAGTGACTGATCATCCAACGATCAGGGTTAAAATATTTGATGATTAATAGGATCATGGCATGAGAGAGAAGATCAATGACCATAATTCAAAAGTAGAGATCTATAATGGCTCAACAGTGAGAACAAGGATTTCAATCTTGTAACTAACATAGGAATGAAATTAAATCATTTAGTTGCTCCAATGAATAATTAAGAGATGATATATGATCTACTAGTCATCAACACATGTTGTTCAAGATCAAATCAGATCAAATTTCAAGAGAATATTTTGAATGCATACCAAATTCCAGGATTTGACAAAGAGCCAATTTGGGCAAATTCTTTGAAATATGATTTAATGTTGTATGGCTCGATGTAGGGGATGATGATATCTAAAAATCCTATCAGATGTCATAATGATGAGTCAAACAGTGGTGTGTGGCTCAATGTAGAGGAAACTTGTTGAAGAAGGTTGCAAGTGAAAAACACTAACAGATATTTTGTGATGTAAGAGCTAAAATGAAAAAAAATATATAGAACTATTGTGAGTGAGAAGAAAATGTGTTAAGACAAGGTGTCTGCAAGTTGAAACAGATAACTATAATAGAAAGTTAAAAATTTGAAAATTCATGAAGTTGGTTACAGTGGAGTAAGAGAGAATAGTGAGAGAGAGCTTGTGTATTGAATTGATGCATTGTAGGTTGTGCAGAACCATTTTATGCATAATTGATTGCAGAACTTTGTAAGAGGTTGTAGCCTCCATTTGTTTTGAGTCGTAGCTCAGATCAGGGTGTTATACCACCCCTGAAGTTGTTGCTTCTAAAATAGGGAGTTGAAGCTTCTTAGGGTTGTATCCCTTAAAACTTGTAACTAAAATTTGATGCTTTTGAGGCTGGATTAGGACAATAGACCCTAGAAGCATTTCTCACCATGGTTTTTCCCATTTTGGGTTTTCCATGTAGATCTGGTGTTATGTGTTGATCTCTCTTGTGCTTGTGGTTATTATATGTGTTAGTATTTTGATCTGCACATTTGAGTTTAAGGCCGAATCTGCAAAATTTTTTAAGGACTAAAAGTTTTAATATCTACTGATTCACCCCCCTATTAGTAGATCATTGTGTTCTAACACCATTAGGGAATAACTCAAACATGTGTAGCTAGGTGCAGAAATAACACTGTAATTGTAACCATTCAACACACGTAAAGGGTACCCACTCAATGTATATATAGCCGAAGCACAACATAATCACCCAACAAGGTTCAATAGCATAAAGCATGAAATTAACATCCATTATATAACTCATTATATAAATCATTCCTTTTGAACACCAATAATAAATATCACATTTAACCGCAACACATATAATGTACATCATTTCAACATTGAAACATAATGATAAAACAAGGATGTAAATATACAAAATGCCAACAACCAATATGTTGAGGAACCTCATCTTGAACATGCGGTGGTTCATACACACCATTCAAAGCCATAATACAATCACCACAAAAATCACAAGGAATGGTGAAGTTGAAACACCGATCTCACATTAGCAAGATGTAAATGGGAGGGGAACTATAGTAACATACATGATATAAAAATATCATAATACATGGAAAATTCAATATATACCCTACAACAAAAAGTAGTGTGCGAATGATTTATTTTAACATAAAAATTTGGTCATTTCAAAATACCTTCAACTAATTTGTATTTTAGGATATCTCTCCATAATTCTATGATATAATTGTGTTAGAGTCATATCTATTCTTCTTAAAAGTTGCGGTTCACAATTTTTAGAAAACAAAAATTCTTACAATATCTATTTGATTAAGTGAAGCTATTGTGTTAATTTTCTAAAACTATTCAATTAATTTTCTCAAGAAATCAACTAAAAACTTATCTTTAGATGAGAGTCTAACTCACAATGCCCATATTTTAATTTTATTAGGATCTTCAACTCTTTTATGTCTCCTAACAACTTTTAATAATATTTTATTTTATTTATTATTCTACTTGTTTTATTAATTAGACAAGATTTTTTTTTTTTTTTACTATAGTTGATGTAAGAACACATGTAACATTACTATCTTTAGATCATAAGGTTTAGCCTATGATGGTATGCATTAATTATATTTCTTACAATAATTTTTTCACCATTAGTATTAGATATTATTAGACCAAGAATATTCACAGTGTCTTTAAAATTAGGATATTTTATCATTTTAATAACTAATAAACACCAATGTTTTATTTAACCTTTCACAAAATGTTGTCCATATTTTATTAGAAATTCTTTGAAAAGTGTGTTAGTATCACAAGTGTAGTAAACTTGTTCAATATTGGTAGCATTTACCATGATTGTGAATTGACTCTAGGATTGGTAGTCCAAATCACTCTCAAGGTAGGATTTCTATATACACATAGTTTGTGCTTTGAAGCTGATTTTGTATTATATAATTGTATTGAAGGTGTGTTGATGTGGTTATTAGTTTCTCATGATTTTGGATTCTCATTCTCCAACTATGTGTTCAAGTCATTTTTTTTACTAAAAGGGTGGGCCATGATCATACCACAAATGGAATGTGAGGGAATTAATGGTTGTGTGTTTGGAGTTTGAAAAAAACCCATAATACAACTTTTCCCCATATTTTGAGCTATTGTTATATGGACTAGTTTTCACCTTGATTTTATATTTGGTGTACCCATAGTTATAATTGAGTATATGTATTAATAAATTGGACAAGATATGGAAGTATTACACGCATTCATGATTTTTATACTAATTTATAACAAAAATATTTTTCATCAAACACACTATCAGAGAAATGGGTGGTCCTAAAAGATGAAATGTGTTCCATTGATTTAATCTATAGTTTACCAATAGATATTGTGACTTTTCTATTGCATTGACCACACTCTAGTGAAGAAGATTATAGTTTCTCACACTCTTTTGGAGAAAAACAAGATTCATTTTTAGCTTTATGTTGTTGTGATCTAGTCTGCACAAAAAAATCTCAGACGCTCTCTCTTAATATTATTTTTGCTAAAAGTGTTTGAGTTAGTGGTTACAATATTAAGTTATAGTTTAAATGAGGAATTTGAAGTAGTAGGCATGGATTTTTTGCATTATTCCTTGAGAAAATATTTTTCATTTTGTAATTTTTAAAAAAATTGTATGACTAAAAAACACATTATTTTAAACATTATTTAAATATTTTTTCACTAAATGCATATGATTTTAGTTGAAAATTTTGCATTTCTAAGCTTACAAGTTCAATGCTCTTTGTCCTCATAGTTATTATATTTTCCATGATTATTTTTTTATTCTTAGAGATAACACTTTTTGGGTGGAATTTGACACCTTACAAATAATGATTATTAGGTTTATTATATATTTTTTTGTATGATCTACAATTTAGCTTTTTTATTATTGAAGATAACTATATATGTAAAAGGTGCATTTTGGGTGGACATTGACACTTTATGAATGGTTCTTATCAAGGTTACTATATCTTTGTTATTATATTTTTTATGATTTATAAATTTGATTTTTATTATTGAAGATAATTTTATATTAAAGAGGTGTTATTTTAAGTATAAATTATCATAGAACATCTAAAAAAAACTATACAAACTTAGTAGAATGAGTATGGTCATCACTAATGAAGTTGTGATGCTCCCTAAAATATTTCTAGATTTATATGTACTCTCAAGTATATGAATGAATTCTCTATATACAAAAATAGTAATCCGAATAAAGTTATAATATTGAGATTGGACTTTATTCTATGGTTACACTATATAATTCTCTACAAAATTTATAATATACATAATGGTACTAAAAGGAAATGTGTTCTTACATATAACTTGCATTGCTCATCTAGTCATGAAACTTTGAGTGTATACATTGCATACTCATATACTATTTTCTCTTGAAATATTCATAAATTTAGTTATAGTAATATATTTACTCACTAACTCACATCTCTTTAACTCTTTGCCATCTTTTACTACATATGTTATTGATTTATATTTTTAAAACTAGTTTTTTTTTAATTATATGTGTATTCTCTGAACATATAAAATTTTACAAACATTGTAGAATACCATAACAAATACATAATCTATTCAAATATGATTTCTTATAAAAAACCGGCTATCCATTATTTTACATAACACACTTGAAATAAGATATCTTGATGATTTAAGTGGATCTTCCATCATACATTTCTATTAAACATCCTTAGTATTCAAAGTAACATATATGATAAAATAATATCATAATACATGGAAAATTCAATATATACCCTGCAACAAAAATTAACGTGTGAATAATTTATTTTAATATAATTTTTTTTGTTCATTTCAAAATACATTCGACTAATTTGTATTTGATGACAACTCTCCATAAATTTGTGTTATAATTATGTTTAAGTCATATCTAAAAGCATTTAGTATGTGGTTCATAATTTTGAGAACCGATTATTTTTCTTACAATATCTTTTTGATTGAGTGAAACCATTGTGTTATTTTTCTAAAATTATTTAATTAATTCTCTCAAGACAAGTTAAAAACCTTATATTTGCATGAGATTCTACATGAGAATGCCCATAGTTTAATTCTATTAATATCTTCAACTCTTTGATGTCTCTCTAATAGATTTTAATAATATTTATTTATTTACTTTTAGTAATCTATTTGTTTTACTAATTAAATAAGATTTTTTATTCTTTTTTCTTATTATAGTTGATATAAGAATACATCGAGTTACATTACTATATTTAGAGCATAAGGTTGAGCCTATGATGGTATGCATTAATAAGATTTCTTACAATAGTTTTTCAGCATTGGTATTGGATGATCTTCATAGTGTCTCTAAAATTAATATGTTTTTTATCATTTCAATAACTAAGTGACACCAATGTTGTTTCAATTAACCTTTCATAAAATGTTATACATATTTTATTAGCAATTCTTCGACAAGTGTGTTTCTATCACGAGTGTAATGAAGGTGTTAAAAACTGGTAAGATTGACCATGACTGTGAATTGATTCTAAGGTTGGTAGCCCAAATCACTCTCTAGATAGGATTTCTACATACGCATGATTAGCATTTTGGAATTGATTTTTTTATTGTCTAATTATATTAAAAATGTGTTGATGTGATTATTAATTGTCCATGATTTTGGATTCTCCCTCTCCAACTATGTTTTCGAGTGATGTTTTTCCTAGAAGAATGGACCAAATGTGAAAGAGTTGATGTTTGTGTGGTTGGAATTTGAAAAAAACTATAATACACCTTTTCCCATAATTGACGCTACTTTTATATGGACCAATGCTCACCTTGATTTTCATATTTGGTGCACCCATATCTATAATTGAATATATGTATTAGTAACTTGAAAAGAGACAGAAGTATTACATGTGTTGATAATTGTATTACTAATTTATAACAAAAATATTTTTCATCAAACTTACTATATTATTTCTCATCATACTATCATAGAAATGGGTGGTGGTCAAGGACGAAATGGTGTGTCATTGATTTAATCTGTAGTTTACCAGTAGCAACGGTGAATTTCTCACTGCATTGACCACACTCTGGTGAAGAAGATGGTAGTTGCCCGTAATCTTCTGGAGAAAAATAAGTTTTATTTTGACTTTTCTGCTGTTATGAGCTGGTCTGCAACAAAAAAAATTCTTGGACGCTCTCCCCCAATGTTCTTTCTGTAACAAGTGTATGAGTTGGTGATTACAATATTATGTCATAGTTTACAGGAGGAATTTGAAGCCGCAGGCGTGGATTTTTTCCATTATTCCTTGAGAAAATAATGTTCATTCGCAATTTTTTCAACTCTGAATGGCTAAGCAACACATTATTTTAAACATTATTTACATTTGTTCACTAAATGCATATAAGTTTAGGTAGAAACCTTCGTATTTCTAAGCTTAGAAGTTCAGTTTCTTTGTCTTCAAGTTTAATATATTTTTTCCATGATTTATTTTTTAATTCTTAGAGATAACATTTTGGTGGAAATTGACACTTTACAAATAATTATTATCTAAGGTTATTATATTTTTTATGATTTAGAATTTAGTTTTGATTATTGAAGATAATTATATTGTAAAAAGGTGCATCTTGAGTGGACACTGACACCTTATGAATGGTTATTATCAAGGTTATTATGTCTTTGTTATTATATTCTTTATGATTTGTAAATTTAATTTTTTATTATTGGAGATAATTTTATATTAAAGAGGTGTTTTCTTCAGTAGAAATTGCGACCTTGAAAATGGTTATTATCATTATGATCAATGGGACACACTTTGTTTGTCATGCTAAGGTCATTTTATTGCTTGTGTTCTCAAGGATATATGAAGATTCTAATGCTACATCATATAGATAAGATCTTATGAGTAAAAAATGAGGTTGGAGGACTCATAAGAAGATAGTAACATCATTCTCATCTCAAATTAGTTTCTTGTTTATAGAGTGAGAACACTTCTTGAGAGGCACACATCTGCATGTCGTCAAGTGGGAGAATCTTTTGAACTTGTGAATGGTGGGTTTGTCTCTAATCACACGAAGAGTGGTGTAATTAGCATGTGCATCCTTATAAGTTCATTATTGTTTATAGTATATATGTGATGATGAAAAATGTATGTATTCTTCTCCATGATTGTTCATTATTATTGTCAGTAAATACCCATGATAAACAATCTTGATGAAGAATAATCTATCCTCTCAATTCTTCATGAAGAATAATCTATCCTCCCAATTCATGATGGAATGTTTTGACTTTTGTATTCACCACAACTTAATTTCAATGGTCATACCTTTATTTATAATGTGATAAAGAAAGAAAGTTAAAATACTTTATCAACATAATGAATTTGTTAATAAAGTAGGATGTTGTTGTTCAATGTTCATCCATGAAAATCAAGAGCCTATAAAAGATCTATGTACCAAACAAAGAATATTCTATAATAAAATGCATCGTATACCAAGCAAAGAGTATCACATTTCTTCTATTTCGTCGATCCTCCCATTTGAATATCAACCACACGTACAGATATCAATTGCAAAGGGAGATAAACAACAAAACGGAAAAGAGAACTTGCCATGGAAGTTCCAAACTTGTCCTAGATATCTTAGGATACTACTGTATTTTGCATGCTGCGGTTTAAGAATTCTGTCTAATCTAAAATGGAAAAAGAGGAAGTGTAATCATAGGAACGAGAGGTCGAAAATGTAAAAAACATCGTCAAGAAAGATCTGATTACGATGCTACGTAAAGTTTAACTTATTGTGAAAAAAATGGCAGTGTGTGGACGAACACACCCTCGCCGCGACTATATGATTCCTGGTACGTGATTTCTGTTATGACCCACCTCTTCCCATTGTAACTAACTATGTATTGCGACAAATTTCTGAGTCAATATACCCATTACAGTTCCAGGTATAAGCTCTACAGATCGCCATTCTAATGCTTTCTGTAATCCATTATGACCCACCTGTTCCCATTGTAACTATGTATTGCGACAAATTTCAGTTTCATAATACACCCATTACAGTTCCCAGTTATAAGCTCTACAGGTCGCCATTGTAATCCGTTATGACCCACCTGTTCCCATTGTAACTATGTATTGCGACAAATGTCTGAGTCATAATAAATCCATTACAGTTCCAGTTATAAGCTCTATAGGTCGCCATTCTAATGCTTTCTGTACTCCGTTATGACCCACATGTTCCCATTGTAACTAACTATGCATTGCGTCAAATTTCAGTGTCATAATAAACCCATTAAAGTTCCAGTTATAAGCTCTACAGGTCGCCTTTCTAATGCTTTCTGTAATCCGTTATGACACCACCTGTTCCCATTGTAGCTAACTATGCATTGCGTCAAATTTCAGTGTCATAAAACAACCATTATAAGCACTACAGATAGCCATTCTAATGTAATCCGTTATGACCCACCCGTTCCCATTGTAACTAACTATGCATTGTGACAAGTTTCTTAACAAATTTCAGAGTCATAATACACCCATTACAGTTCCAGTTTAAAGCTCTGGAGACAGCCATTCTAAAGCTACTTTATTATTAACCAAAGAAAGGCCTGGTGTTACATTTTAAGCTCGCCGGGAGCAGTCCAAGCTTGGCGGCGCGCAGCCCAAGACAAGGAGCTCCGAGCATGCTGTACTGTACAACTAACTAACTACTAGTATAATCATTTCTATATATGGTTTGGGCAATTGGGCTAACGCCATTACCCAAACCGAAACACTTCTGCAGCTCTCTGTACAACATTCTCCAGCTCTCTATACAAATCTAAGGGAACATACCTATATAGGGATCCCTAGTAGTCATAACTTAGCTGAACTTTCTGCTCAGTATGTTGTATCTATAAGAGAAAGTTAAAGTAACATAATAGCAAGTCACAAGTAATTCCAGAGCGGGAGTTCAGGAGTTCCTTGATCACTGTTATCATCGTCGTCTTGATCATGGTGCTGCTGGTGCAGTCGGGGAGGAGAGAGCATCATTCCTTCAGCCATGGCAGTCAGTACATTGGGCATATCAAATATCATATCTTCGTCCACGAACTCAGGGGGCTGCGTGGAAGTGGACGACGCTTCGTCGGCCCGGGGGGCGGCGGCGGGAGGCGGCGGAAGCAGCGGCGGGGGCGGCGGCGCAAAGGCGGCAGCTGCGGCAGAGGCGGCGGCCTGAATGTGTCTGGGAGAGGACGAGAGCGGCACGGGCATGGACGAAATGTAGTCGGGGAAGTTCAAGTAGGCAGAGTTCCCTCGCAGAGCAAAAGCCGCAGTGTCATAAGCCCGAGCGGCCATTTCGGCGGTGGGGAATGTCCCCAGCCAAATTCGGGACTTTTTCTTCGGCTCCCGAATCTCGCACACCCATTTCCCCCAGTTCCGCCGCCGCACGCCACGATAAATGGGGTGCTTGGTCTCGCGAGCTCTCCTCCTCGTGCCGCCGCCGGCGCCGCCACCGCCGGCGCCACTGCCGCCGCCTCTCTCGTCTTCCTCCTCTTCTTCTCGCTCCTGGGGCCCTCTTTCGGCATAGCCCTCCGCTCTCTCCTCCTCCTCCTCCCCCTCTGCGCAAACGAACTCTAGCCCGAATTGGGAGAAAGGAAAGCGTCGTAGAGTAGAAATACGGTTCTTGTCATGATTGGAATTATTATTGTATTGGTCATAAATACAAGCTTGGGAGGTTGAGGGAAGAATATGGTGCACCATCACTTCCAAAGCAAATGGATTGATAATGGTGCAAACTTTTTCCCGTTGTCGGTTTCTTCTTGGGGCTTATTTAAAGGATAAGTAAGGGGGGTTGGTGGAGATTTTCAAGACAGGAATCCGCGAGTTCGCGGACGAGCAGGAGCACTGCCCGATTGGCAAACACGCAAACACGGTTATTTTTGTTTTCCGTCTCCAGCTGGTTGGCAATTTATTCCCACAAAGATTTATCATTCCCCCAATTCGCAACTGGCATGATGTCCTCCTCTGCCTCCCATTTTGGATTAAGACATGTTTGCCGGCCATGGCTTACGCTCACTATAGCCTACACTAGTTGAGCCTCCGGCGTCGCAATAGTACCAGGCGAAGCTCCACGTTTTCCATTTTGGAATAATCATAGATTGTACATGTTGGGTATTCCTCAAAGTTATCAAAGATTATTTATAGCTTCACCATAAATAAGGATTTTATAGTTGATTGGTCCTTTTCTTGGGTGATTGACTGCATCATAAAGTTTCCAATTGTAAGTCATGGATCACGGACTCATATCAAATTAAAAATTTATGGTCTTTGAATGTAAACAATGATGGAGGAAAATATAAGGGTGAAGGGAATTTCATAGGATGGAAGTTATAGTGGTGTGTATTATGATATTGTAAGAGTTCTGATTCAAAATGACTGCATCTATTAGTATTTTGAAAAATGTATGTTCTTCAAATACAAAATGATTAAAGGAGGAATAAAGGGTGGAGGGCATTTCATGCGGGTGGAGGGTAGTCCATGTGAACGAAAGTTATAGTTGTGTGTGTTAGGACTTTTTTTTAGGAGTCACATTAGGCATTGATTCTTTTGTTAAAGAAAAGAAAGAAATAAAGAAAAAGATAAAGGAATAATATTGTTTGTTAGAGGCATATGCTCATCAACAAAAGGAATACGAAGGGATACATGTCTCTTGGAGAGTGAAAATTCTTATAACTCAATTGAGAACTAGCTCACACCATCTCCAATGTAAAACATGGAGATGGAAAATGCCTAAGGAAGAATGGAATGAAAAAAATTGTATACAATTAAATATAGCTTTACCATATAGAAGGTTTTTATAGTTGATTGGCTCGTGGCTGATTGATTGCATGATAAAGTTTTCAATGTTATCAAATATGATATTGTAAGAGTCGCGACTCAAAATGACTTTGCATATATTAGTACTTTGAAAAATTAATGGTCTTTGAATACAAACTATGATAAAGGAGGAAAATAAAGGGTGGAGGGCACTTCATGTAGGTGGAAGTAGTTCATGTGGATGGAAGTTATAGTTGTGAGTGTTAGGACTTTGTTTTACGAGTCTCATTGGGCATTGATTCTTTTGTTAGAAAAAAGAAAGAAAGAAAGAAAAAGATAAAGGAAGAATTTTTTTGTTAGAGGCATATGCTCATCAACAAAAGGCATAAGAAGGGCTACATATATCTTGGAGAGTGAAAATTATTATAGCTCAATTGAGGACTAGCTCACACCATCTCTAATGTGAAACATGGAGATGGAACAGGTATAAAGAAGAGTGGAATGAAATTTATGTGTCTACAATCATTTATAGCTTTACCATATAGAAGGTTTTATAGTTGATTGGTCCTTGGGTGATTGAATGCATGATAAAGTTTTCAATGTTATCAACTATGGTATTGTAAGAGTCATGACCCAAAGTGACTTTGCATATATTAGTACTTTGAAAAAATTATGGTATTTGAATACAAACTATGATAAAGGAGGAAAATAAAGGGTGGATGGCAATTAACATGGGTGGAGGGCAATTCATGTGGACAAAAGTTATAGTTGTGTGTTATGACTCTTTTTCGAGTCTCACTAGGCATTGATTCTTTCATTAAAAGAAATAAAGAAAGAAAGAAAGAAAAATATAAAGGAAGAAAAATGTTTGTTAGAGACATATGATCAACAACAAAAGGAATACGAAGGGATACATATATCTTGGAGAGTGAATTTTTTTATAGCTCAATTGAGGAATAGCTCACCCCATCTTCACTATGAAACATGGAGATGACAAAGACCTAAAGAAGAATGGAATGAAAAATTATGTCTTCAATTATTCATAACTTTACCATATAGAAGGTTTTTATAGTTGATTGGTCCTTGGGTGATTGAATCCATGATAAATTTTCCAATGTTATCAACTATGATATTGTAAGTCATGGCTAAAACTTTCTTTTGTATTTATATCTAATTCAAATTTTATGGCCTTTGAAGGTAAACAATGATATGAACAAATGAATTAAGGTTTGTAGTAATGCCCATGAGGTCAAACAACCTATAGGAACAACAGATCACCAACAACCTGAATGGAGGAAAATATAAAGGTGGAGGGAAGTTCATGTGGATGGATGTTATACTAGTGTGTATTAGGATTCATTTTGTGGGTCTTACTAGTTATTGATTCATCTCTAAAAAAGAAAAAAAAGGAAAATTGTTGATCGCTACTATTTTTTTAGTGGACAATGTGATATTTTTTTCCATCAATATTTTGAATCACACTCTTTGATCCATCATTGGGATGATAGAGAGCTACATGAGAAAATAATATTTTTTAGATTATGGGTTGTAGAAATTTGATATTGTTAAGAAAATTATTTGCTAGAGGCATATGATTATCAATAAAAGGCATACGTAAGGGTAAACATATCTTGGAGATTAAAGATTCTTATAGCTCAATTGAGGACTATCTCACACCATCTTTGATGTGAAACTTGAAGATAAAAAAGGCCTAAAGGAGATTGGGAGGAAAAATATTATCTTTTTCATGACTAGGGTAGTTGAATTTGAGAAGTACTTTATTCTAATATGTGAAGCTTACTATGATGCTTGGGACAGGTACACAAAAACTTTATTAACTACTTTTCAACAAGATTTGTTTGAATATGAAAAGGTTGGGAAAATATGGGAGCTCATCATCAAGGTTTTTAACAATTGTTTAAAAAGTGTGAAGGCTAGACTAACATGTTCTATTCTCCTATTGGTTATCTCTAGCTTCATGAATTTTAAAAAAAATTTCTATTCTATTCATTTGAAAAGAGAAAAACTATAAGTCTTCATGGACATTCTTGGCAATAATAAATACTAGGAACTAGTAGTCCATAGACTTTGTGGACTTCCTTCCCTCTATGCATTTTAAGAGTCTTTAGTGGTTAGTTAAAAGATATTAATGAAGGAAAATTTTGTTGAATATTCAATATACTTAGAGGGGGGAGTGAATCAGTATCTTCTTTTACTTATTGAACAAACACCATTATTTACTTTAATGCATAGAATAGAGAAGAGCAAGAACAAAGCATGAAATCAAACAACACACGAACACCAGAATTTTACGTGGAAAACTCAATGAGGGAAAAACCATGGTGAGGATTATCATAATATATAGTTTCAATATCGGTTACAAAAGAGGCTCACTGCCATATACAAAAGCTAACTTGTTACAAGGACTCACTGTCCAAACATGGAGGCTCACTTCCTACAAAAATTATAGAAACAAAATGGCTTACAACCAGAATATGAACTAATGGAATTACACCACAAGTGTAAATTTAGTTCCTTTGATGCTTAGAGTATTCACTTGCATGACATAAGACTAATCTTCACCCTTCTACTCACACACTTCGCATATCTACACACACATACACACACTCACACTCACACTTGATTCATCTACAAACCATCTTTTATATATATCTAATATATCCATACGCATCAATTAGGTCAGCCTAATTGGATGCAATACATATTTACAAAAAGTTAACCGTCGGCTTCATACAAAGCTTCTCTGAAAGTAATTCAACCATTTTTCATGCAATATTATGTCGACTATGACCAAAGCTAGGTCACACATATATCTGCAATACATGTTAAACTATTAACTAATTATTAGGTCAGCCATGATTAACCTAATAATGAAATACAATCGCCAAAACTGATGCCAACTCACCATCCAATCACATGAACATATAGAAATACATACATACGCGCTTCTAGTAATCATAAGACTTTTCCTCAAAACATTAAACAACAATGATTATCAGAGGGAATATGCAGACCAAAATATCAGATCAAACACCAGAGGAAGTAAACCTGTTTTGCACACTAGTTCAGGGTATCAGACAAATTTGATACCATAAAAAACATGGTGACATCAATGACAGCATATAGATTGATCTTCTTCATTCTTCCAACAAATTTAGAAGTCTATTAAGGAAGTAATTTAACCTAAAATTTATAAATTTAATGTTGGATGGAGATGGAAGGTGTTTAGGGATTTAATTTATTATGTGCAAGTTTTTTATTTATGAAAAATAAGAAATTATTAAATAAAGAAAGTTTAAATTGTTTTAATACTAGAATAAAACAAAAATCTAGACTAGAATTATATTGAAAATTATAGAAAATATTTTAATTAAATGTTTAATTTTTATTTGAAGATTATTTGAAAAATGAATTATAATATTTAGTTAGATATTCTCAATTTTAGTTGAGTGAAAAAAATAAGGATATTATCTATAATTAGGGTTTCTTAGGAAGGAAAGATAAAATTAGAAATCATCACATATAGGTTTTGAATTAATATTTGAGGATATTTGGAGTCTTGTCTAGGAATTGTGAAGAGTTTTTCTAGAGAAAGGTCAAGGATTTAAAATCAAATTTCATTTATTTTTGGAAGGGTAGATTGTGTTCACGAAATTACTATACGAACGTAAATTTAATTTGAGTTAAAATATATAATACAAATTTTTATTTCAATTGTACTCATTTTGAAACTAGGAATTAGTAGATGTTAGAGAGGAACTAATGAGTAGAAAACTAGAGAATTTAGACTAGAAAATTTATTTGGAATACATGTAGAAATTGATAATATGAAAGAAGAGCATGCAAGAATTTGGTTTCTATTGATTAAATCTAGAACTAGAAACTACAATCAAACTCTAAAATTGATGACATATAAGGAAAGAGAGATGCAAACCTTAGTGAATATAATTGAAATCCCAAGACAAGAAAATAGATCAATTTAGACATGAGTGATTATATTTATTTATAATACACTTATGAATGATTTACATATTAAATTACATCATTTTGTAATTAAAATTTTGTGAATTGAACTAGCAAGGTGAGCACAAGAGAATATGAGCCAAATAGTGACAATGACAACTACAACAAAAATTGGATTAAAAACTAAAAAAAATGTGTACTTAGGTTGTTTTTGATAATATAAGATGCATTTATAGGGTGTAGAACCTCTAACACAAAAATTCCACAAGGGCTAGAGCTCACCAGATCAAATTAAAGAGAAAAAAGCTAGCAGTAACAACATACTAATCGTTCCACATGAACAACACAAAAACAACAAAAACCAAATACGCCTATTGAGAGTGAACAAGCCCCAGACTGCTATTTTTCTATATTCTCTCATTCCTCCATGATGAATTTGAAGACATCCACTTTTGACTAGCTAGAACTGGGGTCATTCATAGGCACATTCTTTTGGACTTATATTATTATTTAGATGGAAAAAACTTGTGTTAATATGTCTAGCTCAAATTAGACCTTCTAAAAATTCCTAATATTACCTTTGATTTCCCTTGATTTAGGAAATTCGGAGTCCTAAAACTTACTAAAACAACTTGCAAAACCACAGGTTTAGTGTTATCTTGAAATTTCACGTAGCTTCATCCTTAAAGATGACAAACTTTTTTATAACCAAATTTAATAAAATGAAAATATTTTTTCTTGAGGAAACCCTCAACATTATTAAAATATAATACATTCCTACTTATATTTTTAATAAGTAACTATTAATTTTCTGAATACACTATGTCTAAATTTTGGATATGTACATATGGAAAACCATTCATAACATTTAAGTCATTTAGCCTTTTTCAAATCTAAAAGATACACCACATTATCAAATTCATTGGCTACATGATGTCAACCGAGGATACTAGTATGGGCCGATTACGCTTGATCCGTGAAGAATCAAAGCATAACAAAACCACTAATAATCAATCTCAAACAAAAGTTAAACTAAACATTTATTGAAACAAAGCATTCTAAACGGGGCGGGGGTCCTAGCTCGATTGGCTAAAGCATCTTGTTGCAAGCAAGAGGTCACGAGGTCTAGTCTTCCCCCAAACCCGTGGTACCGAAGGGCGTGTCGCGCCAGCACCACCGGTCATGTTAAAAAGTTTACCAGGCGCACTGCAGTTTATAGGGGGTCATGCTACCCGATTCCTGCAGTCTAAAAAAAAAACAAAGCATTCTAAACTAAGAAAGCGTTAAAATGTCTACTCTAATCCATCTGAAACTTATCCCATTTTGGAATTGGTGTCATGTTGATATGGAACAACGACCCTTTCCCAATCCCGTGATCAGTGAACTTGTTTCAATAACTTGTTTCAATTGATTCTATTAAAGAGAATCTATGAAACCATTGTGATAAATGGATGAAAACATGATTTATGCTAAAATAAGTATGATGCAAGAGTTAATATACCATGATTTTATGCTAAAATATGTAGATATGCAATTGCTAAGATAATCTAAATGAGATTTAAACTAAAAATATTCAAACCCTAGTTCTCTAATTAACTAAATGGATGCATGGAAGCAAAGCTATTATGCAGCCAATTTAAACTAAAATATGCTAAAAGTATGCAAAGTATGAGTGTGAGTGTGAGTGACTTCAATAGAGTAAGTTTGATGTTGAGAGATGGATCCATTTGTCTCCAAATATTGTTCTATTTATAGGAAAGAAAATGAGAAATGGAGGACTGAGATTGAAAAATCTAATCAATGGTCAAGAATGGAGGAAATGGGAGGCATGGATCATGGATTATCATCAATAGGTGAGAAAGCAAGTTGAGACTTAATCAAGGGTTCTCAATCCTTCCAAACAAACATACTTTTGACTTGTTTAAGAGGTCAAAATTTAACTTGCTCAAGAGGTTTAAAGTTTAGCTTGCTCAAGAAGCCAAGTTAGAATATTCCCTTTTCCAAGTGATTGGAGGAGAAAGAATATTCTTTGGAATATTCATATGGGTGAGGAAAAAGGTTATTTAGTTAATTAAAACTAAATTAAATTATGCAAAGGGGGGATATTCTTTTGGAATATTCCTTTGCAAGTGGGAGGAATTGGATTAATTAGATAATTTTTAATTAAACAAGGCTTAATCATACAATTAGGGGATTAAAATAATTAAAGTGATATTCATTAAATTAAATGATTTAATGAATGAAGAAAGGTGAAATGATATTTAATTAAATAAATTAGGGTTATTTAATTAAAGGAGAGTACTTAGGCAATTAAATAAATACTTTGATTTATTTAATTTAATGAGATGAAATGTTAGCATGAAAGGGGGTGAATTAACACGATTTGATGAATTAGGTTAAACAGATGAAAATGATGCAATTAATTAAATAGAAAGGATAACTTTATCAGTTGAGTGAAAAGAGGATGGGTTCCAATAGGAAATGATGTTAGTATACCTAATTTGAGTGTATGATATCATTCAGGACATTTTTCAATGTCTACATTTCCCCCCTCTTTGAAGTGAGGTACTTGTTTCTTCGGTTCAAAGACTAATGATCCTCAGATGAAAAATTGTTGCTTAAATTTTTATTTTTTAAAATTTTAGATGCCCTACTGCTGAAGGATAAGCTAATTCCTTTCCCCCTCGAAATATCGAGTGGAAATTTTGAATTTTGGGTTGATTTCTCAACAAAGGTTAAAATCTACTCCAAGGATCCAAAAAGGCTCTGGGATGCAAGAATTATGCTAGAAACACAAAAAAAAAAGATGCAAAATAGTGTTTCGATTGGAAAAATTAGTGAAAATGATGATAAACCCTAGCTTGAATATGAAATTAGGGAAAAAAATCCCTAATTTTCTAGCATAAATAAGCCAAGAAGGGTCACTTTCAATTCATTTGTGCATTCACACCTTTAAGAATTCTTACTGTTTTGAGCTCTGACCCTTTAACGAAATGGCACGACAAGAGTTCCCACGACACATTCTCTATCGATTTTGAGAGTACCAGAGGCTTCCAGGCGCAAGACCACCAATATGTGATCAAAAACCTGATTTGCAGCTTGACTTTGTGATGCATTTATTGCTCTTTGAAATTTAAAATTTCACTGTGTCGCTATATAGCAATGCCCATTTGGAGTCATTGACGCTAAAATGATTTTTAGCAACACATATGTTTATGGCAACGTTGTTCACAATTTAGAATTAGGGTTTCCAATTTTAAATTATGATGCATATTTATATAGCGACACACTTCTCGATTTGAAAATTAGGGTTAGGGTTTCCAAAGTTTAAATTGTGACACATATGTTTATAGTGATGCGATTTGTGGTTTTCAATTTGAATTGCCTTTGAGCATCGCAATTTGGAATTTGAAATATAGCGAAACTATTGTAAATAGCAACGCTATTGTGATTTTTGAGCTAAAAATTCCAAACTGAGTCAAATTTTCTTGAATTTTGATGTTGTGTGCTTCGTGAGTGCAGGAGGTCATTCCATTGTTGATGTCTCATGAGCACAAGCCCAAAATTTTGGAGTGACTGGGTGATTTTTCCAAGTTGCGCTAGGAGCACCTAGGAGAGATTGGTTTATGGTATGTTGCATATGCGCTTGTTCTCCAGACACATCTAGCTATGATGACCGTGTTGTGCAAGCGATGGCATAGTGAGACTTCATCATTCCACCTTCTGTCAGGCAAGGCGAAAATGATATTAGAGTACATATGGTGGATCCTGTGTTTGTCGATACATGGTGAGTAGGTGATTTATGATGTTGACACCAGATATGATGCCTATCATGAGGTGATGGAGATGGAGGCCATCATTTTAGTCACTTTATAGATTGACCTTGAGGCATATAGAGGTCGCATGCCCACTTTTCGATTGATTATTATAGCCATCATTTATGGTTTCATCACTCCTAATCGATAGAGCAAGGGGTTCAACCCAAGATGGGGCCTGGTGTGGCATCAGATGTTGTACAAGAGTAAATTTTTTGCATGGGGGCCAGTGATGTTAGCCTTGTTATATCATGATATGCATGACTTCTTATACTGCGATGTTAGAGCCATTGGTGCAGGGGTTACCCTTCTTCACATTTGGGCTTGGGAGCATATTGTTGTGCTCTGACCGATTATACAGATGGTTGATGTTGAGCCAAATGATCCCATGGTTTGGAGGTACATAGGTGCCATCACTCTACAACACATAGAGTAGCTTGGTCTTCCATACTAGCGATGAGTACTGGATGATATGTCAGTGTTCAGATGCTAACCTTGGCTATAGATTCAAGTGTGGTATGACGACAACACACCATCATAAAGTGATACCTACATAGAGTGATACCTACATGTAGACCCAATACATGCAGGGTTAGGAGCACACCATCATAGAGTGATACTTGCCAAATAGAGTGGCTCAACAATTTGGTGAGCAGTAGGATAGGATAGATGATGCCTACAGAGCTATATTAGCGAGATCTTCTTGGGAGGTTCCTACATGGGGACCCACTATTCCAGCCCATGAGGTGGTCGAGGGTTTTCGATAGTTGGTGGCATAACCATTGGCTTATGATAAGGGTCAAGCAGATTCATAGATGATGCTTGCATATGATTCCTAGTTTACACCCCCACGCTGGTTGATAGATCCAGTGGGTGCTCCTCCATAAGGGAGACCCAAAGGGAGGGGAGTAGTCAGGGGAAGAGGATAGGGTGGCCAGGATGGCCAAGATGGATAGATTCCAGGGGCACCATTGGTGGGACAACATCCTCTTATTTAGCAACAACTAGCGCAAAAAAAACTCGATCAATAATAGCTAGTTCAAACACCACCACTAGATCCGAAAGATATATAGATTCAGTAGTTGTAGTAGCAAGTGTAGGTTCTTACAAGTGAGCGAGATCAAGCTTACCAATAGATTTTGGTTATCACTGCTAAGTGGGACCAAGCCAGACATCAAGTTGTTTCCATCACAAGAGAGAGAGATCATGCAAGGCAATAGGTACAGGCTATGATTACTAAGAGAGATAGGGAGATTGAGCGACGTCAGCAAATAGAGGTGATGATAGTAGCTACCTAGGGTAGGACTGTATCCGCTAGGCTATATACAGAGGTTATGACTGAGGCAACCTATTATAGGATGCATTACCATAGAGATGTGCCAGCACCACTTAGACAGTTTGGCTACTCGTAGAGGAGAGATGCATGACTCAGGGCTGAGGATCAACCAAAGAGGCAGGTTGGAGAGGGAAGCAACCATCAAGGCTAGCTCGAGTGTACATACACTTTTTGATTTTGTTTCCCATTCTTCGATACAGATATATGTTCATGGGCTCCTTTTAGATAGCCTCATGGATATTGTATTGATGATCGATATACAGACATTGATCCAAATATTGTACCATGACATTCATTTTTTGATATATATATGATACAAATACAAATTCTATACGATGTGTTCATCTTATTTCATGCTTATGATTGCATGGATGCATATGATGTGAGATGTCACATGCTTATATGATATGTAATGATATGGATGGATGCAATGTTATATTTTTTTTCAGTATTTTTTCATGATACGCTATGGGATGGATGATATGCTATGATTATGTATGAAAATTTTATGGATGCATTCTTGTTTATGTATTTTCTTATGCAGTTTTATGATGTGATGTTGTATGCATATGGATGTATGGATGGATAATGCAGATGTTTATGCTTATGATATGATATGTTATGCAATGATTTAAGATGCTTAGAATAACAAATCTATATTATTCATCATAACTTAAATGATAATGATGATACAAGATGTATGATGTGATATGCTATGTTTATGTGATATGTATGCATTTTGATGATTTTTTTATTAACTATCATGATACCAAGTTAGCGCATAGAGAAGATAGAAGAAACAAGATGATTTGACCATTGATTTTGATGATTGCTTCAAAATATCCAACAAGTCTATGATCCATTGATACTTTATTAGAGATGGTGATTTGAAATGCATGCATGATGATGAATGCAGAATGATGACTTGCTCAAATATTGAGATTGGGATTTTGTGTCGTTCTTTATTGTTTGATATAAAACATAGACATGATGCATCAAGGTATTAATAACTAGGACGGCGTTGTATCTAGTGTAATGGACTTTGACTCTACAAACATATAGGATAGTACTTGTTCACATCTTGACATACGGAAACCTCGTTGGAATGTAGTTTAGTAGTTCAAAATATATTTGACCAAAGTATACACAATAGTCAACAATGTACTCCAAATAACTTCCCTACACACAACTAAGCAAGTATGCACCAATATTAATTTACAAGAATACCCACAAGCATAGCAAACAAAAGATAATTATTGATTCCCCATTCCTTTGTATCTAAATCATATTGACAAACATCATCGAGAGGTCCTCAGAATTGGTCATTAAGATAAATCATAAGAAAATATCAAAGACAAACAGTTAGTGTTATCTATATCTCTTGCCAGTTTAACTTAGCTAAGGTGATGCCTGATACTAATATCCATCGGAGGAAGGATACATCCTAGGAAATGTTGATCAGGTGGTTGTTTGATGTTGAGATGATGATGAGATTTTTGATAAACCATTTTATATAAACTCCACCGATGCATTTATCTATGATTTAGACTTTAGATCTTGACAATTAGGTTTTCACTTTATGACTTTCTATTCTTGCTTTTTACTTGTTTTGCCAAAGGTTGAAGGTGACGATCAATTTATTATGGGTGAAGGTTTATTGTGGGTGAAAGTGAGATGGGATGGATGGTTTTGGATTTTTTGGATTATTTCAATGTTTTTGGAATTTTGAAAATGTTTTGAGATTATTTTTGGTCTTTTTGAAAGTTTATGTGAATGTTTTGGTTTTTGGTTTATTTGAGGTTGCTAGGGTTTTCTCTAATATATTTGGGGCTATTTAGATCTTTTGAATTTTTTCCAAATGTTTTTGGCTTTTCTGATTTTCAATTTTTTTTGTATTTTCTAAGATTTTGAATGTTTTCAGAATTTTCAAAGAGTTTTTGAATGTTTTCAGATTTTGAAGATATTTGGATGTTTTAGGGTTTTATGATTTTTCTAAATGTTTAGGTATTTTCTGAGTTTCAACCAAGAACATAACCTAGAAGACCTATCCTAGGGGCCTCAGGGGCTGATCAAAGATAAGCCTTGCCTACATTATACACATAGAGACCATGTAGTTCGACGAACTCGAATTATTAACAACCGAGATATGAACAGTTGAGGGAATGCTAGTTTATTATGACAAACTCCTAAAGGACTGACCTAGGGTGTCTTGGGGGCACATCAATGATGGCCTTGCCTACGTTCAAGCTCAAAGATGATGTAGTTTGACAAGGGTATTATTTTTTGGATTTTCGATGTTTGACCTTTTTAGGATTTTGATGTTTTCTAGATGTTTTGGATTTTTGCCTTTACAACTTTTTGAATGCTTTTGGTATTTTAGTTGTATAGGATTTCGCAATTTTTTTTGGATTTCTTGATGAACATTTTATGAATGTTTTTGGATTTTCTAATGAAATTTCCAATAACCTTAAGATACACAAGAACTTGATATGATCCATAATGAGTTGCCCCTAGTGTGACGTGATAGACTACCTTGATATAGGCAGGACAAATAACCTTAGGAATATGCCAAGTAGTACTAAAGGGGATATGATACTTCACAACATTAAGCTATGATAAGGATTTTGATGGGTGGTGGATGAATAGGATGAATGATGTGATGCATGGATGGTAATGCAAAGAATGATAGGATAAAGATCCAAAGAATAGATGGAGGTGCTTTATTTACGTGAGGCACCTGTTTTCTAGGTTTTCACCAAGGTACTTGCCCAAAGGGCCACCAAAGTGGTTTTCACTAGAGGATGATTTTTTTCTTCACTTTTTCAATCCTTTTCCTCATCTTTTTGGATTTTGATCATTTTTTAATTTTTTTTGTATTTTCAGATTTATACCCTTCAAGACTAGGCATAAAACTTTCTAAGATGCAAGTTGTTAGTTGGCTCTTGCAAGGGTTCACCTTCAGGTGTTGATAGTTGATATGCTACTAAACCATAGCTTGTTGTGATGACAAAGGGACCCAACCAATTAGGCTCAAACTTTCCTTTATTGTCCTGATCTGGTAGATTCTTTTGATTCTGCTTTAGGACAAGATCCATGTTGATGTGTTTTTTATGCACTTCTCAATACATGTAATGCATAGGTGCATCACCTTTCTTGAAAGATGATCTTCCACAATCAAATTTCAGAACACTATCCCAAGGTCTCTAATTTTAGGTCTTGATAGTGATTTGAATATGTCAGTTGGTCTACATGATTTGTTGGAATCACAAGGCGGTCTTACAGATGAGTTACAAAGTGGGAAAGTTGGATTTGCAAATGGAGTATTAATATGGGAGAGTTGTTGTGCATTTGCTGTAGGTTCAAACAACAGTGTTGAACTCCATTTTATCATTGGATTTAGCTTTACAATGTGCAATGAACCTTGCCTAAGGTTATTTATTAAAAAAAAGGAAAAAGAGCAGGGAAGAGAGGAGGTTCTTAGACCTGAAACTATGAATGAACAGTGATCATGGAGGTTGCTACAATAGACAAACTCCCTAAATTGAGTTTTTCTTGGCCAAGAGGATCCTATAGTTACACAAAACCAGTACAATCTTCTAAGGACTATAGATTTTCAGATTACACACACACATCATGCACATGCAATCGAACTAAGTTGTAGCAATAAAGGAAGGAAACTCAGACTAGCTTTACAAAGTAGTTCATCATCAATAAATCACAAAAAACATGAGATGGAAATTCATCAAATACTAAAATAGAAAACACCATCATCACTTCCCTTCAAAAACTAACATATAAACTAATAAGGGAAGTAGAACCATGCACACATAATGAGAAAGCTCAAAAGGAAACACTAATAAATCATGCAATGTTGCTTTCTATTGCTACAAAATGCTTTTTACACCAGCTCTCCAACCCTTTACAAATGAGGGGGAGACCCCTATTTATAGTTTTCCAAAGGCTGAATGAATCGCTAGGATTGAATTACATTGTGTGGCTCAGATTTGATTGCACTAGGGCTTCACCTACCCCACAATATTTAGCAATTTAAAATACATCTTTTGTCTTTCTCTCTATTTTGTCTTTTAGTGCCCAGGTACTATAACAGTTTGTCTTTTAGCTGATTTCCTTTTTACTCTAGCTGAAACTATCTGAAATCTTCCCTTTGCTTAATGGACTTGCATAATTTTTCATTGGATCAAATAGGCCCATCGATGATTGGCATCAATAGATTGGTTGCCCTTGATTCAAGCGGACAACCCCTTAAAGATAATCATCATCTGGTGAAAAGTAGGACAACTCCCCTTATGATTTCTTCAAGGCCATCCCCTTGCATTTTTATGATTGACTTCCTTGGCATAGGTCTTCTTCTAATGCCAGCTCTGTTGATGGGTGCTATGAAGAAAGATGGACATAAAATGAATGGTGAAAGGAGCTATGTGATTTTCCTTGTTCAGCTTTCTCAATGGGTCTCCCTGATAGACCTGTAGTAGGCTTCTTGAAACTTGAATACATGAAGTGTCATAAGTGATTTCATACACAAATCAAGGAAACATTTAGTCAAATCCTACAAACTCCTTGTTAGATTCACCCATGCATCATCGAAAGATCATAATATTCATATTTGGAGCTCATTTGGACCATAAACATTAATGCATGCCCAAGGATGGTAGGTGCCAAGGTAGATGACAGATGGAAGACGGAAGCAAGGTAGACAACGAATGAGGGACAACATTCCCCAAGGCCAAGCATGAAAGCACCGATGGAAGTCAAGCGACGGATGAAAGGCAGAAGGAAGGTGAATAGCGAATGGGGGACAAAGTTCTGGAAATGGCCACAGAGGGGTGGAGTTCCGGAAATGGCCATAGAGGGGTCGGGTTCTGGGAACCAGAATGCCAAGGGCAGACAAAAGGAAAAATGAAAAAGGAGGGATGAAGTTCCGGAAACGGCCACAGAGGGGTGGAGTTCCAGAAACAACTAGGGATGGACGGAGTTCTCAGAACAGTCATGGAGGGACAAAGTTATAGAAACAACCAGGAAGGGATGAAGTTCCCAGAATAACCACGGAGGGACAAAGTTCCAGAAATGGCCACGGAGGGGCCGGGTTCTAGGAGCCAAAACGTTGAGGGCGGACGGAAGGAAAAATGACAAAGGAGGGATGAAGTTCCAAAAATGGCCATGGAGGGGTGGAGTTCTAGAAATAGCCAGGGATGGACGAAGTTCCCAAAACAGCCATAGAGGGATGAAGTTCCAGAAATAGCCAAGGAGGGATAGAGTTCTCAGAACAGCCATAGAGGGAAGGAGTTTCGGAAATGGCCATGGACGGGCCGGGTTTCGGGAGCTGGAACGTCAGGGGTGGATGGAAGGAAAAACAGAAAAGGAGGGATGGAGTTCTGGAAATGGCCATAGAGGGGTGGAGTTCTAGAAACAACCAGGGATGGATTGAGTTCCCAGAACAACTGCGAAGGGATGAAATTCTAGAAACAACCATGGAGGGGCCAGGTTTTGGGAGCCAGAACACTGGGGGTAGATGGAAGGAAAAAAGAAAAAGAAGGGAAAAACTTTCAGAAATGACCACAAAGGGGTGGAGTTCTGAAAACAGCTAGGGACAAACGGAGATCCTGAAACAGTTGCAGACAAACGAAGTTCTGGAAATAGCCACGGAGGGGCCGGGTTCTGGGAGCTGGAACGTTGGGGGTGGATGGAAGGAAAAATGGAAAAGTAGGGATGGAGTTCTAGAAATGGCCACGGAGGGGTGGAGTTCCAAAAATAGCCAAGGACAGACGGAGTTCCTGGAACAGCCGCGGAGGGACGAAGTTCTAGAAACAACCATGGAGGGGCTGGGTTCCAGGAGCCGGAATGTCGGGGGTGGATGGAAGGAAAAATGATAAAGGAGGGACAAAGTTCCAGAAATGGCCACAGAGGGGTGGAGTTTCAGAAATAGCCAAGGATGGATGGAGTTTCCGGAACAGTCACAGAGAGACGAAGTTCAAGAAACAGCCACGGAGGGGCCGGGTTTTGGGAGGCGGAACATCAGGGATGGATAGAAGGCAAAACATAAAAGGAGGGAAAAAATTCTAGAAATGGCCACAAAGGGGTGGAGTTCTGGAAATATCCAGGGACAAACAAAGTTCTCGAAACAACCGCGAAGGGACAAAGTTTTGGAAATAGCCACGAAGGTGTCAGGTTCCGAAAGCCAGAACACCAAGGGTGAAGGGAAGGCAAAATGAAAAAGGAGGGATGAAGTTCCAGAAACAGCCATAGAGGGGTGGAGTTCCAGAAATAGCTAGGGTTGGCTGGAGTTATCGGACCAGCCGTAGAGGGACAAAGTTCTGAAATGAAAATTTTGTAACTTCCCAAAACTTAACGAAACCTTGCCAGTTCATGTAGGCACAAAAAAAACATCCCAAATCCATAGGAAACCTGTCCTCAAAGTAAAAAATGAAGGAAAAAGTGATTCAAGTGAACAGGGATGAGGCCTGGAGGACGTCGGAGCAACGAGTGAAGGGAAACCCATAGGGGCACTTCCGCAAAAGCAAAAGGCTTAGTGAAACTCAGTTAGGTGAATTTGGTTAGAGGAATTTGATCGTTTGACAGCACATGACCAATTTAGGCTCCAGGAAAGGGGTACACAAAATGAGACAAGAGGAAAGCAGCCCGTTTGGAGCAAAAAGAGGAGGTCCCTGCCCAAGGTGAGGCATGTGTGAAAAACATGCACAACAAATGATGACTCACTAGGGAAATTATCTAGATAATTTTGATGGAAAACTGGAATCATGAACCCATAATCTCTGGTTTCGATCTTCACACTAGGTCAAACAAGCCAGATGCTCAACCAAAGGATCAAACCTTCAGTATGCTGAAAACCCAAGTGTGTGCAGTTGAGTCAATTCGCATCCTTCAGTTGCTATAGGAACCCAAGCTCCGTCAAGTTAAGCTACATAGTTTATTCTAATTCCAAAAGCATCTAGGACATTGCCTCACTGCTAGTCAGGCATCCATAGCCCCGATAAGGTTGTCACTGTGATTCTCTCGATCATTGCTCTACTACCGATCGGGCGTCCATAGCCTTGGTAGAGTTGCTCGGATAGCTCTGAAAGGTTGAATTTATTTTCTTTTGATTTTAACTATTTTTCTTTCTTTTTTTTGTTTCTTTTCTTTTGATTTTCAAAATTTCAATTATTTTTATTTCAACCTGCAAGTAATGAAGCTCATGCTCAGGGATGAGAATCACAGTGGCACTGGAGCAAAATTTTATATTTTTCAATTTACTAGACTTCATAAAGGACCTACAACAATTGTCAGATTCTTAAAATATGTGAGAGATATAAGATTCTAGAATACATCAGAATCAAACCAACCAACTGTTGGTATTTTAAAATGCAACCCAGCTAGGCTTTGCAACTCTCTAAAAGGCAGCCAACCTCTATATTAAAGAACCACAAAGGCTAGTGTCCAACTGACAAGATTCAGTCAAAGACTGACATCTCCTACACTTCTAGCTCTGTAGGACCAAGATGGGTAAACCTATACAATGCCCAAACCTTAATTTACTCATACACTGACATTGCCTTATAAAAAAGATATTTCCTAATGAAAATACATTAAGGGAAGCATTGACAACTTCAAACTTGGCTACATTCTCAGTAACTCAACCCTCTCTCAACCATTGGAAAGAAGGACACACAACAAACCAAACAATAAGATTAAGAATGATTTTGCATTTATAAAATGTTTCTGAGATGCACAAAACTGAAAAATAGACCAGTGCCAATTTTGGGCCATGGAGTCAAACATATAAATGAATTCCTCAGCAAACAGACTTCAACCAGTGGATTTAAATTGGAAATGCTTTGCATCAACTATTAGTTTCTTGCACTAACAATCCTTCTCTTATTATTAATCAAATTCTCCTTATCAAATCCCATCTGCACACCTGAAATCACAATCACCTGCTCAAAGCATTTTAACTATTTCTTTGAAACAAAACAATCTCATGAAATTTCAGATGATAAATTCAAAGACACTTTGTATTATTAAATTTATATGACTAAAAGTGTACAAATATGGAGACAATCTAAAGATATTCATGAATGTGCAAACACCTTCATGATTTTATTTGCATAAACTGGTTGTATTTACTCATGAATTCAAAAAATTACAGCTTACAAACTCAAGAAATAACTCATAATTTACAATTCTCTATCTACCCAGCCCAATACAAAAACTCATAACCCTTCTAATGAGAGAAGAAGAGAAGATATATAAGAAGAGAAGCAAATAGGAGAAGCCCTAAATCTTATTTGGAAATGCCATTTGGAAGCTTCATTCTCGTTGATCAAACTAAAAATAATCTCTCATCTCTCTTCCTTTGCAGCAACAAACTTATTCTCTCAAAACTGCCTTTGCTCATCATTGCCTTGCAACTAAAAATCTGCCCATGTGGAGAATCTCCATCATTCACCCAGCTGCTGGAAAATACCTCTTTCCCATGCAAAATCTGTTTCAGCTCTCTTTACTTGTTGCACATGTATTCATCCAAATATTAAATTTTTGCAACTTCAATATTTATCCATTTTGACTTTATTTCAATTCCCCAACAAAGAGAATGTTTCACATTGAAATGCTCCTAAATATAAAGTGAATATAAAATTCACTTTACATAGTACCCACAGTGAATATTTAATTCACGCTACATTTAAAATACTTAACCCCCATGGATAAAAATACTCCACCTCCCTCATCTGTTTACCATTCAAATGACAACTTTTAAATATGCATGATGCATATTTCCTACCTTACTCATTTAATAAACTGCTCCTCATAAAATTAAAAAAAATCACACCCCCATCATAAAATGTTCTCCATTCTCACATCCATCATTAAAATTTAATTTGCACCTGTATTTTCCTTTTATTTTACACATAGTTTTATTTTACACCTATGTGCAAAATATTCACCTCACAATAGTAACACTCACATAGGCAAATAAAATACTTACCCGTTCCCGTGAAAATATTATGACTTGGTCTCCTCCATTACTCATTTTCACCTATGTGAAAATAAAAGCCCAAACAATCACTTTATTTTGTTCCACTTTAATTTTTTACTCACCCGCACCTTTACATTTATTTGCAAATTTCAATAATAAAAGTTTCATCTAAAAACTTTTAAAAATTTATATTTAGGGCCCACCTCCCTTGGCTCACACACCTCGCACCTCTTCTGCCAACATCATCATAAATCCCATGAGGCTTGTGAGCAAGGGTTGAGATTTCTTTGTGCCCTAATCTCACTTGTTCATGCTCTTAACCATGGCGGCCAAGTCTCCTCCTTCACCTCTCGGCACCCTCCATTGTGCACACTAGCTCCCTAAGTCATTTTTACGCTCTTATTTGATGGATGCCCTTTACCTTGTTGCAAGTCGCGCCTCCTCCCTACAATGCGCATGCCTCACACATGCTCTCACTGGAGCTTTGCTTCTCAAGGCATCCACACACCTACCACATTTTCTTTGTGTGTATCCTGCAATGATGGTGTCCCATGAGATCACATTATTCAGGTGCTTTTTAGCAAGTTGTGCCCCTCATGCTTTGATGGATCTCCATACCCTGTGCTCCAAGTCGTACCCCACTGCTGATTGCATTTGTTGAGGCATTTCCAAACATTTCATATGCCTCTCTATCAAGCCTCTTCATACATACATTCGATGGTGCCCCACACCTGTTCATTCGGGCTTTGAGATGACTTCATGTGCCATTCCCAAACCGTGCCTTCTCAATCTCCCTGCTGCTTGCTTCAACAAACATGGTGCCATCCTCACTTAGCGTGAGCCTCCCTCCCCTTTGTGCATTGATGGATCTCCATGCCTCTGCTCTAGGCTGCACCTCCATACTGTCACCCCTTATGGTTGTGACTCACCTGGAGTGAGTCTCTCTCTGATGGTTACACGTTCCTTGCTACAACGTGCCATTTGCAATTGTTTGGAAGTCTCTCAAGACTTCTACAAACCAAAATTTCCTCAAAAATTTTTTTTTGGAGCATTTTAACTGCAAGCGGGAAGAATCCATTTGTAGAGAGAAACTGTGCTAGGTTGACTCATGGTTCAAGCCTCAAATAAGATATTTCCTACACCCGCTTCCTGTATGTGTGTAAAGACTTCGATTGCAATATCAAACTGACCCTATTGCAGCTAGATCAATTTGGATGTATATAGTTCAATGTCTTTTTTTATCTCCAAATTTGTCTCTCCACTTCAACCTGAATCTTGATTATTACCTCCTGCTCAAAACATTGTTCAATATAGCTCATCTTAAACATGGGAAGGACTATGAAGAGGGAGTGTCAACTACAAAACATGGTCCAAGAAATAGATGTCCACTGCATATGTACCCGAGATGAAACAACCCTGTAGTTGTTCAAACAACTAAGCAAGGTTTAAATATGTTGTGAATTGCCCCACAGTAACTCAAATAGAATGCCACCACTTATTTGATGGATTAGTTCTGAGTTCCTTCACATTGCTGATTTTGGCTTTGGGGCTTGGATTATTTTGGTGATGAACATAAACCCAACTCATATATTTCACCTAATAAATCAATTTTATTTATACTTCCTGTAGGCTTTCCATCACCAAGAATCCATAAGAAATCACCACATAATCAAACAATCAATTGAATATGTCAAAACTCTCATGAATCACCTTGTACCAAACACATCATGTTTGTAATTGAAACTTTGAAAGAAGTTAAAGTTGTATGCCTCCTCATGTATACATATGTAAAAAATCACATTCAAAACATTATTTGAATTGTGGTGTTCAATGCCAGCTACAGATGCATTTTCTTCACATTCTTTATTTATCACTTCATTAACAACCCCTTACTTTCACAATTCTGTAGAGCATGCTCAGTCCCCATGTGGACCTGGCTAAATTTTTTTCGTTTTCAGACAAGTTTGATGCTCAAATTGACCCATCACAACCTTTGAACGCTCCTGAGATGAAAAAGTGAACTAGGTTATGATTAAAAAAAAATTCAGGCACTTTTGCAAAATGGTGAAAACTGGCCAAGTGGGCTCTTGAATCGGCCTAGTAAACTGATCAAACGACCTCCTAGAACCATCAAAACTTGCAAGCATTTAGACATTTGATCCAAGAGTACAATATAATAAACGGTTCAGAAAAAGGAAACCCAAGGAACCAAATATTAATCCACAAAGTCGCTCAGTCGAACTTTCTGAAACAACTATTTTGAAACAATTAAAACTCACTCAACTGCCAATTTGTAAAAATAGTGTATCAACTCCTAGCGAGTTTCCACTGGAAAAAGTAGATCATTTAGGTACCCCGAGCATGCGTGCAAAAGGAATTTTCTTGAATCATAATTGGTCAAAAGTTATTGACGGTCAAAGTTGACCTTTCTGAAATGCTTTCAGGAATGCAAATACAAAATTGAACAAAGTACATTCGGTTTTGATCTGTTAAAAATAGAAAATCAGATCATAAGACTTTGAAAATTGACATGTGAGATCATCATGGTATGGAGAAAATAGAACAACAATCGTTTTGTCTTGAAATTCATCCGATTGCAAAATGCAAGCTCGAACATGATGCAAGTTTGTAGAACTGAACATTTGCAAACAACAAAACAGTGTCAAAATGCTCCAGCTTCACTTTTCGAAACTCTATCAAAACTTATCGTGGGAAGCTGAAAATTGATGTGCATATTCACATATTTCAATTGAATATGTCTACAAATGGGTTTTGCATGAGAATCAATAGGCTTTAAATTAAAAGCCTCCAAAGTAGGTCACCTAAGCAGATTCTTCAGGTGCACTTCTGAAAGTGCAGAAGCAAAATTTTGAAATAGGCTTCTCAAATTTGAAAAATTTGAGAGTTCCATCAATGGATCCAACTGGGGATGTATGCCCCCTATGGGCATAGTAAGAATCTAGATCTCTAGAGAGTAGACCAAAAGATGAGTCTATTAGATGCCCTCAAACTATTCCTTCTTTTAACCTTGTTTTTCAACTTCATCTGATGACCTCGGGCCACCAAAAGAATAATGGGAATCAAAATTTACCTCTGTCAAATACAATTCTATAGAAAGAGATGATCCCCCTCAATCTATGCTTGCCTTTGTCATACCACAGTAACATATGTGACCCTTTTCTTACAAGCAGAAAAATGTAGTGACCACTGAAATTAGCCTGATTACAAATACTGCCACTGACATTTCTCACAATTTTTCTGAGCATACCACTGGCAATACAATCATTGCCATTCTTCATTTTATAATTAGTCACAAACTGCAAACTTTCATCATCACATGACACGTGTGGTATACTCATCATATGAAATATGCTCAGATTGAAAATAATATTTCCTGTTATTCATCTCATTGTCATGGTCCATAAAAATACCTTCCAGCTAAACTGGAAACTGAAAATGTTCAAACTCCTGCAAGTAGCTGGCATCATGATGTTTAACCTTACCTACAACACCTATTTCAAATATAAAATAGTCATAGGAAATGCCCTCAAGGAATTCATCAAATTGTTTATTTGCTTGCTCAAGACTACATTCCACCCATGTGTGAAATGCATCATTAGAACTCTCAACAAAGAGTGGATTATTTATTCACCAATAATTTTCATCATTTCTCATCTCTAGTGAAGATGGAGGCTCATCAAACGATGGATTTTCCATTATATTCATTTTTGACATAAGAGTCTCAATCACCTCAACATGAAATTCCAAATCCTTCAAGTCATTATTGCACTCAAGATCACTGTAATCACTAGAAGAGTAGATAGACACATTTTCAACTTCATTCCCACTCTCAAATTGTTTAGTACACACATCTGAAATTTCTGCCATATCCACATAATCTGAGATATGATGGTCAAAAATCTCTTCAAGCTCTACATAAATATTTCTGAAAAATGGTGATATCCTTTTACTCAAATTTTCATCATAATGCATAATCTGATCACGTGAGATTGAAACCATGTCATCCACATTTTGTATTCTAACATTATCCTCATCTGATATAAAACTTTTCAAGTCTACTTCATTCAAGCTAGTATGACCAACATAATAACAATTAACATGACCAACCTTGTGAGTTGAATGTGCATGAACATTCCCCATGATACTAAGCTCAGTATTGACAAAGCTTTCAATCTTGGTAATATTATAATCACGATTACATGGTTCTAGCATACTGAATGATGAATACATTATCTCACTATCACTTTTATCTTCAAACAAATTACCAAATTCATCAAAACCATAGGACTGTAGATGGACCCTCTCTGTGATCTCATTGCTAGAACAACTAGTAGTTTCATTACATGGTGTGATATGCCAAGCATCTGAAACTATTTCCATATCTCTATCAGCTATGTTATGTACCATATTTAAAACTTCATGACTACAATCCATAGGTGTATACATCCCATTATTTGGATGCTCACTAAAACTGTTTCCCATCAACATGACGAGTAGTCACAGCTTGGGATGAGTCTTCTTCACTCACATCACATTTGAGTCATATAGTTGCACCACACATTGATCATCCTTCCTATGTAGAGCTGAAATTTCCATATCTTCTTCACATAAACAGTCATGAGCAACAGAAGCATAAACAAGTTCATCACCTTCTTCATCATTCCCATCACCATCTTCATGATAAGAAAATTGAACACACATATATTTGTGTCGAAAGTCTTCATCATTGACCAAATCAACATACTCCATCAATGAAAAATCATAATTACATTCCAAGTTTGCATCAAATGTAATTGGATCATTTACTTGTGAACATGTGACTTCATGCTCAATCATGTCTTTACATTCTTGAGGTGAAGAAAGTGCCTGCATATTGTCGTCATAAGAGCATTCATAATCATCAGAAGAGTAATCAATTTGACTTTCATCAACATCCTCATCACTATTGAGAAATGATGCCTCAATTACCAGCTTCAATCGTTTAAAATAAAGGTCTTGGCGAAAAAATTGTTCTTTTCTGCCCTTTACCGCCATACCGCGATGGTTTTCTATATGTTCTGGTGGTACCGTGGTGAAGGGTCTAGCGGTTACCGCCTTACCGCACACAGTCTTCATCCTTACCATGGTGGCCATGGTATCGACTTCTCTGTTTGGCTGGTAGTTACCGCGTTACCGCGGCCAGCCAAAGTGCTGACCGCGGTGGCTGTGGTAAAGCCGCCAGCAGCTTGGCTAGCGGTTACCACCATATCGTGGCTAGCCAAACTACTGACCGTGGTGGCCGTGGTAAAGCCGCCAGCGGCCTGGCTGGCAGTTACCACCATTCTACAACCAACCAAATTGCTGACCATGGTGGTTGCGATAAAGCCACCAGCGGCTTGGCTAGCACTTACCACCATACCGCAGCCAGCCAAAGGACTGACCACAGTGGCTGCGGTAAAGCCACCAATGGTCAGGCTGATGGTTACCATGGTACGATGGCTAGTCAAGTGACTGACCGCGATGGATGTGGTAAGACTATCAATGGTCCCTCTGACCTGCTACCGCCATACCACGGTGAGTCTTTTTGCTAGCCGCGGTAGCACGGTAAATTGGACGGCAAGCTCAGTATGCTTATCACCATACCGTAGGGTGAGCTCGGGTGGACCGCAGTAGCACGGTAAAGGCTGTGAAGAGCTCAGTGAGCTCGACAACTGGGTTTGACCAAGTTGGACTTGGATTCAGAGAGCGACAACAAATAAGATGTGGACACGTGGCTCAGTGTCGTATGATTATTGGCTAAAGGCCAAAAGTCTAAGCATCAATTATTGCAGGTCGATTCAGGGTGGTGAACTGGACCCGATTTGGGTAATGGCTTTAATGCTTGGGTGGCTCGATGCAATGAAATCGGTATGGGCAGATTTGTGGTGTGAATTGAATCTGACATGATTTTGTACTTGAGATCGGCGGTTGACTGAAATGAGTTCGAACTGTATGTTTTTTAACAAGAAGAACATTCTAACAGTAAGAACAGAATGCTGAGTGAGAACAAATAATTTTGGATTGTGCTGCTGTGAGCTAAATAGAGAAGTCTGTGATTTTTATGTAACCTTTTTGTTACTATAATACAAAATAGTCTTGACTTTGTGAGGTGGGTTTTTTACCTGAAAAGGTTTTCCCATGTATATCTTGTGTCAACTTTGAATGCTCTCTTTGTGTAATATTTTACTTGCATGTATTCATCTTAAGAATTTTTAGAATCTATTGAAACCAGTTTATGCTCTTCTCCTTTGTTGTATTAGTGTTAAGGGAATGTATTCCACACTGTTGGGTCTGTAGATCCATGCCTGTTTTCCCTTCAAGTGGTATCAGAGCTTGGCCAGTTGTGTTATCCTTGTAGGAAAGATTAGTTTTTTGTGCTAATACTGTTTCAGTGGGAGTCTTGCATTGTTGATACTTGTTTCTGTTTGAGATGGCGAGTACATCTGGTAGAATTGATATTGAAAAATTCAATGGTAGTAACTTTGAGTTATGGAAACTCAAGATAGAAAACTTGCTTATGGATAGAGACCTCTAGATTGTTGTCTTTGGAACTAAGCCACAAAGTACAATGCAAGAAGCTTGGGATCTTGCTAATAGAAAAGCAAGAGGGTTGATAAGACTATCTGGTCAATTTTTTTCTCTTGAATGTTCATGAGGAGCAGTCTACAACTTCATTATGGAAGAAGCTTGGTGATATTTATCAGGGAAAGTCTCTGGTAAATAATTTATTCTTAAGGAAGAAGTTGTACTTCTTGAAGATGGATGAAGGTGCATCTATTGCAGACCATCTGAACTCGTTTAATATGAGTGTCACTCAGCTGGCATCTATAGGTGTAAAGATTGAGCAGGAGGATCGTTGCATTCTCCTGTTGTGTTCATTACCTGACAGTTGGGATCATCTTGTGGTGGCCATTGGAAGCACTACTTCTGCTTTCAATATGGAAGACATTGTTGCCTCATTGCTATTTGAAGAGATGCAGAGGAAGTCTTTAGAGATGGCCAAAGAGGCTCTTGCTATTCGTGGTAGACCAAAGGAGAAAGGCAAGAAGAAAGACAAGAAGTCAAAATCCAAATCTATAGGGAGATCAAAGTCTCCTGGTAAAAAGTTCAAGGTGAGACGCTGGAACTGTGGGCAACCTAGTCATATCAGGAAGGACTGCAAGGAGAAGAAGAAGAAGAATGCTTCTAACAATGAATCTTCTCAAAGCGATGCATATGCCTTCATTGCAATAGCCTTGAAAACTCAGGCATCAGATGATGTCTGGTTGGTTGACTCAGGTGCTTCTTTTCGCATGACGTTCAATAGAGAATGGTTCTCTAAATACGAGAAGTATGATGGTGGAAAGGTGTAATTGGCAAGTGATTCAACACTGGAAATAGTTGGCAGAGGAAGAGTCAGAATTCAGTTTCTTGATGGAAGAGTCAAAGGTATTGGTGGCGTACTTCACATACCAGGTTTGGCTTGAAATATTCTTTCTGTCAGTAAGTTAAATGATGTTGGGGTAGAAGTTTCTTTTTCTAGTAAGGGGTGTAAAATGGCTAGAGGTGCAATGGTGCTGGCTAAGGGTGTTCATACTGGCACTCTGTACAAGCTGGATGCACGTCCTGTTCTTTGTAACAGTGCCTTTGTAAAGTCATGTAATGATGCACCTATAGAGAAAGATGAAGACTCTTCTCTGACTACAAATGCTATGGAGGTAAAACTCCCAGATGAGAAGACTATGCTATGGCATCATAGAATGGGTCACATTGGTGAGAAAGGTTTAAAAACCTTGAAGAATAAAAATCTTGTAGAAGGGATTGATGATTGTAACCTTGAGTTCGATTTTTGCAAACATTGTATCTATGGTAAACAACACCGTGTTTCTTTTTATTCTAGTCCTCACAAATCTTCTCGTATACTGGATTATGTTCATTCTGATGTGTTTGGTCCAGTTAATGTTCCTTTGTTATCAATGTCTAGATATTATGTTTCTTTTATTGATGACTGTTTGAGAAGGGCATTTGTATACTTCATGAAAAGTAAATCAAAAGTGTTTAGTCGGTTTAAAGAATTTAAATCTTTGGTAGAAAATCAAATTGGAAGTAAAATTAAGTGCTTGAGGACAGACAATGGTGGTGAATTATGTTCTACAGATTTTGAAAGGTATTGCACTGATCATGGAATTAAAAGGCACAAGACAACACCTTATACTCCACAGTAAAATGGAGTTGCTGAAAGGTTGAACAGGACATTGATGGAAAAGGCAAGGAGTATGCTGAGTGGTGTTGGTCTGGAGCAAAAGTTTATGGCTAAGGCTATGGCTACAACATGTTATTTGATAAATAGATCTCCATGTTCAGCTCTTGTTGACAAGACACCTTTGGAAGCATGGTTTGGTAAGAAGCCCTCTCTGAGACATGCCCGTGTGTTTGGCTATGAGGCATATGTTTATGTGCCAAATGAAAAGAGATCTAAATTGGATAACAAAGTTGTCAAGTGTATTCTCATCGGCTATGGAGTTGGTGTGAAAGGATACAAGCTTTGGAACCCTGTTACTGAGAAGGTTTTGTACAACAGAAGCGTGATATTTCGTGAGCTAAAACCTTCAGTTAGTGATCAACAACTTGGGACAAATCAGAGTGACAAGAAGAACAAGGATGCAGTTGAAATTTCCCAAACCCCAGAAAGGGAAGAGCTGCATGGTGTTCCCGAGATTGAGGAGAGCTCAAGCAGCTCTGGAAGTTCTGATGTTGAAGATCAACCTCAGCCTATAAGAAGATCTACACAAGAAAAAAAGAAACCTGATAGGTATGGTTTCTCTATGTTAGATTCAAATTGTGCTTATGCCTTAATTACTAGCATTGATGAACCTAGGACTATTAAAGAAGCAATCAGCATGCCTGATTCAAAGTCTTGGCTGGAAGCCATGAATGAAGAAATGGATTCTTTGAAAAAGAATGATACTTGGAATTTGGTACCACTGCTTAAAGGGTGAAAGCCTGTTGGCTGTAAGTGGATATTCAAAAAGAAGATAGGTCTTGATGGTAGTGTTGAGAAGTACAAGGCTAGACTGGTTGCAAAAGGTTTTTCTCAAATTGAGGGAATAGATTATGGAGAGATTTTTTCCCCTATAGCAAAGCTGACATCCATCAGATTTTTATTGTCATTGGCAGCTGTGTATGACTTTGAAATTGAGCAAATGGATGTGAAGACAACATTTCTCCATGGTGAGCTAGAAGAAGAAATTTACATGTCCCAGCCTGAGCATTATGTTGAAAGAGGTAAACAAAATCTATTTTGCAAATTAAACAAATATGTCTATGGTTTAAAGCAATCTCCTAGAATGTGATACCAAAAATTTGACACATTTGTGTTGTCAATTGGGTTTGTGAGATCAAAATCTGATCATTATATTTATTATAAATATTAGAATGATCGTGTGCTTGTTATCACCCTATATGTGGATGATATGTTATTTATTGGAAATAGCAAGACTATGATTTCTGACCTTAAATCTCAGTTGTCTACAAATTTTGAGATGAAAGATCTTGGTGCAACCAGGTACATTCTTGGAATGGAAATTACCAAGGACAAAACAATTAGAAAGCTTTGGTTCAATCAAAGTAAGTATGTGAAGATAGTTCTGGAGAGATTTAACATGGATGACTGCAAGCATCTTGTTGTTCCAATCATGCATGGAACTAAGCTGTCAGTTGAAGACTGTCCAAAGTCTACTACAGAGATGGAGGACATGACCAGTGTGCCTTATGCAAGTGATGTTAGCAGTTTGATGTATGCTATGGTCTGCACAAGACCAGACATTTCCCAAGTAGTGAGAGTTCTAAGCCGATTTATGGCAAATCCAGGAAGATCACATTGGGATGCTGTGAAGAGAGTTTTCAAGTATTTAAAGGGGACTTCAGATTATGCATTGTGTTACCATGACAATATGGTTGCATCACAAAAATCTCTCAGCATCCAAGCTTATGTTGATTCAGATTGGGCAGGGGACATTGACAGTAGACGATCCACCAGTGGATACACTTTCATGCTTAATGGTGGAGCTATCAGTTGGATGAGCAAGCGACAGGCTATAGTTGCTCTGTCCACGATAGAGGTACAGTACATGGCTGCAACTCATGCCTGCAAAGAAGCTGTTTAGCTGAGGCATTTCTGTTCAGACATTGGATTTGATGCTAGGCAAATTACAATCTATTGTGACAGTTAGAGTGCCATTTGTTTGGCAAAGAATCCAAATTTTCATGCCAGGACCAAGCACATTAATGTGTAGTATCACTTCATGAGGGACATGGTTAAAGATGGCAGGGTTAGTCTGGAAAAGGTGGACACCTTGAAGAATGTTGCAGATGCTTTAACAAAGCCTGTGAGTATAGACAAGTTTAGATGGTGCGCAGAATCGATGGGCCTTGGGGCCTATGACAGACAGTGATGTTTCTTGGTATGGAGGAAGCTGGTAATCTTCGTCAAGTGGGAGCTTGTTCAGAAATGATGCCTCAATTACCAGCTTGAATTATTTAAAATAAAGGTCTTGGCAAAAAAATTGTTCTTTTCTACACTTTACCGCCATACCGTGATGGTTTTCTATATGTTCTGGCGGTACCGCGGTGAAGGGTTTGGTGGTTACTGCCTTACCGCATGCAGTCTTCATCCTTACCATGATGGTCATGGTATCGGCTTCTATGTCTGGCTGGCGGTTACCACATTACCACGGCCAGCCAAAGTGCTGACCGCGCTGGCCGTGGTAAAGCCGCCAGTGGCCTGGCTGGCGGTTACCGCCATACCGCGGCCAACCAAAGTGCTGACCGCGGTGGCCGTAGTAAAGTCACCAGTGGCCTAGCTGGCGGTTATTGCCATACTGCCACCAACCAAAGTGCTGACTGTGGTGGCCACGGTAAAGCTGCCAGCGGCTTGCCTAGCGGTTACCATCATACTGTGGCCAGCCAAAGGGCTGACCGTAGCGGCCGCGGTAAAGCCCCCAATGATCAGGCTAATGGTTACCGCGGTACTGTGGCCAGTCAAGTGACTGACCGTGGTGGCTATGGTAAGACCATCAGCGGTCCCTCTGACCTGCTACCGCCATACCGCAGTGAGTCTTTATGCTAGCCGCGATAGCGTGGTAAATTGGACGGTGAGCTTGATATGCTTACCGCCATACCGTAGGGTGAGCTCGGGTGGACAGTGGTAGTGCGGTAAAGGTTGTAAAGAGCTCAGTGAGCTCGACAACCAGGTTTGACCGAGTTGGACTCGGATTCGGAGAGCGACAACGAATAAGATGTGGACATGTGGCTCAATGTCGTGCGATTATTGGCTAAAGGCCAAAAGTCTAAGCAGCAGTTATTGCAGGCCGATTTAGGGTGGCGAACTAGACCCGATTTGGGTAATAGCTTTAATGCCTGGGTGGCTCAATGCAATGAAATTAGTATAGGAAGATTTATGGTGCGAATTGAATCTGACATGATTTTGTACCTGAGATCGGCGGTTAACTGAAATGAGTTTGAACTGTATGTTTTTTAACAAGAAGAACATTGTAATAGTAAGAATGGAATGTTGAGTGAGAACGAATAATTCTTGATTGTGCTATTGTGAGCTAAATAGAGAAGTCTGTGATTTGTATGTAACCTTTTTGTTACTGTAATACAAAATAGTCTTGACTTTGTGAGGTTGGGTTTTTACTTGAAAAGGTTTTCCCACGTATATCTTGTGTCAACTTTGAATGCTCTCTTTGTGTAATATTTTACTTGCATGTATTCATCTTAAGAAGTTTTAGAAGCTATTTAAATTGGTTTATGCTCTTCTCCTTTGTTGTATTAGTGTTAAGGGAATGTATTCCACACCATTGGGTCTGTAGATCCATGCCTATTTTCCCTTCAATCACAAGAAGACTTATCACCACATAAACCATGCTCAGATTCCTCAGAATAAGTGCTTGAACTTTCATATTCAATGTCTTGTTCACTAACTTGAGAAGGAATGTCATCATAAATTGTATCATCTTTACTAACTGAAACATGACATGGAATGATGTCTTTCATCTCTTCTATTTCTTCATCATTCAAGTTATTACAAGAAAAAATTTCATACATACTTATTTGTTCATCATACCATGTATCTTCCTCTTGATTACTGCTGCAAGGATCTGCACATGTGTTGATTGTAAGCTGATTACAATTAATGTCCTCATTCATACAACATATATCTTCATATTCTGAGACACTCTTTTCATTCTTGTGTATCATGTTCTGAATTTCTTGAAACAAAAAACTACTACATTTTGAGACACCATAGTTTGTGCAAATTGTGATGATAGAGGAATCAAAGGAGTGACAAAATCATTACCCTCTTGATAAACACTTTTATTATTTGATCCATGAATTCTATTTGCCTAAGATGTGTTAGGATTAACAACACTCACAACCTTATGTCCTTTCATCATTGAAAACCTCAAATTGTTCTCAATATCAAAACCAATTTGATATGCTTGGTGCAGGGTTGTAGGCTCTTTATCCCTCAGTAGATAACTCATTTTTTGTCAAATGCTAATAATTATACGAACAAAAATTCAATATCATTTGGCCTTATGTGTTCAGGTATTTCTCTTATGATCATTGAAAACCTAAGATTAAAAGATGGGACTAACTCAACTTTTCCCTTCTCCATGTTCATGATCCTTTTCCTTATCAAAACAGGGTTAATCCTTTCACCAAACTACTCCAGGAACATGATTTTGAACTCTTCCCATGAATGAATGGAAGATGCTGGTAAATAAGAGAACCACTCTCTGGAATCTCCTCTTAAGGATTAAACAAATAATCTCATGATCACATCTTCGTGGTCAATCTCATAATCATCCATCAAATTTCTAAACTCTTGTAGATGTCTATTTGTTGATTCGGCCTTATCGCTAATGAACCTTGGTAACTTATTTATGACTTTAGCTGGAATGTCATTTGGGTAACCACTAAGGCTGCTAAAATTGATAGCTCTGTACCTTCTAGTGTTGCAACTTCTTTGACAATCTAGCTAGGACTGATCACAAACCATAGTTCCATCTTGAACCATACTAGGGTGCATGTATTGAGGCAACTTGATATGCCCTTTTCAAATTTTACATATCAACTCTATAGTTGATCATTCATTGCCCAATTTCTACTTTTCATAACAATCTTAGAATACCATAATGCATAATTCAAATGCATTACACATAAGATCTGTTTAGTGGGAAAATTTAGAATAAACATACTTCTCCAACAAAGAACATAGGCTGCAAATTACTATTCAGAAGTATGCAAACAAAATATTACTATCATTTCCCTCTCTTAGTGCTAATAACTCAATAGGGAACCAAAGTTTTGGCTAAGATGTTCAAATATGGTTTTCATATAATTTTTTTGTGAAAACCAAGAATGAGGAATACTTGGAAACTTTGCAGCTGATGCAAACTGTCTTCTTGATTGGTAATATGTATAGATCTAGAACTTTCTTCAAATTTTAACAGGTTCTATTAACAAATTCGCCACCTCTTTTCACAGAGGATTGAACTTCAAGCAGTATGAATTTATTGCACATGTAAACTTCTTTCTGAGTTCCTTCCACCAGCAGAGCACCACAGATCATGTAATTTTCAGGTTCACTGCAACAAATATTTCTCCAAGCTTGAAATCCTTCTGTACTTGAACTAAATCTAGAATGGAAAATCATTTGACTCTATGCAATGAATCTTAAGGCTAGATTTTGTAGTAATTATTTTCTCCAATTCTCCCCAACAGAGTCATCATTCTGTTGGTATTTTAAAATGCAACCCAACTAGGCTTTGCAACTCTCTAAAAGGTAGCCAACCTCTATATTAACGAACCACAAAGACTAGTGGCCAACTGATAAGATTCAGTCAAAGACTGACATCTCCTACACTTCTGGCTCTACAGGACCAAGGTGGATTTAAATTGCTAATGCTTTGCATCAAATGTTAGTGTCTTGCACCAACAATCCTTCTCTTATTATCAATCAAATTCTCCTTATCGAATCCCACCTGCACACTTGAAATCACTATCACCTGCTCAAAGCATTTTAACTATTTCTTTGAAACAAAACAATGAACATACAAAACAATCTCATGAAATTTGAGATGATAAACTCAAAGAAACTTTGTATTATTAAATTTATATGACTAAAAGTGTACAAATATGGAGACAATCTAAAGATATTCATGAATGTGAAAACTCCTTCATGATTTTATTTGCATAAACTGGTTGTATTTACACATGAATTCAAAAAATTACAGCTTACAGACACAAGAAATAACTCAGAATTTACAATTCTCTATCTACCCAACCGAATACAAAAACTCTGAACCCTTCCAATGAGAGAAGAAGAGAAGATATATAAGAAGAGAAGCAAATAGGAGCAGCCCTAAATCTGATCTAGAAATGCCATCTGGAAGCTTCATTCTCGTCGATCAAACTGAAAAGAATCTCTCATCTCTCTTCCTTTGCTCATCATTGCCTTGCAACTCAAAATCTGCCCATGTGGAGAATCTCCATCATTCACCCAGCTACTGGAAAATACCTCTTTCCCGTGCAAAATCTGTTTTAGCTCTCTTTACTTGCTACACATGTATTCATCCAAATATTAAAGTTGTGGAACTTCAATATTTATCCCTTTTGACTTTATTTCAATTTCCCAGGAAAGAGAATGTTTCACATTGAAACGTTCCCAAATATAAAATGAATATAAAATTCACTTTACATAGTACCCACGGTGAATATTTAATTCACGCTACATTTAAAATACTTCACCCCCGTGGATAAAAATACTCCACCTCCCTCATCTGTTTACCATTCAAATAACAACTTTTAAATATGCACGACGCATATTTCCTACCTTACTCATTTAATAAACTGCTCCTTAAAAAATTAAAAGAAAATCACACCCCCATCATAAAATGTTCCCCATTTTCACATCCATCATTAAAATTTAATTTGCACCTGTATTTTCCTTTTATTTTACACATAGTTTTATTTTACACCTATGTGCAAAATATTCACCTCACAATAGTAACACTCACCTGGGAAAATAAAATACTTACCCATGCCCATGAAAATATTATGACTTGGTCTCCTCCATTACTCATTTTCACCTATGTGAAAATAAAAGCCCAAACAGTCACTTTATTTTGTTCCACTTTAATTTTTTACTCACCCGCACCTTTACATGTATTTGCAAATTTCAATAATAAAAGTTTCATTTGAAAACTTTTAAAAATTTATATTTAGGGCCCACCTCCCTTGCCTCGCACACCTCACACCTCTTCTGCCAAAGTCATCATAAATCCAGCGAGGCTTGCGAGAAAGGGTTGAGATTGTGTTGTGCCCTAATCTCACCTATTCATGCTCTTAACCATGGAGGCCAAGTCTCCTCCTTCACCTCTCAACACCCTCCATCGTACACACTAGCTCCCTTAGTCATTTTTACCCTCTGATTTGATAGATGCCCTTTACCTTATTGCAGGTCGCGCCTCCTCCCTACAATGCACGCACCTGACACATGCTCTCACTCGAGATTTGCTTCTCGGGGCATCCACACACCTACCACATTTTCTTTGTGTATATCCTACAACGATGGTGTCCCATGAGATCATATTATTCAGGTGCTTTTTAGCAAGTTGCACCCCTCATGCTTTGATGAATCTCCATACCCTATGCTCCAAGCCTCGCCCCATTGCTGATTGCATTTGTTGAGGCATTGCAAAATAGTTCATATGCATCTCTATTGAGCCTCTTCATACATACATTTAGTGGAACCCCACACCTGTTCATTCGAGCTTTGAGATGACTTCATGTGCCATTCCAAAATCGTGCCTCCTCAATCTCCCTGCTGCTTGCTTCAACAAACATGGAGCCATCGTCACTTAGCGTGATCCTCCCTCCCCTTTGTGCGTTGATGGATCTCCATGCCTTTGCTCTAGGCCGCACCTCCGTACTACTACCCCTTATGGCTATGACTCACCTAGCATGAGTCTCTCTCTGATGGTTGTGCGTTCCTTGCTACAGCGTGCTAGTTGCATTTGTTCGGAAGTCTCTAAAGACTTCTACAAACCATAATTTCCTCAAACAATTTTTTTTGGAGCATTTTAACTACAAGCAGGAAGAATCCATTCGTAGAGAGAAACTGTGCTAGGTTGACTCATGGTTCAAGCCTCAAATAAGATATTTCCTACACCCGCTTCCTGTATGTGTGTAAAGACTTTGATTGCAATATCAAATTGACCTTGTTGCAACTAGATCAATTTGGATGTATATAGTTCCATGTCTTTTTTGATCTCCAAATTTGTCTCTCCACTTCAACCTGAATCTTGGTTATTACCTCCTGCTCGAAACACTGTTCAGTATAGCTTAGCTTAAACACGGGAAGGAATATGAAGAGGGAGTATCAACTACAAAACATGGTCCAAGAAATGGATGTCCATTGCATATGTACTCGAGATGAAACAACCCTGTAGTTGTTCAAACAACTAAGCAAGGTTTAAATATGTTGTGAATTTACCCACGGTAACTCAAATAGAATGCCACCACTTATTTGATGGATTGGTTTTGAGTTCTTTCACATAGCTAATTTCAGCTTTGGGGCCTAAATTATTTTGGTGATGAACATAAACCCAACTCATATATTTCACCAAATAAATCAATTAGTATATACTTCCTGCAGGCTTGCCATCACCAAGAATCCATAAGAAATCACCACATAATCAAGCAATCAGTTGAATATGTCAAAAATCTCATGAATCATCTTGTACCAAACACATCATGTTTGTAATTGAAACTTTGAAAGAAGTTAAGGTTGTATGCCTCCTCATGTATACATATGTCGAAAATCAAATTCAAAATATTATTTGAATTATGGTGTTCAATGCCAGCTACAAATGCATTTAAAACTTCATTAGCATCCCCTTACTTTTACAATTTTGTAGAGCATGTTGGGTCCCCATGTGGACCCGGCTAAAGAAATTTCATTTTCAGACAAGTTTCATGCTCAAATTGACCTGTCACAACCTTTGAACACTCCTGAGATGAAAAAGTGAACTGGATTATGATTAAAATTTGTTTTTAGGCACTTTTGCAAAATGGTGAAAACAGGCCAAGTGGGCTCTGGAATTGGCCTGGTAAACTGATCAAACGACCTCCTAGAACCATCAAAACTTGCAAGCATTTAGAAATTTGATCCAAGAGTACAATACAACAAATGGTTCAGAAAAATGAAACCCAATGAACCGAATAATTATCCACAAAGTCGCTCAGTTGAACTTTCTAAAACAACAGTTGTTCTGAAACAATTCAAAGTCACTGAACTACCAATTTGTAAAAATAGTGAATCAACTCCTGGCGAGGTGCCACTGGAAACAAGAGATCATTTAGGTACCCCAAGGATGCATGCAAAAGGAATTTTCTTGAATCATCATTGGTCAAAAGATATTGATGGTTGAAGTTGACCATTCTGAAATACTGTCAGGAATGCAGATACAAAACTGAACAAACTGCATTCGGTTTTGATCTGTTAAAAATAGAAAATCAGATCATAAGACTTTGAAAACTGACATGTGAGATCATCATGGTATGGAGAAAATAGAACAACACTCGTTCTATCTTGACAGTCATCCGATTGCAAAATGAAAGCTCGAATACGATGTAACTTTGTAGAACTGAACCTTTGCAAACATCAAAACAGTGTCAAAACCCTCCAGCTTCACTTTTCAAAACTCTGTCAAAAAATCGTGGGAAGTTGAAAACTGACGAGCATATTCACATATGTCAATTGAATATGTTTGCAAATGGGTTTTTCACGAGAATCAACAGGCTTTAAATTACAAGCCTCCAAAGTAGGTCACCTAAGCAGATTCTTCAGGTGCACTTCTGAAAGTGTAGAAGCAAAATTTTGAAATAGGCATCTCAAATTTGCAAAATTTGAGAGTGCCATCAATGGGTCCAACTGGGGATGTATGCCCCCTATGGGTATAGCAAGAATCCAGATCTCTTGAGAGTAGACCAATAGCTGAGTCTATCAGATGCCCTCAAACTGTTCCTTCTTTTAACCTTGTTTTTCAACTTCATCTGATGACCCCGGGCCACCAAATGGAAAATGGGAATCAACATTTACCTCTATCAAATACAATTCTGTAGAAAGAGTTGATGCCCCTCAATCTATGCTTGCCTTTTTCATACCACAGTAACATATGTGACCCTTTTCTTACAAGCAGAAAAATGTAGTGACCACTGAAATTAGCCTGATTACAAACACTGCCACTGACATTTCTCACAATTTTTCTAAGCATACCACTGCCAATACAATCTTTTTCATTCTTGATTTTATAATCAGTCACAAACTGCAAACTTTCATCATCACATGACACATGTGTGTTATACTCATCATATAAAATATGCTTAGATTGAAAATACCATTTCCTGTTATTCATCTCATTGTCGTGCTCCATAAAAATACCTTCCAGCTGAACTAGAAACTGAAATGTTCAAACTCCTCCAAGTAGCTGGCATCATGATGTTCAACCTTACCTACAACACCTGTTTCAAATGTAAAATAGTCATAGGAAATGCCCTCAAGGAATTCATCAAATTGTTCATTTGCTTGCTCAAGACTACATTCCAACCATGTGTGAAATGCATCATTAGAACTCTCAACAAAGAGTGGATTATTTATCCACCAATAAGTTTCATCATTTCTCATCTCTAATGAAGATGGAGGCTCATCAAAAAATGGATTTTCCATTATATTCATTTTTGAAATAAGAGTCTCAATCTCCTCAACATGAAATTCCAAATCCTTCAAGTCATTATTGCACTCAAGATCACTGTAATCACTAGAAGAGTAGATAGACAAATTTACAACTTCATTCCCATTCTCAGACTGTTTAGTACACACATATGAAATTTCTTCCATATCCACATAATCTGAGATATCATGGTCAAAAAGCTCTTCAAGCTCTATAAAAATATTTTTGAAAAATGGTGATGCATAATCTGATCACCCGAGATTGAAACCATGTCATCCACATTTTGCATGCTAACATTATCCTCATCTGATATAAAAAAATTCAAGTCTACTTCATTCAAGATAGTATGACCAGCATAATAACAATTAACATGACCAACCTTATGAGTTGAATGTGCATGAACATGCCCCATGATACTAAGCTTAGTATTGACAAAGCTTTCAATCTTGGTAATATTATAATCAGGACTACATGGTTCTAGGATACTGAATGATGAATACATTATCTCATTATCACTTTTATCTTCAAACAAATTACCGAATGCATCAGAACCATAGGACTGTAGATGGACCCTCTCTATGACCTCATCGCTAGAACAAGTAGTATTTTCATTACATGGTGTGATATGCCAAGCATCTGAAATTGTTTCCATCTCTCTATCAGCTATGTTATGTAGCATATTTAAAACTTCATGATTACAATCCACTGGTATATATATCCCATTATTTGGATGCTCACTAAACTATTTCCCATCAACATGAGGAGTAGTCACAACTTGGGATGAGTCCTCTTCACTCACATCATCATTTGATTCATATGGCTGCACTGCACATTGATCATCCTTCCTATGTAGAGCTGACATTTCCATCTCTTCTTCGCATAAACAGTCATGAGCAGCAGAAGCATAAACAAGTTCATCATCATCTTCATCATTCCCATCACCATCTTCATGATCAGCAAATTGAACACACATATGTTTGTGTTTAAAGTCTTCATCATTGACCAAATCAACATACTCCATCAATGAAAAATCAGAATTACATTCCAAGTTTGCATCAAATGCAATTGGATCATTTACTTGTGAACATGTGACTTCATGAGCAATCATGTCTTTACATTCTTGAGGTGAAGAAAGTGCCTCCATATTTTCGTGATAAGAGCATTCATAATCAACACAAGAGCGATCAATTTGACTTTCATCAACATCCTCATCACAAGAAGACTTATCACCGCATAAACCATGCTCAGATTCCTCAGAATAAGTGCTTGAACTTTCATCTTCAATGTCTTGTTCACTAACTTGAGAAGGAATGTCATCAAAAATTGTATCATCTTTACTGACTGAAACATGACATGGAATGATGTCTTTCATCTCTTCTATTTCTTCATCATTCAAGGTATTACAAGAAACAATTTCATACATATTTATTTGTTCATCATACCATGTATCTTCCTCTTCATTACTGCTACAAGGATCTACACATGTATTGATTGTAAGCTGATTACAATTAATGCCCTCATTCATACAACATATATCTTCATATTCTGACACATTCTTTTCATTCTTGTGTATCATGTTCTGAATTTCTTGAAACAAACAACTACTACCTTCATTTTGAGACACCACAGTTTGTGCAGATTGTGATGATAGAGGAATCAAAGGAGCAACATCATCATTACCCTCTTGATAAACACTTTTATTATCTAATCCATGAATTCTATTTGCCTGAGATGTGTTAGGATGACCAACACTCACAACCTTATGTCCTTTCATCATTGAAAACCTCAAATTGTTCTCAATATCAAAAGCCATTTGATATGTTTGGTGCAGGGTTGTAAGCTCTTTATCGCTCAACAGATAACTCATTTTTTTGTCAAATGCTCCTAAGTAGATGACAAAACATTCAACATAATTTGGCCTTAATGTGTTTAGGTATTTCTCTTATGATCATTGAAAACCTAAGATTAAAAGATGGGACTAACTCAACTTTTCCCTTCTCCATGTTCATGAACCTTTTCCTTATCAAAACAGGGTTAATCCTTTCACCAAACTACTCTAGGAACACTATTTTTGAACTCTTCCCATGAATGAATGGAAGATGCTGGTAAATAAGAGAACCACTCTCTGGCATCTCCTCTCAAGGACTGAACAAATAATCTCATGATCACATCTTCGTGGTCAATCTCATAATCATCCATCAAATTTTTGAACTCTTGTAGATGTCTATTTGCTGATTCAACCTTATCACCAATGAACCATGGTAACTCATTTCTGACTTTAGTTGGAATGTCATTTGGGTAACCACTAAGGCTACTGAAATTGATAGCTCTGTACCTTCCAATGTTGCAACTTCTTTGACATTCTAGCTGGGACTAATCACAAACCATAGTTCCATCTGGAACCATACTAGGGTGCATGTATTGAGGCATCTTGATATGCCCTTTTCAAAATTTACATATCAACTCTATAGTTGATCATTCATTTCCCTATTTCTACTTTTCATAACAATCTTAGAATACCATAATGCATAATTCAAATGCATTACACATAAGATCAATTTAGTGGGAAAATTTAGAATAAACATACTTCAACAAAGCACATAGGCTACAAATTACTATTCATAAGTATGCAAACAAAATATTACTATCATTTCCCTCTCTTAGTGCTAATCACTCAATAGGGAACCAAATTTTTGCCTAAGATGTTCAAATATGGTTTTCATATAATTTTTTTTGTGAAAACCAAGAATGAGGAATACCTAGAAACTTTGCAGTTGATGGAAATTGTCTTCTTGATTGGTAATATTTATAGGTTTGGAACTTTCTTCAAATTTTAACAGGTTCTATTAACAGAGTCACCACCTCTTTTCACAAAGGACTGAACTTCAAGCAGTATGAATTTCTTTCACATGTAAACTTCTTTCTGAGTTCCTTCCACTAGCAGAGCACCACAGATCATGTAATTTTCAGGTTCACTGCAACAAATCTTTCTCCAGGCTTGAAATCCTTATGTACTTGAACTAAATTTAGAATGGAAAATCATTTGACTCTATGCAATGACTCTTAAGGCTAGATTCTGCAATAAAAAATTTCTCCAATTCTCCCCAATAGAGTTGTCATTGTGTTGGTATTTTAAAATGCAACCCAGCTACGATTTACAACTCTCTAAACGGTAGCCAACCTCTATATTAAAGAACCAAAAAGGCTAGTGGCCAACTGACAAGATTCAATCAAAGAATGACATCTCCTACACTTTTGGCTCTGCAGGACCAAGGTGGGTAAACCTATACAATGCCAAAAACTTAATTCACTCATACACCGATATTGCTTTATAAATAAGATAATTCCCAATGAAAATACACTAAGGGAAGCATTGACAACTTCAAACTTGGCTACATTCTCAGTAACTCAACCCTCTCTCAGCCATTGGAAAGAAGGAAAAACAATAAACCAAACAATAATATTAAGAATGATTTTGCATTTATAAAATATTTCTGAGATGCACAAAACTGAAAAATAGATCAGTGCCAATTCTGGGCCATGGAGTCAAACACATAAATGAATTCCCCAACAAACAGACTTCAACCAACACATTTAAATTGGTAATGCTTTGCATCAAATTATAGTGTCTTGCACCAACAATCCTTCTCTTATTATCAATCAAATTCTCCTTATCAAATACCATTTGCACACCTGAAATCACAATCACCTGCTCAAAGCATTTTAACTATTTATTTGAAACAAAACAATGAACAGACAAAAAATTCTCATGAAATTTGAGATGATAAACTCAAAGAAACTTTGTATTATTGAATTTATATGACTAAAAGTGTACAAATATGGAGACAATCTGAAGATATTCATGAATGTGCAAACACCTTCATGATTTTATTTGCATAAACTGGTTGTATTTACTCATGAATTCAAAAAATTACAGCTTATAGACTCAAAAATAACTTAGAATTTATAATTCTCTATCTACCCAACCCAATATAAAAACTCAGAACCCTTCTAATGAGAGAAGAAGAGAAGATATATAAGAAAAGAAGCAAACAGGAGCATCCCTAAATCTGATCTGGAAATGCCATCTGGAAGCTTCATTCCCGTTTATCAAACTGAAAAGAATCTCTCTTCCTTTACAGCAACAAACTTATTCTCTCAAAATTGCCTTTGCTCATCATTTCCTTGCAACTGAAAATCTGCCCATGTGGAGAATCTCCATCATTCACCCAGTTGCTGGAAAATACCTCTTTCCCATGCAAAATATGTTTCAGCTCTCTTTACTTGTTGCACATGTATTCATCCAAATATTAAAGTTTTTCAACTTCAATATTTATCCCTTTTTACTTTATTTCAATTGCCTAGCAAAGATAATGTTTCACATTGAAATGCTCCCAAATATAAAATGAATATAAAATTCACTTTACATAGTACCCACGGTGAATTTTTAATTCACGCTACATTTAAGATAATTCACCCCCGTGGATAAAAATACTCCACCTCCCTCATCTGTTTACCATTCAAATGACAACTTTTAAATATGCACGATGCATATTTCCTACCTTACTCATTTAATAAAACTACTCCTCAGAAAATTAAAAAAAATCACACCCCCATCATAAAATGTTCCCTATTTTCACATCCATCATTAAAATTTAATTTGCACCTGTATTTTCCTTTTATTATACACATAGTTTGATTTTACACCTATGTGCAAAATATTCACCTCACAATAGTAACACTCACCTGGGCAAATAAAATATTTACCTGTGCCCGTGAAAATATTATGACTTGGTCTCCTCCATTACTCATTTTCACCTATGTGAAAATAAAAGCCCAAACAGTCACTTTATTTTGTTCCACTTTAATTTTTTACTCACCCGCACCTTTACATTTATTTGCAAATTTCAATAATAAAATTTTCATCTGAATTTTTTTAAAAATTTATATTTAGGGCCCACCTCCCTTGCCTCGCACACCTCGCACCTCTTCTGCCAACGTCATCATAACTCCCGCGAGGCTTGCGAGAAAGGGTTGAGATTTCTCTATGCCCTAATCTCACTTGTTCACACTTTTAACTATGGCGACCAAGTCTCCTCCTTCACCTCTCGGCACCCTCCACCATGCACACTAGCTCCCTTAGTCATTTTTACCCTCTGATTTGATGGATTCCCTTTACCTTATTGCAGGTTGTGCCTCCTCCTTGCAATGTGTGCACCTCACACATGCCCTCACTCAAGCTTTGCTTCTCGAGGCATCCACACACCTACCACATTTGCTTTGTGTATATCCCGCAACGATGGTGTCCCATGAGATCACATTATTCAGGTACTTTTTAGCAGGTCGCACCCCTCATGTTTTGATGGATCTCCATACCTTGTGCTCCAAGCCGCGCCCACTGCTGATTGCATTTGTTGAGGCATTGCCAAATAGTTCATATGCCTCTCTATCACGCCTCTTCATACATACATTGGGTGGTGCCCCACACCTGTTCATTCGGCCTTTGAGATGACTTCATGTGCCATTCCCAAACTGTGCCTCTTCAGTCTCCCTATTGCTTGCTTCAATAAACATGGTGTCGTCATCACTTAGGGCGGGCCTCCTTCTCCTTTGTGCATCGATGGATCTCCACACCTCTGCTCTAGTTCGCACCTCCATATTGCTGCCCCTTATGGTTGTGACTCACCTGGCGTGAGTCTCTCTCTAATGGTTGCGTGTTCCTTGCTACAGCGTGCCATTTTCATTTGTTTGGAAGTCTCTAAAGACTTCTACAAACCAGAATTTCCTCAAAAAAAAAAAAATTGGAGCATTTTAACTGCAAGTGGGAAGAATCCATTCGTAGAGAGAAACTGTGCTAGGTTGACTCATGGCTCAAGCCTCAAATAAGATATTTCCTACTCCTGCTTCCTGTATATGTGTAAAGACTTCGATTGCAATATCAAACTAGCCCTATTATAGCTAGATCAATTTGGATGTATATAGTTCCATGTCCTTTTTTATCTCCAAATTTGTCTCTCCACTTCACCCTGAATCTTGGTTATTACCTCCTTCTCGAAACAGTGTCCAGTATAGCTCAGCTTAAACACAGGAAAGACTATGAAGAGGGAGTATCAACTACAAAACATGGTCCAAGAAATGGATGTCCACTGCATATGTACCCGAGATGAAATAGCCCTATATTTGTTCAAACAACTGAGCAAGGTTTAAATATATTGTGAATTTACCCACGGTAACTCAAATAGAATGCCACCACTTATTTGATGGATTGGTTTTGAGTTCTTTCACATAGCTAATTTTGGCTTTGGGGCCTGAATTATTTTGGTGATGAACATAAACCCAGCTCATATATTTCACCAAATAAATCAATTTGTATATACTTCCTGCAGGCTTTCCATCACCAGGAATCCATAAGAAATCACCACATAATCAAGCAATCAATTGAATATTTCAAAACTCTCATGAATCACCTTGTACCAAACACATCATGTTTGTAATTGAAACTTTGAAAGAAGTTAAGGTTCTATGCCTCGTCATGTATACATATGTCAAAAATACATTCAAAAAATTATTTGAATTATGGTGTTCAATGCCAGCTACAAATGCATTTTCTTCACATTCTGCATTTATCACTTCATTAGCAACCCCTTACTTTCACAATTATGTAGAGCATGTTGGGTCCCCATGTGGACCCGACTAATTTTTTTTTGTTTTCAGACAATTTTCATGCTCAAATTGACCCGTCACAACCTTTGAATGCTCTTGAGATGAAAAAGTGAATTGGGTTATGATAGAAATTTGTTTTCAAGCACTTTTGCAAAATGGTGAAAATTGGCCAAGTGGGCTCTGGAATCGGCCTGGTAAACTGATCAAACAAACTCCTAGAACCATCAAAACTTGCAAGAATTTAGACATTTGATCCAAGAGTGCAATACACCAAACAGTTCGGAAAAAGGAAACCCAAGGAACCGAATATTAATCCACAAATTCGCTTAATCGAACTTTCTGAAACAACTTTTTTACTTAAACAATTAAAACTCACTCAACTGCCAATTTGTAAAAATAGTGAATCAACTCCTGGTGAGCTACCACTAGAAACATTATATCATTTAGGTACCAAGAGCATGCGTGCAAAAGGAATTTTCTTGAATCATCATTGGTCAAAATATATTGACGGTTGAAGTTGACCTCTCTGAAATGTTGTCAAGAATGCAGATATAAAATTGAACAAACTGCATTCGGATTTGATCTGTTAAAAATAGCAGATCAGATCATAACTAGCATGTGAGATCATCATGGTATGGAGAAAATAGAGAAACACTCGTTATATCTTGACAGTCATCCGATTGCAAAATGCAAGCTCGAATAGGAGGCAACTTTGTAGAACTGAATGTTTGCAAACAACAAAACAGTGTCAAAACCCTCCAGCTTCACTTTTCGAAACTCTGTCAAAACTTATCGTGGGAAGCTGAAAATGGACATGCATATTCACATATGTCAATTGAATATGTCTACAAATGGGTTTTGCACGACAATCAATAGGATTTAAATTACAAGCCTCCACAATAGGTCACTTAAGCAGATTCTTCAGGTGCACTTCTGAAAGTGCATAAGAAAAATTTGAGAGTGCCATCACCAACGACTTATCCTCTTTGAATCAAACACCCAGATCACTTGACACTAACATAAGATTGTCACCATCCACTCTGAAAACTTGATCAGAGTTTGACAAAGAAATACATAGAACAATCCCAAACAATAAAGATGGTCGTTGTGTGCACAAATGTGCCTAGCTAAAAGTAGGGGAACCTCGAGCAAAGAAACAACAAAGAAACAACAAAATAGAAGCAAAAAAAATGGAAAGCAAACACCCAAAACTAACCAAAGTGGGAGAGTGAAAGAAAACAGTGAAGAAAATACTCTAAAGCAAACCGATAGCAAACCAACTAACCTAAGGAAAGCAGGAAAGCATAGAATTTACAAGAAACCTACACTACTCAAAAATGAGCTATGTACAAAGAGATATTTACAAAGCACAATTTTCAGGCAAGGTGAATTGACATCAATGCTCATTGGATTTTGTAGTGCATGCACAAGAAAACATGCAATCATTATCATTCTTAACCATGCAAATTTATCTTTATACTCAGAAAAAATAAGTTCAACGTTGCAACACTCAAGTTTAGTCACCCGGTCAGGGAAAATCAGCAATTGAGGAGGCTCGCTAAATCCATGGTTAGTCCATAAACTCATTTGTATCCCCTCATTCCCATAATCAAAATGATAAGTGCAGCTATGAGAATTAATGGGAGAAAGGAAGGATAGAACCTATATTTCATTATGCAATTGTGGCAGTGTTTGACAGTCGAGAGGGAGCACTACATCATCAGTCATTTCATCGACAACTTTGGAGGGTGGCATGGGATCATGCAACATTTCAGGCATCAAGCCTTCGTAAGGAAGGGACAATGGGGCAGAAAAAACTTCTTCCACATCTTGTGTGGGATCCACAACCTCCACTGGCTATTCTTCGAGGAAGTACACCTCATCTCATTGATTTTCTAAAAACCTGGTGTCTAGTTGATTGTTATCCTCAAAAGGCAGCATGTTTTCCCACTTCCTTTCCCAAGTGTTGTCCTTATTTATGTGGTGTTCAATGTCGTGGGACAATGACATGCACAAATTTTTCCTATTGCAGCCATCTAAATATGAAGGAGGATCAGCAACGATCATGGCTGAAGGACTCCAAGTTGCATCTTGTAGTCGATTAGGTGCTTCATCTCTATTGGCAGCTATCTCAACACCCCCACCTTTGTCTTCTTCTCTTTGTTGTTCCTGCATCTCATCATGACGTCCACTCATTTCCCCTTGCTCACTATCGCTATAGATGGAGAAGGAACCCCTCTCCCAATCCAAAAACTCTAGTGCATCACCGTTCAGAGGCTCAAGGAGTATGTCTTCATCGATACTGGCTTCTGGGATGTGCGCATCCTCGACATGAACATACCTCCGCAGTACAACTCCCAATGGAAATAAGTCGTCAATTGATGGCACCTCATCAAGGGGGGCAAAATTTACTATGCAATCTCCCTCCAAGGACCCGCCATGAAGCCTATCATCCATGGTGCACAAATTCTCTTCAAGAAGAAGAAATTCTTGATGACTAGTGGATAGCATTCATATTTGATCTACTTCATTGCTTGGAAGCTTGAGACTATATTGTTGTCCTTCTTCTATTGTTGTCCCAACATCCTCTTGAGGCTTGCCTTTAGCTGAGTCATTACTTGGTTCAAGCCCTTGATCCCCACATTCCATCCTTGAAGCAACTACAAGAAGTTGTGTGCTTGGCTGCCTCACTTGTCTTCTAACTTGTTTGATAGCCACTTTGCATAGCTCACATGCAAACTTAGAATGTGATGAATCATGAATTCTGCACCAATTCGGCAGTAGTAGCACCTCCAAATCCACTTGGTATTTCAGCTCGAACCAATCCTTTTCCAACCTAGAGACAAGCTGGTCATATCTATCCATGATCGGGTCCTCATCATCATTTGGGAAGGAAGGTGAATAGTAGACAACCACGGTGAGTGGTTGTTCCCACTCCTCCAAATCTACATTTTCAGATCCTCGATTGTTGTCATTTATGAAGGAGAGGTCTTCCAGTCTGATTTCACTTATGCCTTTGTCATCATTTTATGTTTTTGAAAGGTTGTAATCCCTTTCCCCTTGCTGATTTTCAGCATCTACATCATTTGTCCTAGCATATGTTGTTGCAAAATTCATTGATTCATCACCAACTTCCAATGGCTCCTCTTCTAGATTGGAGGATTTCCTTTCATTGATGGAGGGGCAACCTTTTGATTTCTTTCTAGCTGAATTTTCATCCAAACTACTTGTTGCCCCAAGGCACTTTGCTCCTTCTTCTTGGTTTTCATTTTCTATGTCTGTTGTCCCAGCAACAACTTGTGTCAAATTTCTTAGTTCATCTTTACTTTGTTGTCCTCCAAATGTTGACAACTCTTATACCTCATGGGATGACTCACCTTCATTGAGAGTTGGCTGCTCCAACTTGTTCACATTGCCCTTGACTTGGGTGATGATGTTTGCACATGATGGATAGGTAAATTTTGTATGTGGTGCATTATGAAATTTGCACCAGCTTGACATTAGTACTTCACCTAATCTTGGTTCGTCTATGCTACCTAAACATTCTTGGATCAGCCCTTCAAATTCCTTGGCTTCCATGGTTGTCAATTCTTCCTCTGGGTCTGCAGGGGCTAAAGGTTGATAGATTTCCAAAAGAGAATTTCTCCTTGCAATACTCTTTCAACTTTGTCCAAGAATGTTAGACACTCCAATTCATTATGCCTACAAGTGTAATGGACCCTACATTTATCTACCAATGCAAATTTCTGCAATGGTCTCTTCAATCTCCTATTCAAATCTGCATGTAGCTGAGTGATGTTGATTTGTAAATGCTGCTCCATCTCAGCTCAACTTTATTTGCATTCAAAATTTTATGATTTTAAGCTTCACATTAAAACAGATCTCCTTATCTCAGATATTTCTTTGAAAGTGTTCTTATTGACTTCCAACTTTAAGCTTTGTAGCCACATCATGTCATGCCCTCCCTCTAGCACCAGTTTTTTTGATGTGTTTTTTATGCACTTCTCAACACAGGTAATGCATAGGTGCATCACCTCTCTTGAAAGATGATCTTCCACAATCAAATTGTAGAACACTATCCCAAGGTCTCTAATCTCAGGCCTTGATAGTGCTTGGAATATCTCAGTTGATTTATGTGATTTGCTAGAATCACAAGATGGTCTTACAGATGAATTACAAAAGGAGAAAGTTGGATCTGCAAATGGAGTTTTAAGATGGGAGAGTTGTTGTGCATTTGCTGCAGGTTCAAACAACAGTCTTGAACTCCATTTTATCATTGGATTTAAATAAAAATGAAAAAGAGCAGGGAAGAGAGGAGGTTCCTGGACCTAAAACTATGAATGAACAGTGATCATGGAGGCTACTACAGTAGACAAACTCCCTAAACCGGGATTGCTTGGACAAGAGGATCCTATAGTTACACAAAACCAATGCAATCTTCTAAGGAATGCAGATTTTTAGATTACACACACATCATGCACATCCAATCGAACTAAGTTGCAACAATAAAGGAAGGAAGCTCAAACTAGCTTTACAAAGTAGTTCATCATCAACAAACCACAAAAAACATGAGCTAGAAATTCATCAAATACTGAAATAGAAAACACCATCATCACTTCCCTTCAAAAACTAACAACTAAACTAAAAAGGGTAGTAGAACCATGCACACATAATGAGCAAGCTCAAAAGGAAACATCCATAAATCATGCAATGTTGCTTTCTACTGCTACAAAATAATTTTTACACCAACTCTCCAACCCTTTACAAATGAGGGGGAGACCCCTATTTATAGTTTTCCAAAGCCTGAATGAATGGTTAGGATTGAATTAAATTGTGTGGCCCAAATTTGATTGCACTAGGTCTTCACCTACCCCACAATATTCAGCAATTTAAAATACACATTTTGTGTTTTTGTCTATTTTGTCTTCTAGCTAATTTCCCTTTTATTGTAGTTGAAACTATCTGAAATTTTCCCTTTGCTTGATGGACTTGCAACATTTTTCATTGGATCAAATGGGCCTGTCAATGACTGGAATCAATGGATTGGTTGCCCCTGATTTAGGCAAACAACCCCTTAAAGATCATCACCATCTGGTGAACATTAGGACAGCTCCCCTTATGCTTTCTTCAAGGCCACCCCCTTGCATTTTTTTTATTGAATTCCTTGGCACAAGCCTTCTTCTAATGCCAGCTCTGTTGATGGGTGCTACAAAGAAAGATGGACATAAAATGAATGGTGACAGGAGCTATGCGATTTTCCTTTTCCAGCTTTCTCAATGGGTCTCCCCGACGGACCCACAGTAGGCTTCTTGAAACCTACATACATGAAGTGTCGTAAGTGATTTCATACGCAAATCAAAGAAAATGTTAGTCAAATCCTACAAAATCCTTGTTAGATTCACCCATGCATCATCAAAAGATCATAATATTCATATTTGGAGCTCATTTGGACCATAAACATTAATGTGTACCCAAGGGGGGTGGGAGACAAGGCGGATGATGGATGGAAGATGGAAGGAAGGTAGACAACAAATGAGTGACAACATTCCCCAAGGCTGGGCTCGAAAGCGCCAACAAAAGTCAAGCGATGGATGAAAGGTAGAAGGAAGGAGGACAATGAACAGGGGACGGTGTTCTAGAAATGGCCATGGAGGGGTGGAGCTCTCGAAACGGCCATAGAGGGGCCAGGTTCCAGGAACTGGAAAATCGGGGGTGGACAAAAGGAAAAATGACAAAGGAAAAATGGAGTTCTAGAAACAACTACGGAGGGGTGGAGTTCTGGAAACAACTAGGGATGGAGGGAGTTCCCAGAACAACTGCGGAGGGACAAAATTTTGGAAACAGCCAGGGAGGGACGAAATTCCTAGAATAGCCATAGAGGGATGGAGTTTCAGATATGACCATGGAGGTGTCGAGTTCTGGGAGCTAGAATGTTGGGGGCGGGTGGAAGGAAAAACAAAAAAGGAGGGATGAAGTTCCAGAAATGGCCATGGAGGGGTGGAGTTTTGAAAACAACCGGGGATAGACGAAGTTTCAGAAACAACCAGGGATGGACGGAGTTTCTAGAACAGTCACGGAGGGAAGGAGTTACGAAAATGGCCACGGAGGGGATGGGTTTGCCAAAATGTTGGGGGCGAACGAAAGGAAAAATGAAAAAGGAGGGATGGAGTTCCAGAAACTACCATAGAGAGGTGGAGTTCCAAAAACAACCAGGGACAGACGGAGTTCTCGGAACAGCCACGAAGGGGCCGAGTTTCAAGAGCTGGAACGACGGGGGTAGACAAAAGGCAAAATGGAAAAGGAGGGATGGAGTTCCAGAAATGGCCACGGAGGGGTGGAGTTTCGAAAATAGCTAGGGACAAACAGAGTTCTTGAAATAGTTGCGGAGGGACGAAGTTTCGAAAATAGCCACGAAGAGGTCGGGTTCCGGGAGCTGGAATGTTGGGGGCATACTAAAGGAAAAATGGAAAAGGAGGGATGGAGTTCCGGAAATGGCCACGGAGGGGTGGAGTTTCAAAAATGGCCAGGGATGGACAGAGTTCCCGGAATAGTTGCGGAGGGATGAAGTTCCAGAAACAACCATGGAGGGGCAGGGTTCTGGGAGCTAAAATGCCGGGTGCAGATGGAAGGAAAAATGATAAAGGAGGGATGGAGTTCCGAAAATGGCCATGGAGGGGTGGAGTTTCGAAAATAGCCAGGTACGGACGAAGTTCCTAGAACAACCGCGGAGGGATGAAGTTCCAAAAACAACCACAGAGGGGTCGAGTTCCGGGAGCTGGAACACTGGGGGCAGACGTAAGGCAAAATTGAAAAGGAGGGACGAAGTTCTAGAAATGGCCACGGAGGGGTGGAGTTCTAGAAATAGCTAGGGATGGACGGAGTTCTCAGAATAGCTATGGAGGGATTAAGGTGCAGAAACAGCCACAAAAAGGTTGGGTTCTAGGAGTTGAAACACCAGGGGTGGACGAAAGTCAAAAACAACAAAGAAGGGATGAAATTCTAAAAATGGACACAGAGGGGTGGAGTTCCAAAAATAACAAGGGACAAATGAAGGTTTTAGAAACAACCACAGAAGGGCTAGGTTTTGAGAGCCAGAACGCCAGGGGCGAATGGAAGGAAAAATGGCAAAGGAGGGATGGAGTTCCAGAAATGGCTACAAAGGGGTCAAGCTCCTGAAACAGCCAGTGACAGATGGAGTTCCCGAAACAACCACAGAGGGGTGAAGTTCCAGAATGAAAATTTTGCAACTTCCTAAAACTTTACGAAACCTTGGCAGTTCACGTAGGCAGCACCAAACCATCCCAAATCCATAGGAAACCTATCCTCAAAGTCAAAATTGAAGGAAAAAGGAAGTTGAGTGAACAGGGATGAGGCCTGGAGGACGTCGAGGCAATAGGTGAAGGGAAACCCGCAGGGGCACTTTCGCGAAAGCAAAAGACTTAGTGAAACTCAAGTAGTTGAATTTGGTCAGAGGAATTTGATCGTTTGATGACACATGACCAATTTAGGCTCCAGGAAAGGGGCACACAAAATGAGACGGGAGCAAAGCAGCCCATCTGGAATGAAAATAGGGGGTCCCTACCCAAGGTGGGGTGTGTGTGCAAAACATGCACAACAATCCCCTACTTGGAAAGACCAACATTTGATCATCTTATTATAGCTTTGTTTTAGTCAATTTGGATATTAGTACAAGTGAGTGATTGAGGGCATCAAGACAACACTCATGCAAAAATTCTAGCTCATTTAATCGAGAGACTTTGTATTCTTCATTGGTGATCAGGTTCTGGAGTGACACTCATATTGATGGGATTTCAACCTCAATAGGTAAAATGGCTTCTGATCCATAGACCAAGGAGAAAGGGGCTGCACCTGTGGGTGTGTGGATACTGGTTCGATAGACCCAGAGAGTAGGATTTAATTGTAGATGCTAGTCATTCCCAACTTCATTGACTATTTTCTTTAGGATTTTAAGTATGTTCTTGTTTCTAGCCTCAACTTGACCATTTCCATAGGGATAATACGGGGTAGAGAATCAGTGTTGGATCTTGAATCTTTGACATAGCTCTTTCACATCCTAATTTTTGAAGGGTGTTTTGTTATCTGAGATAAGGGTTTGAAAAAAATCATAACGAAAGATTAGGTAATTCAAGATAAACTTGGCAATTTGCTTCCTTATTATGTAGGTCATAGGGATGGCTTCAACCCACTCGGTAAAGTACTCAGTGGATGTTATGATGAACTTGTGGCCATTAGATGAGGTTGGAGTGATTTTTCCTATGAGGTCAAGTCCCCACTATGAAAAAGGCCAGGGTGTAATCATCAATTGTAATTCTTGAGCTAGAGAATGAATCACATCTCCATGTTGTTGACACTACACACATTTATGCACATAATAATGAGCTTCTCTTTCCATAGTTGGCAAGTAGTACCCCATCCTCAATAGTTTCTTAGATAAAGTCATACCACTAGAATGGGAACCACATATGCCATTGTGTACTTCTATTAAAGTGGTTAAGGCTTCCTCCTAGTTAAGACATCGTAGTAATGTTCCTTCGATGCTTCGACAGTAAAGGGTATCACCTATGATCACGAATTAGGATGCCTTTTTAAAAAATGTATTTTTGAGGTTTGAGGTGATATTGGATGGGAGGGTTCCTCTACTAAGGTAGATAAATATGTCATGATACCATGGGGGTCTAGGACCAACAATGATACATGTGAATTCAGATTCAAGGATTTTGAAGGTTGGTACAAGAAGTTGTTCTACCAAGAATTCACATTGGAGGACGTTGTTCAACATGTCTAACAATTATTCGATAGTTTCCATAACGTTTTCTTCTTAGTTGTTCATGCGAGGAATCTGCTCAAAAGTTGTCCATGAAAAGGTCCTTGAGATTCTCTACCATCTTCCTATAAGGAGTGAGCTTATCATTCTTAGTTTGATAGTCCTCATTGACTTGATTGATAACCAGTTGTAAATCTCCATAGACTTTCATCTCTTGTATATGCCACTGAACTACTATCCTTAGACCTATGATTAGTGCTTCGTAATCAACAATATTGTTGGTATATGGGAACGATAGCCTATATGAATTTGGAATGCAATCACCTTGAGGGGTGATGAACAAAATACCCGTTGTTGATCCATGTTGGGTGAATGATCCATCAAAGTACATCTTCCACTGAGTTGTGAGATTGATAAAGAGCATTGATTCATCAGGGAATTCAAATGTTAATGGGTTCTCTACATAGATGGGTTCCTCTTCCAGTTGGTCTGCTATCATGTGTCCTTTGATTTCTTTGCGCTCCACATACTCTACGTCAAATTTAGTTAAGATCATTACCCATTTGGCCATTCGCCCAGTGAGAGTTGCTTTAGATAACAAGTATTTGAGTGGGCCGATCTTTGCAATGAGCTTGATTTGATGGGACAACATGTAATGTTTGAACTTTTTTGAAGAAAAAAATACTACTAGGCATGCTTTCTCAATGACTGAATAGTTCATTTCATAGCCCACCAAGGTTCTGCTAATGTAATTGTTGTCAAAAAGATTGCATCTGAATGCTTGAATGGTGAAATTCAACAATCTGTCGAAACATGGGAACTATCTTCAAGCTATGGGAATTCCTATGGAAAATATAGACCTCCAAATTCTAGGCTGGTTCCTATATGATTATGTGATTATAAACTTGAACTTTGCTTGGAAAAGGGAGAAAGACTTATTCTAATGCAAAACTGGAATAACTTAACTATGGTGATGCACCGAAAGAATCTAATGTGTAGAATTAACTCACAAATGATTACCAAGTACTTTAATTTGCACAAGTTGATCTAGTATCTTAATCACCTAAATTTTTTAAATAGAGGCCTTGATTAAAAACAATATTCAAAGGAAAACATGGTTTTCACAACTAAACTGTTTAATCATTTACATGCATAGTGTTTAACCAGTGAATTTAAACTAATATGCATACAAAAATTTATGAAGGAGACAAAAATATTAAGGGTCTCAAAACTAATAACACAATAATTTTTTGATCAAATCCTACATAGCAATGACACCTAAAATCTTGAAGGAAAAGTTTGAAAGTATTGGAAATTAAAGGAATCTTTTGTAAATCATACACTTATTAACCTGTAAAGACTATTGCATAATCTTCTTAAAATCTAAAAGCTTAGTTACATGATAATTCACTTTGTAGAATGCAAAGGTTGAAAGACAAGAACTAGCGGAAAAATGATTAAGTTTTTCCAATATATACAAAAGTCATGCACAAAGCAGCCAAAAATGGAAGTGAAAGCTAACTGAAGTGAAAAATGATAACTCCAAAGTGAAATCCGAGTAGAAGAGGAAACCCTGATAAAAATAGTCCAAAACTGAAGAAAAATGCTCTCTCTGTCTAGAAAACTCCATCTCTCCATGCGTATGACCAAAATATCCAATGAACTGATGCGAAACTAAAAGAAGAGCCTCTAGATTTTGCATGAACTGAATAACTGAACTTGAACTCCACTTGTGCATGAGTGATTTTTTTTTAGTATTTTCTTGATATTATCTCCTCCATGCACAAATAAGATCATGCATCTTTAAATAGGCATTGTTGACTTGAAGATCAGTAGTCAAATTCCAATTTCATGCTTTTATCGATCATGCATAACTGGGGTAACTCAATGTTTAATATTTGCTCCAAAAATAGCTGAATTAATTAAATGATTTATAACTTATCATTTAATTAATCAACTTTATATGTATAAGAAAATATAACATTAAGATTAATATCAAATTAGAACTTTGACTCTAGCTTTCGGTCTCCATGCACATCAACTTTGCCACCACACTTAGCATATATTTCTAAATAAAAGTCATCACCACCCTACATAATATTTACATGCAAATTGTATAAGTTATATTTTTTGATTCTAGCGTAGACCACACTTTCATTAAGCTCATTGACCTGAAGGTCAATACCATGGCAACAATAAAATGAAGGCCAATTTTTTCTAAAAAAATAGTCAAAAAATACACTCCATTCGAATTAGGGATTTGAGAAAAGCTATCAAACTCTAAAATATTATCATTTTTGCATGTTCAAGAACTTCAAGAGTGAAGCTCTTCCATGCCATGGTGTAGAGAATAGGGTTTTGAGGCTCGAATCTGTAAAAACTCCTGCGGTTTGTGAGAGATTTTCAATAGACACCTACAGGAAGACAAGGTAAGTTCTCTTTTGTCATGATGGTTTCATTATTTCTCCATTTTTGGAAGCATAATCAGCTTCAAAGCTGCTGCTAGCATGAGTTTATTTGTCTGATCTCTGTTTTCCATTTATCTCTGCTCTTTTTATACTCTGTTGGCTACCGTGAGTTAGCTCGAGCCCATCATCTAAAAATCCTATGAGGCTTGGTCGCGGCTAGCATGAGTTCCAACTGGTGAAATCATGGTGAGTTCTCCTTTCTTTATTTTTCTTCTATAAAACAAAAACTTATAAAAGATTCTATGTACAAGAATAATTTCTATTTTTCTTAAAAAGAACAGACCCATGTTCAAGTCACACCATGTATAGATATTTCTTTGTATTTTACTCAGCCTCTTTGTTTCACATTTTCATTGTTTTCTAAAAGCTCTGGTCGCCATGGGAATAGTGGTTTGAAGCTCAAACTCCCATCATTTTTTACTTTTAGAGTGGCTACGCTATATCAACTTGCCCTTTCTTGGATAACCTTTTCATTGGCTTGTACTAACCCACTATAGAAGCATTCAAGGGTTTACTATCTATGGCTTTCTTTCTAATATCTTGAGCATTTTTCATCTCTATTTCCTATACTCAAATTCTGAGGAAACAAGTAAATCTGCCCTGTCTTCTTCTCATGGAAAGACCAGCACCAGTATTGTATATGATGCTTCTAAAAATTATGGCATTCTACCCTTAGAAATTGATGCCTTTAGCAAAGGAACCCTTACTATTTCCATAGGCCACAAGCCTTGTATTCTTCTATCTGGGTTTTGAGGCTGTGTATTTTTCATGTTGAAGACCTGATGAGTTTTAATCACTCAGGATTTTGCATTATCTTCTGTTCTTATGAAATGAAAAGCTAAGAATGGATCAATAGAAGCACTACAATAATTATATGCTCTTTTCCCTTTTATTCTATGAAAGAATTCTATATATTTCTCCTGGTTGAAGGTCACGACCATGCATCTGTGCTTCTGGGTGAGAGCCCCCATATATTCAATGAGGTTTTCTTAAAAAATGGAAGGAAATTACTAAATGTATAATTACTTCAGGCATGATATTCCTACAGTATTGTCTCCTTATAGCATACTTCTATTTGATCTGTAGCAATTCCCTTCTACTCGAAAGGTTTTCTCCCTAATCACATGTATGCTAATTAAAATGCAGGTCTACTATTGATCTTTCATGGCATGTAGGCTTTTTTCATATGTTGATGAACATGTAGCACAACACCTATTGCTTATATTGTGCTCTATACTTTTCAAGTTGTTGTTCCTTTGTATTTGGATGATTTTCTTTTGAAGTATTCACTGTCCTTATGCAACTCCTCATGCCTCTTTGAATGTGGAAACACTTTGCTTTGACTGTATTTACTTCATTACTGAAATATGCTATCCCTTGTTTCAAATATGATGTTGATCCACTTGCAAAATCATATTTCCCTTCAAGTTAAATTCACATTTACAGTGACCTTCATGAACATGTGATTTTGATGTTTTGACTTGTGAAGATTATGATGACTGTTTCCTCCATTGTATATGATAGCATTGCTAGTGTGAAGGATATGAGCACAAATCCATCCTTCTTTAGCATAATCAATTTAAAACTATGGCACATTTGATTTTGTGACTGTCTTATTCCACCTTTATTAGCTTTGTAGTAGTAGTCTTACTGTATGACTTTTTTTGATATGATGCTCTCATGTATGAATGTTGAATGAGAGAGGCCCTTCTTGATATGTTGGGCTCAACCCTTGTGGGAGCCCATTTTACTCCACATATCCGATAAAAATGATCACAAACATAATGAACCTGTTCCTGGATAGTGAACAAATGTGTTAGCAAAATAATTTAAGTTGAACGCTTCCTCTTTTCCCTATGCTCTTTCAAATTGATCATCTGATGGATGCCTTTGAACAATGAAATCATCTGATGGATGTCTGATCAAGTGTATGCTATATTTGTGTTGATAATGTAGGCATATGGTAGGATTTGATTCTCATTGCTCTAACCTTACTTCTATCATACTTGCAGGTGCATTCAGAGCTTGGAGTTAGATCGATTCAGAGTTACAACTAAAGGCTTCAACTTTTCAATGATTCATCATTCTCTTTATTTTTAGTTGTATAGTTTAATTTCCTTCATGCACCCATAATTTGTTTGGAAAATCAAAAGAAGTTAATCCCACAACTTGTGTGGGACATGTAAACACTTTTTCTGTTTTAAAATGCTAGAAGAAATGACGTATGCTTTGATGATGTATCATTTCATTTTCAAATGAATAAAAACAACTATCATGCAAAAAAAATTTCAAAATTTTATTTTCGTAATGTAATATATTGCAAAACAACTGAAATCATTAAGCTAAAACATCAACATAAGAAATGTGTACCTTTCACTTTTAATTATAACAAAGGATGTTTGCTCAACCAAAATGAGCTGTAGTGAATTTTTTGGTAACATATTTTTTATTTTTGTTGGATGCTTGCCTGCTAAGCATATCATACTAGTTGCCTCTCAAGACATTGGGCATGCAGTCAAACTCTACTCTTTAAACTTCTGAAAACCTTTGTAACTCAGCTTCAAAACAAACAAACTGAAAGAAACTACTGCAACTCTATTTATGACAGAATCTGAAAACCCCATGCAGTGACTGCACTTTATTGAAAGAAAAAACAATATTGAATGAGAACGTGCCATGGGGCACTTATTGAAAAGAAAAACAAAAATTGAAAACTACACTAATAGGTACAATAGCAAACTAAATGCTTAACAACACTGTTTGAGATGGATCTCATTGATGGGTATTAGAAACACTTCTCCATCCAGCATTGAGAGCTGGAAAGTATTATGTTCTTTCTTTGTTGTGATAATGTATGGACCATCCCACATGGCATCAAACTTGGTATGTTTGTTAGGTCTGCTCTTTAACTCATCCTAGTTGAAAACTAAATCACCCTCATTGAAGAATCTTGCTATTGATTTCCTGTCAAATGTCTTCTTCATCTGAGAATGATGAATCTGAAGCTTCCTAAAAGATTCTTTCTTGATTTCTTCCAGCTCTGTTAATTTAGCAAGCCTGACTTGCATTGGATGCTCCTCAAGTAACTCCAATTCTCTTATGGAACTCAAATTCGGTAACTCAATTGAAATAGGAAACTTGGCCTCTTTACCATAAACCAAAACATATGGTGAAAAACCTATTGATTGTTTTGGTGTAACTCTATCAACCCAAAGGGCTAATTTAAGTTTATCATGCCATGACCTCTAGTTATCTTCAATTGTATTTTTAATGATCTTAATCAGATTCTTATTTGTCAATTTTGCCTATCCATTACCCTAGGGGTAATAATTGTATGAAGTATTTAGATAAATGTTATTTTTTACTGACCAATCTAAAAAAATTAAACCAATAAAGGCTAAAGCATTATATGAAATGATAGATTCAGGTGTACCAAACCTGGAAACTATGTCCTAATAAAAATTTAAAACTGATGTTTCATTTGCATCTGTCAGAGAAACTGCTTATCTCCATTTTGTGAAGTAATTTGTTGCTGTCAAGATCCACTTGTGCCCTGCACTTGACGACGGGTTTATTGGACTGATGAAGTCAACTCCCCACTTTCCAAATGGTTGTTCAACCTGAATCGAATTCAGGGGTAGGGCTGCTAACTTATGTTTTCCTACAGACAGTGAACATTTAGCACATTTTCTGACATAAGCATGAGCATCTTTGATAAGATTTGGCCAGTAATGCCCTGCTTTCATAATTTTTAGGATTGTAGTACGTGGTGTAAAGTGACCTCCAACAGGTCCGTCATGGAATTCCTCTAGAATTCTTTCAATCTGATCAAGGTTAATACATCTGAGGAATACTCCATTGAAATATTTTTTATACAAAACACCATCTATCACTGCATAGGGAATTTATTGTAATCTGTAATACCTTCATTTATATTTGTCCATACCTTCTTGTCAATCTCCAGTATGCAAGTAATGGATCATTTGATGGATCCAATCAGCTGAATTAGCTTGAACAATAGGTTCTTCTTCATTGCTAAGGACTGTATTGGCTGATTCACTGATGTTTTGTTTTGTTTCTGCTAGATTCTTGCACAGAACCTTACCTCTAACAAGCTTGGTAACCTTTATGTTGATTTCATACTCCATAAATTTGGTTATCCAGCCTGCTCACTTGTCATTAATGTCCTTATTCAACATAAATTATTTGACTATTGGGTGAGCTACTGATAGATGAATTTTATTATTAGATAGCATATGTATAAAAAATTTAAGACTCCTTACTACAACAAGCACATGTTTTTCAACAAATAAATACCTTGTTTCATAATCATGCAAGACTTGACTAAAAAATTCTATGGGTTGTTCAAGTCCTTGATCATTTTGCTGACATAACATGGAATTTTTTTTGTCAACACTACCAAATGCATACAATATAAAATATTTATCAAAGTTTGGATTTATTAGTGTTGGGGCTACTACAAGTGCCTCCTTAATCTGCTCAAAACTGTTCTTACCCTCCTTTGTCCAGTTGAACTGCATATTCTTCTTCAGCATGGTTGTGAGAGATTGTAGCAACGCTTCAATGTTAGGAATAAATATCCTAATGAAGTTTATCCTGCCTAGAAAGCTTTGTAAAAAAAATTTGTGAGTAGGAAGTGGTAATTCTAGAATGGTTGCAATGCATTCTAGGTCAATAGAAATACCATCTTTAGAAAAAATGTAACCTAGAAGCTTACCTTCGTGAACAACAAAAATGCTTTTCTTTGGATTCAAATAAATTTCATACTCTTTGCATCTCTCAAATATCTATCTAAGATGACCAAAATGTTCATTAGCATTTGGAGAGAAAACAGTGATATCATCTAAGTATACAAGAAAAAACTTCTTTACCAATCCTTGGAGAGCCATATCCATTGCTCTCTAAAATGTTGCTCCTATGTTTGACAATCCAATCAACATTTTTCTATAAGCCATAGTACCCCACTTGGTGGTAAAGGTTTCCTTATATTGGTCTTCTTCTTTAACCAATATTTGGTTATAACCCGAATATCCATCCAGCAATGAGAACCTTTCTGATCCCGAAACAACCTGTAGTATTTGCTCCATTGAAGGTAGTGAATAGTGAGCTTTAAGTGAAGCTCTATTTAGATCACGAAAATCAATGCACAACCTTATCTCCATTCTTCTTTCTAATGGGCGGCAAGTTTGAAACCCAAGAAGTGTTCTTGATTGGAAAAATGATACTACTTCAATCAACTTGTTCCATTCTATTTCCATCAGATGTTCTAACTTCAGATTTAGGGGCCTTTGTTTTTGTTTGATTGGTTTCACATTGGGTTCCAACTCAATGGTATGTTGAGCTAACTCATAGTTAAAACCCTTTAGATCTCCATATTCCCAAGCAAAAATGTCACTGAATTCCTGATATAGCAAGACAAAGGCTTGTTGTTCCTCCTTTGTACATATTTTACCAATCTTGAGGAGCTTGTCTTTGAATATTTCAATTGGTTCATAATGCTCCTACTTCACTGTGATGCTCGATTTATCTCTTGTAACCTAATCATTAGTGTTGAAGATGCATTCAAGGGTTACCAAACCCTTTGGAAGCTTGTTAGACTTTAATTGCATAATTTGATCACCATATTGTTGATCAAACTTGTGTTGGTTTCCAATAGAATACTCTACTTCTTCCATTAGAAAGTGAACTATTTGCTCATCACTATCAAAAATCTGCCAACTTATATTATTATCAATTACTGATGGCTTGACAAATACTTTCACATATTATTGCACTTGCACATTATGAATTTCAGTTGGGATGTAAAACTATGATCCTATGGCAGCAAGTTTATCAACTTGCTTATTCTAATTTTTGGGTACCGATTGCAGATTAAATGTGTCAAACTCTTCAATAAAGTCCCAAACATAGTGCTTATACAATTTCAAAAAATCATTTTTGTTAAATTCAGATTTCTAACCTGATTTTCTATTAATTGAGAATCACCAAACACCTATAAACACTTAATTTTCCTTTTTCTGGCCCACTCTAAACCATGTATCAATGCCTCGTACTCAACAAGATTATTAGAATAGCTGAAATAAAATATAAAAGTTGAGGAATACCTATCTCCTTCAACTAAAATGAGTACTGCTCCTCCACTAGCACCTATCTTACTCCTAGATCCATCAAAGTATAGCTTCCAGAGCTGATCAGTTTGTTGTTTTTGCTGTGTTTTTTGCTTGACCAGATTTGGAATAGTTACATCAGGCTTCTAAATCATATAAATGTCCAAACCTACTTCATCCATGAGATTGAATGGATCAACCTCTTGATTCCCAACTACCCACTCATCTAAATTAATATCAGGCATGCCTTCTATAGGTATAGTGGGGCCGAGGGTCATGGATTGATCCTCCTAATCATGGAAAGCTAGGTTTGCATTTATGGGATTTGGAACATAAGGCTCGATATGGTATTTAGCATGTGGTTCTGACTTAATTGTGACTCTAGTACTATATCTAGTTCTTAAAAACATGTGTGACTGGTCTGATGACAGATAACCACCTAATTTTATAGTGAAATATCTAGATAGGCAAATGGAAAAATAAGGTGGGAGATCAATAACATAAATGTCCTAAGGAATTTGAAAGTTTAGATAAGCATGTAATGTAAGAGGCAGATTTTTGATAACTCCTATAGACTTAATGGTTGTGCCATCCAATTGAACTACCCCTTTTGACAAAGGTTCATACTTAAGTCCTAACTTATCTACCAGTTGTTTAGGCATAATTTAGCTACTTGCTCCTGAATCTATCATGCAATTATGCACTATGCTATCACCAATTATCAGAATAACATAAACGGGTGGTGGTTTTACCTCTTGAGTTGGCTGAACTATTCACAAGAACACTTGATTGTTCTTTAGTTGTTTGGTCAGAAATAAATATCTTAGCTAGAGCCTCTTGCGGACTTTCTTTTTGCCCAGGTATGTGTAATGCATCCAACATGGTAATGCTAACCGTTGCCTTTTTCATATGATCTATAATATTAAAAGCTAGAGAACTAACCTTGTGCTAGACTTTAGGAACAACAGTCTCCTTCTGCATTGGAACTGGTTGAGTTCTCAACTATTCTTTAACAGGTTCAACTTGTTTCTGTTGCTCTTTAGGAGGCTCAACTTGTCCTCTTGGTAGAATGTGAACATTATGAGAAGAAAAGGGTTGTGACTGCTCTTTATCAGTTGTTGGAACTTGATTTTTTTGCTAAACAACTTGTTGTTTACCTGTATTAGGTTGTTGTTTGTCTTTTTGTGGTTGTTGTTTGTTAGAAACAACTTGCTGTCTCAAGTCAATTTCTCTTTTTTTGGATCTTGTATTTACTACAATAGAAGTGATTGACTGATTTTGACCTTGTCCATGATTAAATCCACAAAATTTGTTGCCTTGCCAGTTGATCATGGCAACATCCATATCAGTTTGTTGTGTTTGATCACTATGATCATTATTTTCTTTGGCTGTATTTTTTGTAGCAACATAGTTGCTGTGTACCATCAGGGCCTGATTAATTACTCTATTCAAGCATGTGGTATGATTATGAAGCTAATTTCATGGATAACACGGTTGACGTGGGATTTTGCAGGTAGCAGCAGTCTCATGGGAAACATAGCTATTGGGGGACATAGTGCGCTAGCTAAGTGACCTCCGGGGTTTTATCGAAGCCGACTCTTCATTTAGTGGGGGAGGTAAAGGGTTAGAAAGACAAAAAAACATGAAATCTAAACTATAGGCGATGCGCCAAAATCATAAGCGAATTTACCAGAGCACAGTGCTAGATGCAAAGGCCCGAATCACCAAATATTGTATATTAAGTAAATTTTCTTAAAAGCACTTTAAAACATAACAAACACCCTCTAATTGCATAGCATAATCTGACATAACTTTAGCCAACACAAAGGAGTCAAAAAAACATGATCTATATTTATTTAGCTATGAAGGATCACAAAAGCTGAAGAACAGGCATTCATAGATTACAGGAAAATAATAGCACAGACTAACAGTCTTATCAAATGCATGAAAACTAGAAAGGCCGAAATGATTGGCATAGTCTGCAATTTTCAAGTTTAATAAAAAAATTACAGAGGCTTTTCCCAGTGCAAGAGAGCTTTTAGAAACTTAACAACAATCTAATAAAAAAGAAAAAGGGTCACATAAATAGGCCAATCCACTACCAGAATAACCACAAAGAAAAAATGTCATGAGAAAACATCAACGCACCAGATCACCTTGAGCCGCCACTGAAAACAACAATTTCCCAACAGTACGCCAGCAATGTCGTTGTAGGGAACAAAAAACCATGTAGCACCAAAGAAGAAAATGAGGAGGGAAGCGAGCACAAATGGTGTAGCAGCAATTCCCAGATAACCGACGCACAAGAAAATGCCATGCATCGAGCAAACGGGGCCTGGTAAAAAGAATAAGGAATGCCTAGCAAAAAGCTCCGAGAGGGAGCCACGTGGGCGACACCAAGCGATCGAAAATGCATGGTGGGACCAGCTCAAAAAGTGGCCAGAGGAAGACATGTGGTACACGCCGAAGGTTGTGAGAAATTTAAGATAAGGCACAACTGCAAAGATAAAAATAAAAACCGCGAAGGCTAGCGGTTTTTTGTGAAACAATTTAGTGACTCATAGGGACATTTCGCTCGTGGAATGATGAACCCCAGAAACCTTGGTTCAACATCCCATAATTGCTCACAACTTCGAGAGGGCAGCCTGCAGATTGGTCCAGACTTCATTTGATGGCGTAGAGAGAGCTCGCAGATTTCCATGTGCCAACTTGAGGTCAATAATTGCCTTGAAAGGCAATCCGCAAGATATTTTCGTCTCTAATTCCAACTGGAAGAAGAGTTGCACCAACTGATGCATGGTCCCTTCAATCTTCTCAATGGTTGGAGACTAATCAAAAGATTGGAAAACATAAAGGTCCTTCTTCTTCTCCTCGATCTTTGCAACAATGTGTTCAACACCTGCTATTGCCTGATTTGCAATGAAGGGTGAAGGGAGGCCTCTCTGAGTTAAGTGGGAAAATTTTTCCCGCATATCACTGGTAACTTGGTTCAACCTGGCCCTGCATTCTGCCACTTGCTGGATAGCCTCATGCATAGAAATGAGGATGCTTACACCCATGGCCGCTGTTGTTTGGTCATCAATACCTACACTGCTTAGAGCCTCATCAAAAGTTGTATACAATTTTCCCAACAAAATCCTGGCCTCTAGAACCTTATCAGAAGTCACCTCCTGAATCTACTGGATCATTTCACTAACTATTCCGTATAGGCTAGCCGCTTGCGCCATAAATTTTAGGGTGGGCTATAGAGTAAGGCATAATGCCTTGACCTTATCCCAGTATGATGCATATAACTCATTGGCGATCTCCAATGAACTCATCTGTGGTGTAAGAGGTTAGGTCTTCAAAATATCCAACTCCGCTACTTTGCTACCCAAGTCTGCTTTTAGCTCTGATAAGCTTTTGTCTAATGTAGACACTTGTTCCCTTAGATTGGAAATATCCTTCTCTTTTTCTTCTAGGGCCAATTCAGCCCGCTTTGTCTTCTGAATATCCAACTCTAAAGTGGCATTCATTTCATTTATTTCATCACTTGTGTTCTACTGGAGCTCCTACATACCTTCACTCAGTTGTACAAATTCAACGCGGAGCCTTTCTTCATTCGCTCAGCTCTGCTCAACCTCATGTTGGAGGGTTGGGATGATTTCCATGCTCATAACCTGAAGCTCCTTGATTTGGCTTTCAAAAGTACTCCTCTCCTTTTCTAGGTGAATTATCTCATTTTATTGGGCTTTATACTTGTTCACCCATATATCAACCTTTCCCTTTAGCTCTGATATTTATTCCTCCCTTTTCCTTGCCTGGCAATTGAGCTTGAGGTAATCGTTGGTTACTATTTTCTAAGTCTCCTCCAGCAGCTCAACCTTATCCTATGGACGAGCCTACTGCAAGTCTAGCCCAATGGCATTGATAGAGTAATCACTTGGTAGCATTTCTCCTACCGGTTTAATCACATTGGGAGTGATCTTTGCAAACATCAATGAATTCTGGCTCTCATTGAACATAGTTTGCAAGAGAGGCTCTGCTTACCTACCCGCATCCTTTTGTCTCCTCTTTTGAAGTCGGTTGGCTTAGGCACTCCTATTTTCCTCCACTTGCGAGAAATATTTTTGGGAAGGGATACCCAGCCTGCCAACAAAAATAAATTTATGAGGGACTGCTAGTGGGAAAGATAGTGTACTCAGCGCATCAATAGTTTTGCTAGGCCTTGTAATAATGGCCAAGGAGAATGGTGGAATGAATTGGCTGCCTAGAGAGGATGATAATGCAGTATAAGGAAAGGTTGGGGAAGCACCAACTGAAGGGATGGGCCTCGGGGATAATAATTGCTGGCTCATGAGCCCAGGACTGATGCTAAAGTATGCTCCAGGTAAGGGATGAAAAGAAGAGGATGAAAGTGGGAAACCAGGAGGGGAAAGACTCGACTGCCCCGGATATCCAGTGATAGAGAAAACTGGTGCAGATGAAAAATTTGGGGTAGACAAAGAAGAGACTAGAGACATAGTAGAAAGAGAAGAGGGAAGAAATAGTACTTGAGGCTCGTGAGGAGCTGCAGATGATACAACCACTTCCTCCAGCTGCTACTCTTCCTCTCCATTGGATTCTCTTGTTCATGGCCACTTCTCATCCAGAGAGTCCTCAAGGTCTACAATGACCTGCCTTCTACTACTGGTAGTCCTTGGCCGCTTCCTGGTTGATTTAGAGGAGCTGGATGGCGCTGAAATTTATGTGTTTGATGAATCCTCCTGCTATGCAGGCTATTTAACAATATCTTCTTCATGCATTTTATCCTCCTCAACGACAGGGGGATTCTGAGTTACTTCTTCTCCGAGCTCTGTGGCAATCCTTTCCCTCCTATATTATTGCTCTGATGTTGAAGGGTTCAAAGAGATTTCTTCATTTAGATGCGCATTCTCCCAAATGTTGTTAATTTTTTTATCAAGAGCCACCTCCTCATAAAGCCTATTGGTTTCCTTAATTTCCAACTTGTATATCTAGAAGTCTCAAATTTTTTCAGGCTTCCATTTGAGCTTATGCAATTGGATGCACAAGGACTAGTTGATCTTTTGATTTGGGTTGGGCTTCCCTGCTATGTAGTAGAAGTTCAGCCACGATGATCACTTGTCCTCAGTAGGCAAATATTCAAGGCCTAAATATAACCTTAAATTCCCCTCTTCCACATTTCTTCGAGGGTCCCAAAATAATCGAGGCTAATGTGGGATTCTTATCCAACCTATGATAAATTATTTTTAGGGTTGTATTGCCAGGTGTCATTTATCACCACCAACCCAAGATGACCCAACTTTGAGTATAAAATCTCTAAAGTATCAATCTTCGAAGTCCTTTTCTTGACCAGCAACACAGAACCAAACATGACTGGAAGTATCAAATAGGAGGTTAAACACTTTCCTCCCTTGTAATCATTATCAATATTACATATCTTCCTCATTGTCTCTAGGGCCAGCACTCTATCAAAAATAAAGTGTGGGAGCCAGAAGGGTTCCCGGGTGAAACCTCACATGTGCAGCATAGTGAAATTTGTGCCAAAGAACCAATCGCAGGGTGGCATGAGCCTTCCCAACCAGGATTTCTGTCTTGGCGATAGGTGTGTGGACATGTTGATCCCAGCTCCATCCAAAGCCCACAAAGTTGGGGCTAAGAACGAATCTGAAAATGCATAGTAATCAAAAAATTTCGACAGGACATGAGTCCATGTTGAAACTAGCTTCCTCATGCCAATCTCGTCAAAAACAGTCAAAGACATAAATGTATTGAAATAGTCTGAATTCTAATGCAATATTAAGTAGGCCAGAAAAGAGGGATACTTGAACCTAGAACCGACCTGGAAGTCTTGTAGCTGCTGCTTCATCCCATCACTAATAACCTTTCCCTTTAGCTCTGATATCACAGTCCCATAGATGTTTGTAGAAGGGGTCCATTAATTTCTTCATTCTCTCACATGCAGCTTCCCTAAGACTCTTGGGATTCTGGGATAACTCAAGATCCAAGACATTATCCCAATCCTTCGCAACTAAAGCCTGGTTTCTAGGAGGAACCGCACTCAGTTTTCTCTGGTCCGCTTGACTGGTGAAGGGCCAACATGGCTTTGCTGGGATGCCTGGGGTAGCATAAGACTCCCGGCTATAGATATCTACGCAGAGCACCTTTAATCTTTGCTCGTCTATACTCATCGGAGTTAGGGCTTGTATTGAACTTTCTACAATCTCAGCCATTTCTCTATATTCACAAGAACTTTTCGCAAACCTTTGTAAATGACTTAGCTTATGAAAAACTCTTTCTCTCTCATGAATGATTTAGCCATTTTATCTTTTGATAAATTTCACAATAAATGTGCTTTGCATGCTCAACCTACATTTTGATTTTCATGAAAAACGGCTGAGCGGGTGTACATGCCAGCCTTTCATATTTAGTTTCTATATGCGTCACCAACTTTTCATGCATGTGAAGAGATTTCCAACCTACCAAATTTATCTCTATATTTAAGAGACATGACTTTGTGTGAGGTGGTGCCTGATTTTTCTTGGACAGCGAACCAAGACAACCTTGCCATATCTTTCACAAGCTCTTTTGCATTTACTGATTTTCCTTATTGTACTTGGGCACATCACCCAACAGCCTGCTTAAAATATTTTCCTTGATTTAGATGGGTTGGTGGCTCCTTATGCTGACACCTGGCCAATGTTTATTGAATTTGGCAACTTGAACAGAGCAAGTTGCAACTGTACTTGATTATTCCCATCACTTCACATGTCGCAACACTAAAAATCGAGGCTTGGCAACACCCTTTTGCCTCTGTCGTAATCATGGATTTCCTTATTAGGTGAACCTCAACCAATCTATAAATAGGGCCATTAGCAGTATTGCAAATCACAATTATTTCTAGCTTTCTTTGCTTAGCAAGCTTTAGTTATTTTAGAAATTTTCATTTTCTAGCTAGAGTAGCAAGCAGCATGGAGACGCCAATTAGACTTGTTTGTAAAAAGACTCAAGCCGCTTTCCTAGGAAAAATTAGGTGTAGGTGTTTGAAATGCATGATAGGCGTAAAAAGCCTTTTATATGTGAAAGCGATTAAATGGGTTCTTGGCAAGGACTACGTAGAATATGAGGAACAATACCAGGTCAACACTAGCATATGCTCTCACTTTGTCACCTCGCTGCTAGATATCATTGTCTCCAAATGCAAGATCCTGAAGTTGACAAAGTGAGTGTTCCCTCGGTGCTACCTTGGAGGACTAGAGTAGATAGTGCATTCTGCCGAATTTGATCATAGGGTCCCCTTAGTTCGCAACCTATGTTTACTACAGTTGCATGGAGGACCTATGCCAACTAGGCCATTCCTATTCGGTTTTGAGTTGAAGACTCATGAGGAGCATCACGCCAAGGTCTGTGTCGGCTACTGTTTCCTCATGCAGGTACATTACATTGAACCATTCTGAAACCTCTAGTGGTACGAGGACTTTGAAAGAATGGTGTTCCCTTATCTCGCACCACCAGTTGTTGTCATTGCTAATCCATCTAATTCTTGAGAACCTGAGAACCAAGATAGTCCCCAATTCTATTTTTCCCCTTTTTCCAGCCTTCGCTCCATAGCGGATATTTGTATATACTTCGATACAAGGCCACTAGCCCCTATCTTATGTAATGTAAATGTTTCGATCATAATATATAATACTTATGTTTTTTCACAAATCCTGGCTCATTTACAATGTTTTTCTATTTCTTGCACTATTGTTGTTATTTCAAAAGGCACTGAGAAAACCCAAAACTTAAAACAAGGAAAAATAAAATAAAATTACATATTTACAATTTACAAAGCCATCACATAGGCAAAATTAATTAAATTTCTTAAGATGTATTCCATTAACTGGAATACTTAAGTCATTACCTTCCATGTATTCCAACTCGAAAGAGTTGAACTATTTACACTGGACAATTTTGAAAGGCCCTTCCCAGAGACTGTCATATTTTTCGTGCTGGTCAGGTTTTGCTCTGTGCTCATTAAACTTGAGCACCAAGTCCCCGCATTGTAGCTCTTGATCCAATGCCTTTTTATTGAACCAATTCTTTACCACCTAGTAGCGGTTGTTCATCACCTCAAGGGCATGTTCTCTTTTCTCCTGAACCTCAAGTAGCTCGAAAAACCATACCTCCATTGCTCCATTTTGTTCAATCTCTAGTGATTTAAGCAACTGTAGGGCAGGGATTTCCATGGTGATAGGCCGCAATGCCTCATTCTCATACACCATCTCATAAGGAGATGTCTTTAGTATTTTCTTGGGTGTGATTTGGTCTACCCACAATGCTTTCCAGATCTTCTTATGCCACTCCCTCTGGTGTTCCAAGCCTATCCTCTTAATTAACCTGATGAGGTTTTTATTTGTAGACTCCGCCAGGCCATTCCCCTAGGGATAATAGTTGGAAGAGGTTTTCAGGAAAACTCCATACTTTAATGCAAATTGGCTCATCTTCGAGCCAAGGAAAGCTTTGGAATTGTCAAAGATGATTGTGTTTGGCAGGTCAAATCTGGCTACCAACTCCTCCAGGAAGTTAACAATCTCTACTTTCGTTGCATTCTTCAATGGCACTACTTCTGCCCATCTAGTGAAGTAGTCCGTTGCTATCAATATCCACCTGTGTTCAGCTGAGGAGAAAGGGTTAATCATTCCAATGAAATCTGGACCCCATTGAGCAAAGGGTTCTTCTACTACTATGGGCCTCAATGGCATAGTAGCACTCTTTCTCTTTCTGACATAAAACTGACATTCATTGCAAGACTTTATTAATGAAAATGCATCATTGAAAAGTGTTGGCTAAAAATAACCAACACATATAATTTTAATTGTTGTAGTCCCTACAGAAAAATATCCTCAAGCTAGGCCATTGTGGTATTGATCCAATATTCTCTTGGCCTATTCTTCATTTACACACCTTAGCAGGACGCCATTAAAATTTCTTTTGAATAGGACACCCTCCAAGAGAACATAATTGCTATTTTGTAAACGATAGAAATGCCTCTTAAAAGAAGGGAGATTGATCAGATACCTTCCCGTACACATGAAGTTCATTCTATCCTCTAGCCAGTCACCCTAAGAGCTTTCTTCATTCAATAACATATTCTAGAGCTTCAAACTCTATCACTGGTTCACTATTTTCAGTGAGGTACTCGCATAGTCCCTTTCCCTTGAGATTCTTGATAGGCCTGACTTCAATATCATACTTTAGGATATTGGTGATCCAATTAGCTCTTTTCTCTATGATTTCTCCTTCCATGATATACTCTCGAACACTAGGATGTGGTACACAAACAATCACCTTATTATATGATATCAAGTGCCAAAACTTCTTAAGCCCTTTCACAATGGCAAAGGCCTGCTTTTCTACAAAATTGTACTTTACCTCATACTCTTTTAAGGTTCGTGAGTAGAAAGAAACAAGAGACTCCCTTTTATCTTCATCATCTTTTTGCATAAGCATAGTGGAAATACTGTTGCCACCACCAAAAACATACATGATAAAATCTTTTGATAGGTCTGGGTTGACTAATGCAGGGGTAGAAGAATTAGCCTCCTTTATAAACTCAAAAATTTTTCTAGCCTCCATCGTCCATTTGAAAGTCTGGTCTTTTTTAAGCATAAAGGTAATAGGCCGAACGATCCCTGCAAAATCTACAATGAATCGGCTAATGAATTTGACCTTACCTAACGATTGCGCTCCCTTCTTGTTTACGGGTAACAAAAGCTCTCGGATTGCATCAACTCTTTCAGGATCAGTGGAAATGCCCTCATTTGAGACAACATATCCTAATAGCTTCCCCTGGGGAACTTCGAACACACATTTGTTTGGATTTAAAGAAATCCTGAATTCTTGGCACTTCTGGAAAACAAGCTCTAAATGATCAAAGTGATCATCGATGGATTTTGAAAATACTGTCAAATCATCCAGATAGATAAGTATAATTTTATGGATTAAATCCTTAAAGGCAATATCCATGGCTCTCTGAAAGGTGTCTCTAGCATTCGAGAGTCCAAAAGGCATCTTGGAATATGCATATGTTCTCCACTTTGTGGTGAATGCTATTTTGTGTTGGTCTTCTTCTTTTACCCGAATTTGATTATAGCTCGAAAATCCATCCAACATTGAAAACATTTCGGAACCAGCTACAGTTTGTAGAATTACCTCCATTGAAGGTAGGGGTAATGATCCTTTAAGGATGCTCTATTCAAGTCTCTGAAGTCTACACATAGTCATATGTCTCCATTCTTCTTTCAGACTGGTACTAGGTTTGACACCTAAGTGTTGTGTTTGATTGGAAACACAATTCGGGATGCAATCAATTTATTCAATTCCTATGACATAAGAGATTATATCTTTGGGTTCATAGGCCTTTTTTTTTTATGAACTGGATTCACCCCTTCCAATAGCTCAATTGTATGGTCAATAAAATCAGGATTGTATCCCTTAAGATCATCATATGACTAGGTTACTACACTTGGATATTCTTCACAAAAGTGATTTAGTCTGTCTTTATTCTTCTGAGAAACTTCCTTCCCGACCTTGAGCTTTCTTTCTTCTCCGATATACAAATCGGTGTAGTCACCCTTGTCAGCTACGAGCCTTCTTTTGTCTCTTGTCACATCATCAGAATCAAATAGGCTCTCCAGAGTGACTAAGCCTCTCAAAAGCTTGTTGTACTTTAGCTGGATAACTTGATCCCCATAAGCTTTGGAGATCTTTGGTTGCAACTGATCAGTGAATTCCCTAGATAAATGGAGAAATGATGCAATATGAGCATCGCTATCGAACACTTTCCAATCTTGATTGTTGTTTGGAACAATAGGTCTTACAATTACTCTCACCGCATGCTTATTTTTCAATAACTCAGAGGCTGGCTCAAACTGAGCTCCGATAGTTACCATCTGGTCAGCTTCAGAGTTATTTTCTCTTTGTATAGCCTAAATATTAAATGCCTTAAATTTTTCAATAAGATCCCAGACTCTATGTCGGTAGGATCGCATATGGACATTCTTTGCAGCAAAAATTCCTTGGATTTGGTTGACCACTAACTCTGAATCTCTGAACACACTTATCTTCTTTGCACCCATTTTCATACAAGGCTCAAACCATGGACAAGACCTTCATAATCTGCTTCATTGTTTGAGCAAGCAAACTGGAAGCGGTAAGACCTTAAGGTCTTATCCTTAGACTGAGATGTCAAACATATGCCTGCTCCAGCTCTGGCTCTCCATCTCATTCCATCAAAGTGCAAAGTCCATAACTCTGAGGGTGTTTTGCCTCTAGAATCCTTAGTAACTCTGGGCATGGATTGCCCTTCCTTATGTATGACATAAGTCTTGAGTCTAGTTGCGTGATAATTCCCAAAAGGGTCTGTATCAATACTCATTCAACAAATTTTCTTCATCCTTCATCTAGGAGCTAGTAGCCTCTTCTTCTTCTAGAAAATCCACATTGAACCTCTCTTCCTGGGTAATTGAAGTATGTGTCGCTTCAAATTTGAGCAAAGCCTCATCAGCAACATGCTTGGAATGCAAATTTTTTGACAATAGTTTCATCTTGGCTCCATGTTTGGTCCTCAAGATCAAGTGTGACCAGTCCAGTGTTAGATATCCTCTGACATTTGCTGTGAACTGTCAGGACAAACAAATCCCAAATAGAGGAGGAATATCAATGAGTATGGTATCTTGATTTACAGTGATACTGGGGCAGGAAAATAATGTCATAGGAAATCCCTTGATTACCCCATCAGTATCAACTTTATTTATGTCTAGCTGCATGACTCCCTTGTTAAGAGGCTCATATTTTAAACCCAAAGCATCAGCTACTTGCTTAGGCATGACAGTGGTGCTAGCACCAGAGTTGATCATACAATTATGTAACAACTTGTCTCCAATGATAAGTATTAGAAAGAAAGGCTTGGGTTTAGGCTTACTCTCTTTTCTGAATTCTTTCTTTTCCTCTAGTTGATTTGTTAGCACTTTATCCAAGTCCGTCCTAGATATCTTTTCATCATTAGACTAACTAGGCACCTTTGCATCTTCCTCTCCTGACAATGCCTTTTGTAATAGCACCTTCTGCTCTAGAATAGCGAGGAAATCCCACAAAGAAGTGTTGGTAGAGGACTTCTTTAGTTGTTCCACCACATTAAATTGTGCTCACGACTGATGAGTCATGGTTGCTTGCTCTTTAGTTTTCATAGTTGGTGTTGGCCTCGCAGCTGGTACATCTGGCTATTTGGAAATAGTCGGGATGATCATAGGAGCCTTTGCCTTCGAAGGAGGGGGATTCAGAGAACTGGAAGGAACCACGTTAGCCTGGTGTGGGACTGATGACGGGTCTACTGATGGACTAGGCGTCAGCTGAGATGAAGCATTAGTTGGCGGGGATGTGAATTCTTCGGTGAGTTACCGCTTTGAACGTGTGTTGTAATCAGACTGTACTCGTGGGATTTGAGTTACAGGAAAGTCATTTGGAAACATTGACTCCTCTCCTTCCATCCATCAAAAGAGTGTTTGGTTTGGAACTATATCTAACTCTTGCTGAATGGACATCCCTTGCATTTGAGAAGGGAGGACAGCATAGTCCATTTGCTAAGAGGTGTATGATTGGTTGTCAGGATCAGATGTGCCACCTTAGCTAGGTTGGTCCATGATCTTTTGTTGCGAATTTTCCCGTGGACAATTTCTCGGCATGTGAGCATCGTTACAAGGAAAACACCATGAATTGGCATCTTCGGCTAAGTTGTTTTATCTGGCAAATAGCTCTTTATTTGAACTAGGATGGATGGTCTACATCGACAGGGTCATCGGAACAACCTAGTTATTCGGTTGAGCCTGAGTATTTCTATGTGATCTATCTTGCCACTGATTTGATTGGTACAAAGCTTTTCCACCTTGATAATTTTGGTATGCTAGCTTCTGGTAGCTATATTGTTGCCGCTTCATGGTAGTCAATTCATTAGTCATGGCCCACATCTATTCTCTCATCTTGTTCATCTTGGAAGCTAAGGGATTAGGCACTGGAGCCATAACCAGAGTTGCACTCGGGGATGTTCCAGGATATACATACATAGATTGGGGAGGAGTTGTAGGTTTGTTGGTCCAAGGAACTTCGGCCTCCGTAGCGTTGCACTCGGGAAACAATGGCATGATGGGTCTCAGTGCCAACTTCCTAGTAGCAATTAGGTTATTTTCCGCAGCGAGAGCCAAGGCATAAGCATCAGGAATAGTCTCTCCAGCAAGAGCCTGTAACATCATGGAAATATCGGGATTGATGGACTTTAAGTAGAACATGAATTCCAAATCTGGGGGCGACCGACTAACAACAAGCACTCTCTGCTAGGTCGAATGGAACCATGCATTGAAATCAGGTAGAGCTTTGTAAAGAGCTTGCTTTATGCTTGCCAGTTGATGATACAACAAAGACTTGTCACCAGCGTTCAAAAACGCTTGTAAAACGGGGTTCTGAACTGGTCCCAAGTAGCAATAGTATTAGCCTCAAGAGTCCTATACCAGTTCAACACCTTTCCTCAGAAGGAGGCGACAAGCAATCTAAGAGCTACATTTTCATTTGACACACCATGTACCAGACATATGTCTACCACATCTTACAGGTGTTCCGTTGGTGTCTTCGACTCATCCTCGAAATACTTAGGGATAGATTTTAGAGCAAAAACAAGGATTGGGGCCCATACTACAGGAGGCACAGGTGCTACTAAAGATCTGCCAGCATCCCAAGCTACATAATTTCTAGTGGCCATAGGTGCAGGAGAAGGAGGAGATGGAGGAAACAGAGGAGGTGAAGGACTACCTCACTGACCTCTCGTGTGCACAAAAACTAAGGGTGGTATGAGCTAGCTAGGGAATCTTGTAGTCTACGACCTAGTTACAGGTTAATGGATCATACACACTTATAATATCAAGCGAACGTGCTAGTTCACATCCCACCAGGGGTGCCAGAAAAAGAACTGTTGATGCAGGATTTTGAAGGTAGCAACAGTCTTATGGGAAATTTAGCTATTGGGGGACATAGTGTGCTAGCTAAGTGACCTCTGGGGTTTTATCGAAGCTGACTCTTTGTTTAGTGGGGGAGGTAAAGGGTTAGAAAGATAGAAAAACATGAAATCTAAACTACAGGTGATGCTGCAAAATCATAAGCAAATTTACTAGAGCACAATGCTGGATGCAAAGGCCCAAACCACCAAATATTGTTTATTAAGTAAATTTTCTTAAAAGCACTTTAAAACATAACAAACACCCTCTAATTGCATAGCATAATCTGACATAACTTTAGTCAACATAGAGGAGTCGAAAAAACATGATATGCATTTATTTAGCTATGAAGGATCACAAAAGTTGAAGAACATGCATTCATACATTATAGGAAATTAATAGCATAGACTAACAGTCTTATCAAATGCATGAAAAATAGAAAGGCCGAAATGATTGGCACAGTTTGCAATTTTCAAGTTTAATAAAAATATTACAGAGGCTTCTCCTAGTGCTTGGGAGATTTTAGCAACTAAACAATAACCTAATAAAAAAGAAAAAGGGTCGCATAAATAGGCGAGTCCACCGCCTAAATAACCACAGAGAAAAAATGCTACGAGCAAACATCAACACCCCAGATCACCTCAAGCCACCACTAAAAACAACGATTGCCTAGTAGTGTGCCAACAATGTCGTTGTAGGGAACAAAAAACCATGCAGCAGTAGAAACGAACACGCGGCACCAAAGAAGAAAATGTAGAGGCAAGTGAGCACAAATGGCACAGCAACAATTCCCAGATAACCAACACACAAGAAAATACCATGCATCGAGCAGATGGGGCCTAGTAAAAAGAATAAGGGATGCCTAGCGAAAAGCTCCGAGAGGGAGCCACGTGGGCGACGCCGAGTGATCAAAACTGCATGGTGGGACCAGCTCGAAAAGCGACCAGAGAAAGCCAAGTGTCATGGAGACAGAGCCCAAGAAAGGCAAAGTGATATGGAAAAGAAAAAGCCTCGAGAGGAAGCCACGTGGCACATGCCAAAGGTTGTGAGTGATTTAAGATAAGGCATAGCCATGAAGATAAAAATAAAAACCACGAAGGGTAGTGGTTTTTTGTGAAACAAACACCATACGTAATCTTGCGCCAAGTTGTTCTAAATAGGTATGATCTTCTTAAAAGAGCTAGCGGCATTCTGATTCTGATTGTATGGTGGCTTGAGATTGAAATTCCTTCATTGTCCTTGATTATCTACCTGATAAGGTGGTTTGTTAGGCTGAAAAGATGCTTGGTAAGGCCTGAAATTTTGACCTTGTTGCCTCTTAAGACTCACCAAGTCATTGCTAATTGTCTGCAATAAATTTTCCATATTCTATTGAGTACCCCTAAGCTCTTGAAAGTTTGATTGTGTTGGAAAAGCACCATTTTGAATAATTAGTTGATAGCCCAAGGTTGGTTCAACTGGAAGTGGGGCAATAGATGGTAAATTAATGGGCATCAAGGGATGAATATCTGGAAATATCAGCATCAGAGGCCTTGGTGCAATTTTACTAGCCTATATAAGGCTATTTTCTGCTATAATTACAATTTCATATGTTGTTGGTAGCGTTAATCCACCCATATATTGTATCATTAAGGTAATATCACTATTCAATGATCTAAGAAAATACAAAAAAGCATGATCACGAGTCGGCCTTACCATTGTTGGAATTCTATTTCAGGTTCATTGAAACCTGAAATTAAAGTCCATCATCTATTCTTGTGGCGCTCTCTTTATAGTCATCATCTGCTCAACTAGAAATAGATGACCAAACTTGTTAGAAAATTGTTTAATCAACTTGTCTCCTAAGTCATCCCATGTTGCGACAGTATTAACTGGTAAGCCACAAAACCACTGAAGTGCTTTACCCTTGAATGATGATGTTAACAGCCTCAATGCCACATTCTCCTAAGTCACATGATGAAATCCACATAGTGAGGCTACATCTCTGATATGCTCTATTGGCGTAGTCTAATCTTCACCAGTAAAAAAGGGGAGACTTTTAAGCACAAAAATTGGTTTATCATTGTGTTGAACCAAATTCAATGGGCTTCCCCCATATAATGGTACAAATGCATGCACTCTGGCCATTGTAGCTGCTGGTATTCTTAGATTCATATCTTGTAAAATTGATACAGGTTAAATGGATGCTTTGTAACTTGGTGAAGCTGAATGTGAACCTGGGTGCCTTGTGGATGATCTACCTCTCCTTCTTGATGTGTATACTAATGGTTCTATTCTGAAGATTGGAGAAAATTATAGGTTTCTTGAGGGCCTTCCAGGTGTTCTCTTGGCTGTCCTTCCTCTTCTTTTTGGTGAAGATAGCTGCAGATATTCAAATAAAGAATAACTTCTTATTGTTTGAATATTTCTCATAAGCTATTTGCAGTTGATCTGCATTGAAACTTGAGAACGGAGTCACCAAGTATTTGATCTTTATCCTCTAAAAGGTGAAACATGGGAACTATCTTCAGGCTGTGGGTATTCCTATGGTGAAGATATACCTCCATATTCTAGGCTAGTTCCTATATGATTTTGTGATTATGAACTTGAACTTTTCTTGGAAAAGGGAGAAAGACTTATTCTAATGTAAAACTGGAAAAAATTAACTATGGTGATGCACCAAAAGAATCTAATGTGCAAACTTAACTCACAAATGATTACCCAATACTTTAATTTGCACAACTTGATCTAGTAGCTTAATCACCTAAATGTTTTAAACAGAGGACTTGATTAAAAACAATCTTCGAAGGAAAACATGGTTTTCACAACTAAACTATTTAATCATTGACATGCACAATGTTTAACTAGTGAATTTAAACTAAGATGCATACAAAAATATTAAAGGTCTCAAAATTGATAACACAATAATTTTTTGATCAAATCCTACCTAGAAATGACGCTTGAAATCTTGAAGGAAAAGTTTGAAAGTACTGAAAATTAAAGGAATCTTCTGCAAATCATACACTAATTAACCTATAAAGACTACTGCATAATCTTATTAAAATCTAAAAGCTCAGTTACATGATAATTCACTTTGTAGAATGCAAAGGCTGAAAGACAAGAACTAGCGGAAAAATGATTAAGTTTTTCCAATATATATAAAAGTCATGCACAAAGCAGCCAAAAATGGAAGTGAAAGCTAACTAAAGTGAAAAATTATAACTCCAAAGTGAAATCCGAGAAGAAGAGGAAACCCTGATAAAAATAGTCCAAAATTGAAGCAAACTACTCTCTCCATGCATATGACCAAAATGTCTTGTGAATTGATGTGAAACTAAAAGAAGAGCCTCTAAATTCTATATGAATTGAATAATTGAACTTGAACTCCACTTGTGCATGAGTGAATTTTTTTCTAAAGTATTTTCTTGATATTATCTCCTCGATGCACAAATAAGATCAAGAATCTTTAAATAGGAATTTTTGACTTGAAGATCAATAGTAAAACAACAATTTCATGCCTTTATCGATCATGCATGACTGAGGGTAACTCAATGTTTAATATTTCCTCCAAAAATAGCTGAATTAATTAAATGATTTATAACTTATCATTTAATTAATCAACTTTACATGTATAAGAAAACATAACATTAAGATTAATATCAAATTAGAACTCTAACTCTAGCTTTTGATCTCCATACACATCAGCTTTTCCACCACACTTAGCATATATTTCTAAATAAAATTCATCACCGCCCTGCATAATATTTACATGCAAATTGCATAAGTTATATTTTTTTATTCTAGCGCAAACCACACTTTCATTAAGCTCGTTGACCTGAAGGTCAATACCATGGCAGCAATAAAATGAAGGCCATTATTTCTAAAAAATTAGTCAAAAAATACACTCCATTCAAAATAGGGATTTGACAAAAGCTATGAAACCGTAAAATATTATCATTTTTGCATGTTTGAGAACTTCAAGAGTGAAGCTCTACTGGGCCATGGTGTAGACAATAGGGTTTTGAGGCTCAAATCTACAAAAACGCCTACTATTTGTGAGAGATTTTCAATAGACACCTACAGGAAGACAAGGTAAGTTCTCTTCTATCATGATGGCTTCTTATTTCTCCATTTTTGGAAGAATAATCAGCTTCAAAGGAATGACTAGCATGAGTTTATTTGTCTGACCTCTCTTTTACATTTATCTCTGCTCTTTTTATACTCTGTTGGTCGCCATGAGTTAGCTCGAGCCCATCATTTAAAACTCCTATGAGGCTTGGCCATGGCTAGAATGAGTTCCAACCGGTGAAATCATGGTGATTTCTCCTCTTTTTATTGTTTTTCTATAAAACAAAAACTTATAAAAGATTTTATGCACAAGAATAATTACTATTTTTCTTAAAAAGAATAGACCCATGTTCAATTCGTGCCATGTATAGATATTTCTTTGTATTTTACTCAGCCTCTGTGTATTACATTTGCATGTTTTTCTAAAAGCTCAGGTCGCCATGAGAATACCGGTCTGAAGCTCAAACTCCCATCATTTTTTGCATTTACAGTGGCTACGCTATATCAACTTTCCCTTTCTTAGATAACCTTTTCATTGGCTTGTACTAACCCACTACACAATAATTTGAGGGTTTACTATTTGTGGCTTTCTTTTTGATATCCTGAGTATTTTCCATCTATATTTCCTCTATACTCAAATTTTGAGGAAACAAGTAAATCTGCTCTGTCTTCTTCTCATGGCAAGACCAACACTAGTATTGTATATTATGCTTCTAAAATTTTTGGTGTTCTACCCTTAGAAATTGATTCCTTTAACAAAGGAACCCTTACTTCTACCATAGGCCACGAGCCTTGTATTCTTCTATCTAGGTTTTGAGGCTTAGTGTATTTTTCATGCTGAATACCTGATGAGTTTCAATCACTCAAGCTTTTGCATTATCTTTTGTTATTATGAAATGAAAAGCTAAGAATGGCTCAATAGAAGCATTGCAATAATTCTATGCTATTTTCCCTTTTATTCTATGAAAGAATTCTATATATTTCTCTTGGTTGAAGGTTACGACCATGCATCTGTGCTTTTGGGTGAGAGGCCCCATATATTCAATGAGGTTTTCTTAAAAAATGGAAGGAAATTACTAAATGTATAATTGATTCAAGCATGCTATTCCTATAGTATTGTCTCCTTATAACATACTTTCATTTGATCTATAGCAATTCCCTTCTACCTGTAAGGTTTTCTTCCTAATCACATGTATGCTAACTGAAAATTCAGGTCTATTTTTGACCTTTCATGGAATGTAGGCTTTTCTCATATGTTGATGAACATATAGCACAACACCTATTGCTTATATTGTGCTCTATACTTTTCAACTTGTTGTTCCTTTGTATTTGGATGATTTCCTTTTGAAGTATTGACTGTCCTTATGCAACTCATCATGCCTCTTTGAATGTGGAAACACTTTGATTTGACTATATTTACTTCATTACTGAAATCTGTTATGCCTTGTTTCAAATATGATGTTGATCCACTTGCAAAATTATTATTTCCCTTCAAGGTAAATTCACATTTACAGTGACCTTCATGAACATGTGATTTTGATGTTTTGACTTGTGAATATTATGATGACTATTTCCTCCATTGTATATGACAACATTGCTAGTGTGAAAGGATATGAGCACAAAGCCATCCTTCTTTAGCATAATCACTTTAAAACTATGGCTCCTTTGATTTTGTGACTGTCTTATTCCACCTTTATCAGCTTTGTAGCAATAGTCTTACTGTATGATTGTTTTTGATATGATGCTCTCATGTATGAATGTTGAATGAGAGAGGCCCTTCTTGATATGTTGGGCTCAACCCTTATGGGAGCCCATTTTACTCCATAGATCTGATAAAAATGATCACGAACATAATGAATGTATTCCTACATAGTGAGCAAATGTGTTAGCAAAATAATTTAAGCTGAAAGATTCCTCTTTTCCTTATGCTCTTTCAACTTGATCATCTGATGGATGCCTTTGAACAATGAAATCATCTGATGGATGCCTAATCAAGTGTATGCTATATTTATGTTGATAACGTAGGCATATGGTAGGATTTGATTCTCATTGCTCTAACCTTACTTCTATCATACTTTGCAGGTGCATTCAGAGCTTGGAGCTGGATCGATTCAGAGTTACAACTAAAGGCTTCAACTTGTCAATGATTCATCATTCCAGGCAATGACTAATCACTTTCTACCTTATACCTTCTTTATTTTCAGTTGTATAGTTTACTTTCCGTCATGCACCCATAATTTGATTGGCAAATCAAAAGAAGTTAATCCCACGGCTTGTATGGGACATGTAAACACTTTTTCTATTTTAAAATGCCAGATTAATGGCTTATGCTTTGATGATGTATCATTTCATTTTTAGATGAATAAAAATAGCTATCATGCAATATTTTTTTCAAAATTTTCTTTTCGTAATGGGGTAAACCCACAATAGTGGGTTACAATTTTTTCCATGAAGAAAAATTAGAAATTGAACCCATAAAAAAAATTAAAATAGATTACCCCTTCTAATGAAGGAATGAACCCCCCCTTTGAATGACCCCCCTTCTAATGAACCCCCACTTGCACCATATTAGAACCCCCCTTTTTTGACCTCCCCCTCCACCATTTCAAAATGTATGCATTTTTTTGACTATTGAAGCCCGAGAAGGAGGTGCAAATGGATTCAAATTGATAAACCAAGGTGGATAATTATAGTGGTCGAAATGTGCTTTCCAACAACTATAAATTTAATATATTTTAATTTTATTTTATATTTTATTTTTTAGTTTTACTAAACATAGGTTTTTCATCAAACATCAAGTTTGGTGAAAAAACATTGTGGAAAAATAGTAAATTTGAGAAAAAAATATAGAAAAATATATACACACTAGGTATTGATGTCATCATTCCAAAAAAAAAGGAAAAATTAAATTTCAATACATACCAAAAAATTTATGCGAGCCAAAGTGTGCCTCTATCTAATTTGTAATTGGTTTGACTTCAAAACTTAATTAAAAGAAAAATATTCAACAAAACGTTATGAAACAAAATGAAAGCACTAGATACTAGTGTTACCAACCTAAATTCAATAGAATCAGAATTTTATCCTTTCTAGAAAATAAGTTATGCGAGCCAAAGTACACACCACTTTTTAAAAATGTTGTTTACTATTAAAAACTAGTTATCAAAGGAGATACAAAAAAATAAATATAATAATTTCAATTTTTTTTTAAAAAAATACATTTAAAATCTATAGAAAAAATCTCACAAATCACTAGTTTACATAATTTTCAAATTCCTAACAGTTTACCTACTATAGGTGTCAAAAAGTGATTTTTTTTTTGAAAATGTTGATTTCAATGTCAATTTTGGCCAAAAAGTGTAACCCATTATTGTGGGATGGCCCAATGTAATATATTGTAAAACAACTGAAATCATTAAGTTGAAACATCAGTATAAGAAATGTGTACCTTTCACTTTTAAATATAACAAACGATGTTTTCTCAACCAAAATGAGTTGTAGTGAAATTTTTGGTAACAGTACTAGATATCCCTTTCCTTTCTGTTTTCATCATGTTGTGCCAGAAGAGCTCCTAGTGCTGTTGATTTTGTTGAGATATATAGGATCAATGGTTTGTTTGGTATTGGTGGCATGAGCACTGGAGGTGTTAATAGATAATTTTTGATCAGCTAGAAATCTTTATCACATTTCTCATCCAATTTGTATGTTATTCCTGTATGGAGAAGATGTGAAAAGGGGTGGATCTTATCTAATAATTATGCTATGAACCTTCTGATGGATTGCAACCTTCCTTATAATCCTCTCATCTACTTCATTGTTTATGGTGGTTCCATGTCAAGGATTTATTTTACCTTTGTTGGATCAATTTCTATCCCTCTTTGCGAGATGATAAAGCCAAGAAGTTTCCCTGATGTAAGCTCAAAGACACACTTTTTTGGATTCAGTTGTACCTTGTGTTGCAAGTATGAATGAGTATGGTGGTTTTGTCATTAATGTTGACATTGATGTAAACACAATACAAGTTGTTGCAGTGAAAGGAATCAAGTGATTGCAGTTGGTACATGTATAGTTGAGATACTATAGAGATGTTGTGAGTACATGGAACTATCTTTATGGTGTTGTAGGTGTGCTGATATGTTGAGTTATCAATTTATTTTGAGAAAATTAATAAAAAGTGAAGACAAAATTGTGTATGTGTTTAGAATGTGCTCCAATAATGTGCTATGAATTTCTTCTATGTTGATCCTATACTTGTGCAGATCTATAGTGTTGTTTATGGTCATCCTTGGGTGATATATCCTAGATTTTAGCTTTTGGTTTGATGAAGAGTTAAAGTTGTGCTCACAAGTTTGTGAACTGGTCTAGTAGAGTTGTTTGTCTATGGACTAGGAGAAATTTTTTCTACATCTTAGTCCTTTTCTGGTTTGTTTCAGATCTTGCGAATCTAGAAGAAGGTTAATAATGGTGTTATCTATGTTTTATAAAAAGTGTTCATAGTTTGGTGCTCCAGAAGACTAGTTCTAAACTTACTATGTGTGTATGTATAGTCCAGTTGGACTGATGGAAAGTGTTCTTTGCATGAAAGTTGTTGTGGATGAATATGAAGGCTTCTAAGAGGTATTCCAGTGTATGGTGAAGCATGTTATGTGATCCACATGTTATCTTCTTGTTGCAAATGCATGTACTTCAATGTTCATTGGTGTTTTAATTAGGTTTGCTTGATTTGGTGTTTACACATTATACGGAGAATAAATATCAATTAAGGAAGTATTTGATTGATCCAAGATGTTTTTTTGGGTCCTGGTTAAGTATACATTTGGTCCACTCTCATTCTTATCCACCGTAAAAATTTTGAGTCACCTAACTAATTTGAAATTGTAAAATAGTGTGTAGCAGACCTTGGAGAAATTTTCCAAGATCTAAGATGGTATAAATACAAGGCAAGATGTTAAGGTTTGTAAGCCAGAAGTGTGAGAAGAGAAGTAGATGCAAAATATTGTGTGAAAGTGATCTAAGGTAGTGAGAACTTCAATGTGTTAGACTCTTGAAGGCAATGAGTTGATGGTGTCTGCAATTCTTTCATCAAGGGTATGAATGTGTGTGAGTTACAGTGGTGGATTTTCTATTGCATTGAGATAATATTCTTTTTGTAACATTCTTCTTTCTATGTTTCTATATCTATAGGCAGTCATCCTCCCATTTGGACAATGATTCTTATCTAGATAGTGAGCCCTATCTTGGGCAGTGAGCCCTTTGGAAGTGAGCCTTTGTAATTGGTTTTATAGTTACTCTTATATTGTGAGTTAACCCTCACCGTGGTTTTTCCCTCATTGGTTTTTCCATGTAAATCTAGTTTTTATTTTTATTTTTATTATCTACACTTCATGCTTATACTTAATAAAATATTAAAGTGAATGTGATTAGATACAATTGATTCACCCCCTCCTCTCAGTTGTCTTGTGCAATTAAATAATTGGTATCAGAGATTTGGTTCCTCAAAGAAGAGCTTAATCACTTGAGGTAGATCCAATGGAACACAAATTGATAATCCCTGTGTTTGATGGATCTAACTACAGTGTCTAGAAAGTGAAGATGAGAAACTACTTGATCTCTCTTGGTTACAAGACTTGGAAATTTGTTGAGAGAAAATATGTTGAGCTTGCAAGTGGTCCTTCTTCTGTAGATGATATTACTGCCTATGAAGAAAATGAAAGAGAAAAGCATGCAATTTGTAATGCTTTATCTAAGATGAAACTTTAAAATTTGTTTCATTCTAGGCACTGCTTATGAAGTTTGGGAAAATTTGAAAGATATCTATGAAGGAAATGATGGAGTCAAATTATTAAAGAAGTTAATAGCTAAGCGAAGATGTGAGAAGTTTAAAATGGAAGAAGGTGAGGACATTGCAAGCTACTTTCAGAGGGTTGATATTGCAATAAATGAAGTCAAAAAATCAAGGTGGTACTTTGACAGATGAAGATGTAATGGAGAAGATTCTGATGACCCTACTAGAGAGTTAAAGTGATAAGGTGTTAGCCATTGAGGAAGTGTATGATCCAAAGAAATTCACTAGAGAACAACTATTTGGCACCTTGATTGTATTTGAAATGAGGAAGTTTGGAAAAGAAAAGGAGAAAATAGAAATAGACTTCAAAGCAACAAAGTCATAGATGATCAGGGTAGTGAAGTTTCAGAGGAGTTGGAAGCAAATTTTACAAGGAAGTTGAAGAAAGGTACCAGTAAGTACGAAGGTACGTTACCCTTTAATGTTTTAGTTGTGGAAATATTGTTCACTATGCTTCAAGATGTCCAAATAGATCCATACACAAGAAGGGCAAAGAAAATAAAGACAGAAATTTCAAAAAAATGTATTATGTTAGAGAAGATGTTGGAATTTCTAATGATGAATCTGATATTGAGGGTGATAAAGATGAATGCATGTTTCTAGACTTAGAGAATAAATCAGTGTCTACTAACCATGGAAGATGTGCAAGGGAATGTGGTACGAAAAACAAGAAGGAAGAGATGGGAAGCACTTTGGTTTCTGCCTTTCATGCTAGACATGACAAAGACTATTGGGTAATTGAAAATGGCTGCTCAAATCACATGATCGAAGACAAAAGTAATTTACTAAGATTGAAAATTATGATGGAGGAATAGTCATGTTTGGAGATGATTCTAGTGTAAAGATTGTTGGAAAGGAAACAATTAGTTTTGATGGAAAACACAATACTGATGATGTTTATTATGCTAAGGGATTAAGGAATAACCTCTTGAGTGTTGGAAAAATGTGTAGCAAAGGGTATAAGCTTGTATTTTAGGATAATACTTGTGATATCATAAAAGAGTCTGGAGCTATGGTAGTTGTAGGATAAGAACATATGGAAACATTTATCAACTTAAGGGTCTTGATGGTCGGTTTTTTGTGTCTCAAGTTAATGAAAGTTGGCTATGGAACCAGAGGATGGGACATGTAAACTTTGACAACCTAATCAGGATCAGTTTAAGAGAAGCTTTTAGGGATCTACCAAAAATCACAAAGCCTACCTATGTTATTTGCAAAAGTTGTTAGCTGGAAAAACAAACAAGTTACAACTTTAAAGGAAAATAACAACAAACTATCAGAATGTTGGAGTTGATTCATACAGAATTTCGTGTTCCTACAAGGACAAGAATTCTTAATGGTGATAGGTATTTTATGCTTTTCATTGATGATTACTCTAGAATGACATGGGTTACTTTTCTTAGGGAGAAATATCAAGCTCTAGATAGATTCAAAGTGTTCAAGGCTATGGTAGAGAATGAAGTGAATCTAAAAATCAAATATTTAAGGTTTGATAGAGGTGGAGAATTCACCTCCAATGAGTTTGATATGTTTTGTGAAGAGCATGGTATAAAGAGGCATCTTTTTGCTCCTAGAACTCCTCAACAAAATGAAGTTGTTGAGAGGAAGAACTAGATAGCTCAAGAAGCGGCAAGGACTATGATGAGTGAGGAAAATATTCTTGAGGTATAATGGAGAGAAGAAATTCACATTGTTGTCTATATTCTTAACAAAGTTCAGATCAAAGGAAATGGCACAGATGATGAGAATCTAGGAAAGTTTGATGCAATATGTGATGAAGGTATTTTTCTTGGATATGCAACCAAAAGAAAATCATATAGATGCTTCAATAAGATATTGAGAAATATTTTTGAAAGTGCAAATGTGAAAGTTGACGAAAATATGCACAGTCCAGTTGAAATAAGTGAAAATGAACTAGATGAACCTATTTGTGGACATGAGCAAGAGAAGGATAAGGAAGAAGAAGAGACTCCAAAACCTATTCCTAAGACTCCAAAATATGCATAGAAAATTCATTCAAAAGAACATATAATTAGAGACAAAGGAAAAGGTGTAACAACAAGAAGCAAAGTGGTAGCAATTGAGGTAAATTTGTGTCTACTTTCCAAGATAGAACCTAAAACAATGTGTGAAGCATGCAAAGATGAAAATTGGGTTAGAGCCATGCAAGAGGAATTACAACAGATAGAGAAAAATTAGACATGGGAATTGGTTCTTAGACCGGTAAACAGGAATGTGATTTGTACAAAATTGGTATTTAGGAATAAGCTGAATGAGGATGGTGAAGTAGTAATAAATAAAGGAAGGATTGTGTGCAAAGGTTATTCAAAAGTTGAAGGAATAGACTTTGAGGAGACATTTGCTCCGGTGGTGAGAATAGAGGCCATTTGGATGCTTTTGGCATTTTCTACTCACAAATATTTCAAGGTATGCCAGATGGATGTTAAGTCTACATTCTTGAATGGAGAATTGGAAGAAGAGGTCTACATAGAACAACCAGAGGGATTTCAATTATCAGATCAATCGAATATGGTCTTTAAGTTGAAAAAGGCACTATATGGACTCAAATAGGCTCCCAAAGCATGGTATGCAAGTTTGGATAGGTATTTGACTCAGCAAAGTTTTAGCAAAGGCTTTGCAAATAGTAATCTTTATTTCAAGATTGAAGGAAATAAAATATTGATAGTGGTGGTGTATGTTGATGAATCATAGATATAGATCAAAGCAAGTATAGATCTATGATTGGTGGACTACTATATCTTAATGCTACTAGACTGGATATCATGCATGTGTAGTATGTTTGGTTGCCAGATTTCAAGAAGAACCCAAAGAAACACATGTTACAGTTGCGAAAAGGATAATTAGATATCTAAAAGGGACTCTAGATCATGGTTTGTGGTATCCTAAGGATACTAATTTTAATTTAAATGCTTACACTGATGTAGATTGGGTTAGCTATGTAGGTGACCTGAAGAGTACAAGTGGTGGTGAATTCTTTCTTGGATGCAATTTGGTTTCATGGTTAAGCAAGAAACAAGATTCAATTTCTTTATCCACTGTAGAGGTTGAGTATATTGCAGAAACATATTGTTGTACATAGGTACTATGGATGAAACAAACATTGAAGGATATAGGTGTGATGTGTGATGAGCCTATCCCTATCTTCTACGATAATACAAGTGCAATAAATATTTCAAAGAATCTAGTAATGCATTCAGGGACAAATCATATATCTATCAGATATTATTTCTTAAGGGAGAAGGTATTGGAGAATGAAGTCATGCTTGAATATGTGCCTACAAAGGATCAAATTGCAAATATATTTACTAAGGCTCTTCCTAAGGATACTTTTGAGTATCTCAAGGAGAAGTTGGGGGTTAATTCCCCTGCTTCTTTGAACTAGGTGCACATAGAGGTGCATCAGTCCAGTGGATCTATAGATTCATCATTTGTTTGGACTGATGATTGAGGTCTACTTCTTAGGGGGAGTAGGGAGTATCATTTTTGTTGTATGATATGTTTGTGGCATGGGTGCACTCCTAAGGGGGAGTGATCAGAATTGTATTTGGTTGAAGAATCATGTAAAAACTTTTATTTTCCATTGATTTCAAAGGGGGAGAGAGATTCATGTGAAAAAGCCTATCTATATCTGAAAAATTTGAAAGGGAGAGAGAAAATCTTGTAAGGAGAAGAGATTGTAGGAATGTTGTGTAGGCTATCTAATCTAAAAAAAGTGGGGAAGAGTGTGTATGATGTATTTGATGGTTTTTCACATCATGTGTTTCCATCAATGACAAAGGGGGAGATTGTTGCAAGTATGAATGAGTATGGTGATGTTGTCATTGATGCCAACATAGTACATGATATTGCAGTGAAAGGAATTAAGTGATTGTAGGTGCTACATGTATAGTTGAGATACTGTAGAGATGTTGTGAGTACATGGATCTATTTTTATGGTGTTGCAGGTGTGTTGATATGATGAGTTATCAAGTGCTTTTGAAAAAATTAATAAACAGTGAAGATAGAATTATGTATGTGTTCAAAATGTGCTATAGTAATGTGCTCTACATTTATTCTATGTTGATCCTATGCTTGTGCAGATCTGTAGTGTTGTTTATGGGAATCCTTGGGTGATATATCCTAGATTTTAGCTTTTGGTTTGATCAAGAGTGAATTTTTTGTTCACCGGTTTGTGAACTTGTATGGAAGAGTTGTTTGTCTATGGACTGAGAGAAATGTTTTCGCTTCACAGTCCTTTGCTGGTTTGTTTTAGATCTTGTAGATCTAGAAGAAGCTTAATAATGTTGCTATCTGTGTTTTGGAAAAAGTGTTCATAGTTTGGTGATTCAGAAGAGTAGTTCCAAAGTTACTATATGTGTCTGTACAATGTAGTTGGATGGATGGAAAGTGTTCTTTGTATGAAAGGTGTTGCAATTGTTGCAGATGAATTTGAAGGATTTTAAGTGGTATTCCAATGTATGGTGAAGCATGTTATTTCATCCACATGTTATCTTCTTGTTGTGAATGCACATACTTCAATGTTCATTGGTGTTTTCATTAGGTTTGGCCGACTTGGTGTTTACATGTTATACGAAGGATAAATATCAATTAAGGAAGCATGTGATTGATCCAAGATGTTTTTTGGGTCCTATTTAAGTATTAATTTGGTCCACTCTTATTATTAATTACCATGGTAATGTTGAAACACTGACCTAATTTTAAATTGTAAAATAAAGAGTGTGTAGCCAACCTTGGAGAAAGTTTCTAAGATCAAATATGGTATAAATACAAGGCAAGATGTTAAGGTTTGTAAGCCACAAGTGTGAGAAGTGAAGTAGATGCAAAATATTGTGTGAAAGTGATATAAGGTAGTGAGAACTTCAATGTGTTAGACTCCTAAAGGTGGTGATCTGATGGTGTTTTCAATTCTTTGATCAAGGTTATGAATGTGTGTGAGTTGCAATGGTGGATTTTCTATTCCATTGAGATAATGTTCTCTATGTAAAAATATTTTTCTATGTTTATGTATTTGTAGGAAGTGAGCCTCCCATTTGGATAGTGAGCCATTGTAATTGGTTTTGCAGTTACTCTTATATTGTGACCCTCATCGTGGTTTTTCCCTCATTGAGTTTTCCATGTAAATCTGGTGTTTTTTTTTTTTTGCTTTCTATTATCTGCACTTCATGCTTATACTTAATAACATATTAAAGTGAATGTGGAATTGATTAAGATATGAAGTGAATATGATTAGATACAACTAATTCACTCCCCCTCTCAGTTGTCTTGTGCAATTCAACACCTTGTACTCTTCAAGTCTATCAAAGATGGGTCCTAAGACTCCTATGTGCTCACTTCTTTTATTTGATTTTTCTAAAATATCATCCACATAATCTTCAAATGTTTTATGGATCATGTCATGAAAGATGAGGGTAATTTATCTTTGATAGGTTTCTCCTGCATTCTTTAACCCGAATGGCATTATGTTCCAGTAAGATGTTCCCCACGGACAAGTGAATGAAGTTTTATGTTGATCCTCCTTAGGGATCATGATCTGATTATATCCTGAAAAACAATCCATGAGTGATAGAATTTCATGCCTAACTATTAATTCCACAATAAGGTTGATGTTAGGAAGAGGTAAATCATCCTTTGGGAATGCTTTGTTTAATTCTCTGAAATTAGTGTAGATTATGATGCCCCTAGTGGGTTTTGAGAGTGGTACCAGGTTTGAAACCCACTCAGGATAATCTATAGGTCAAATGAATCCAACGTCAAGAATATTTTGTAACTCTAGCTTCACCAAGAGTGCTATCTAAGGGTGCATCTTCCTTAATTTTTGCTTGAATGGCTTGGCTTCAAGATAGATTGGTAAGTGATGCACAACTAATTTAGGATCAAGGCCTAGCATATCTGTGTATGACCATGCAAAGTTACCTCTTCGCTCTTTCAGGAATGTTGTTAGGTTCTTTGTTCTTCATCTAACAAGGATTCAATATAGAAAGTGATCTTAGGCACTTCTTTTGTTCCCACATTAACTGGAGTGGCCTTTTTTCTAGCACTGCTAACTTCTCTAATGCATTGCAATAAGGGGGGATTGAATCTCTCATCCTTGGGTGCCTCTAAGAGGTTTTTACTATTTTAGGATTAGAGAGTGCCACAATGTGGTTTTCACTCAAGGATCTACATGTTAGTTACATTTCTTTAATTTTGTGAGTAAAGTATTTAATCGTCTCCCCATAGTAGGCCCCTATGTCTAGCTCTATGTCAAAACCTGATTTGTGATCTACCCATGGTAAGTTATCACGGAGTTCCATAAATTATGATATTTATTCATCATTTTTGAATAAATATAGAATCGGTGGTCCTTGTTGGTCCATTTCAATGAGTTGTGGGTATACTAGGAGTATTTCTATTGGTTGATTTCTTAGAGAAAAGGAGGTAACAAATATCATGAAGAGGAATTTGTTCTCAAATAGGTTAGTAACATCAAGGGGGAAGTCATCTAAGGTTGTATCACATGATGGAGGTAACCAAGAGGAAGCCTCAATCTATTTAGTGGAAGTACCTTTACCAATAAGGCTGACCTTGCTAGTAGTTTGACCTAGGCCAAGATTCTTTAGTCATTTCTCAGGAACAATAGGTTCTAGTAAACCATTATCATTTTTTCCTTGCTTCTGATTCTTGTTATATGTTATTCCCTTCATTAGCTTCAAGCCTCCATTTTCATCTTCCATGGGAAGAGTGGGGATAGGTTGTTCATCTTGATAGAGGAGTTTAGAGATATCCTCCTCATTGACATCTTCTTGATTTAAATCCCCCCACTTGGTGAAGATAGTAGCTTCCATCTTGATCATTTCAGGCTCTTTGTTGCTAGATGTGGGTTTCCCATGAGATTGGGAAGAAATAGGCAATTCTCCTAAGACAAAATAATTCTTCATTATCTTTTAGTTCCCACAACCATCATCTTGGATTACAGATTTGATGTCAGGAATGTTCTGCACAATGGGTATTTTCATTGCTGAGGTAGATGCAAGGGATGATGGGTCAACAAATGAGGTAGATGGTGTAGGCCCTTCATCATTCTTGGGTATTTGGGGTATCTTATAGAACTTGGCCTCAAGATTCTTGCAATAGTAAAAAGGATCAAGATCTCCATGGATGGTAATTTCTATGCCTTCAAAAGGGAACTTTACACATTGATGATAAGTTGAGGCTACAACTTTTAAGGCATGGATCCATGGTCGGCCAAGTAGGATATTATAGGGAAGATCAAGATCTAGTACTTGGCATGTAGTTTCTGCAATAAGAGGTACTACTTGGATAGGAAGCATAATGATGCCTTGTGATACTCATTCTTTGTCATCATATGCTTTGATGGTGGTACTCTTTGCTTTCTCAATAGTATCCTTTGAATAGCCTTGATTCTTGATCAATTGTAGGTTACAAATGTTTAGACCAACATCTCCATATACTAAGACTATTTTGACCTTGTTTTTATGACTAATAACCTCAAGGTTTAAAGCATAGTTATGAGATGGTTGTGATAGTAGGTATTGTTTCAAGAAGGTGAGAAGATGATTAGCCACATGCCCCACCATAGCTTGAAATTGATCGGTGTCAATATCCTTAGGGATGGATGACTTGGACAAAGCTTTCTCCAATATTTCCTTATGTATGGTGGATAGCCTTAATAGCTCTAAGATTGATATCTATGCGGGGGTCTTCTTAAGCTAATCTAGGAGATTTTACTTGCTATGATTTGATGTTGGCAAAATAGGCTATCCTAGATTTAGATGGGACTCCTAGGACAATAATTTTTCCACATTGTTTGGTGACTCCATACTCCACACTAGATCCTTTGATAGTGATGATAGTGATAACGCTATCACAAGAAGCGAAAACATTGGAATAGGTATGTTGTACATTTGTGTAATCCTTAGCTTTGTCATTGTTGTTCACTTTGTTATGATTATACATAGGGCTCTTGTATATCTTAAGATCTTGATTCTTGGCTGGTACTTCAATAGATATGGTGTCATTCTCTATGAAGTCCTAGATTAAATTTTTGAGTCTCATGCAATTTTCCTTTTTGTGTCCTTTGATTTTGTGAAAATCATAGAGATCATGCTTGTTGTACTAGGATGGTTTCTCTAATGGTTCTTGGTAGTTTTCAAAGTTTGGAAGTGTTATCAAATTTGACTCTACCAACTTCTTCATGATGGTTTCAATAGGTTTAGATAATTTTGTGTACTTGCATTTGGGATAGTTGTTCTTGTTGGTAGTTTTCCTTTGTTGCATCTCAGTGTTGTTGATCTGATTGTTCAAAGGAGGTTTTGTTTTTGCACCATCAGTTGAATGTTAGCATCTTGATTGTTGTTTGGTCTAGGAGCACTTAGGAATACCTTAGAATCTACCACACCATCATTTTTTATTTCTTTCTCTTATCCTAGATATGAGGCTTGTCATTGGAACTAGTTGATGGGCAGTTGTAAGCTTGAGTGTTTCCCTGTGAGATTAGAGCTCGTTCAATGTTAAGGGCTCTAGGGACAAGCTCGTCATAAGATGTGATGCACTACATTTTCAAGTGGAAAGATAGATCGAGGTCCAGATTTTCTATGATGATTCCCACTTATTCCTTGTTGGGAAGGGTCCACTTGCTCTTGCTAGCTTTTTGTCTCCATCATTGCAAGAAATTGGTTAAATATTATCCTTGGCTTGTTTGAGAGTGTACAACTTTTCTAGACTAATGTCCATGTCAAGGTTGAAGGAGAAGTGATCAATGAATTTATCAGTTATTTCTTGAAATTTTTTGATGTTAGGAGGTAGATGAGAAAACCAATCCATAGTAGGACCTATTGAGCTTCAAGAGAAGAGACAAATTAAATAGGAATCATTGTAAGCTACCTCCATACACATGCCATTGAATTATTTGGCATGGTCCATGGGACTTCCTCTCCCTTTGTATTTATCGAATTTGGGGATTTAAAATTTGGGAAGGAATGGAACCATTATGATGTTTCTATCGAATGGATAAGGACATACATTTTGTGTATGGGGATTCTTGGTCTTGCCCATTTGAAGGTCCTATATTTCTTAGGATAGCGCCTTAAATTGTGATGCTAGTTTGTCTTGCAGGTTTGGTGGAGGAACATATGTTGGGATGATGGATGAGTTGTATCTAGTATTTTCATATGATGATGTGTTGTATGGGGTGTATGGTGGCATGAGGTTATGTGAAGGTGATTGAGGTTTTGATGTATATATTCCTAACACATTTGTATTGACGATGTTCTATTGAGGATAATAGTAGGATCTTTGTTGTTGTTGTTGTTGCTAATGTTGGGCATATTTCTAAGCTAGTAAGGCTTGTTGTTGTTGTTGCGCCACAAGGGCTTGTTATTGGGCCTATTGTTTTTGAGGCACTAGGGCTTGATGTTGGGCTTCATGTTGTTATTGTGCTACTAAGGATGCTTGATAGGCTTGTTGTTGTTGTTGTGTTGCTAAGGATTCTTGATAAGCTTGTTGTTGTTGTGCTACTAACATTGCTTGTTTTTGTTGCTACTGTTGTTGTTGTTGTTGTTGTGCTAAGGTTGCTTTCTATTGTTGTTTTTGTTGTTGTTCTGTGGATAAGGTTGCTTTCTATTTATTTTTTTGTTGGACATCTTGTTGATAAGCTTGTTGTGCTTGTTGTAAGGCTAAGGTATGAGTTTACAATGTAAGACTACTTGGTTGTTGGGACACTTGTGATGGATTGTGGGCGTTGATGTTTTGGATGGGTCATGAGCTGGTGATGAGAGGTTGGGAGTTCCCTTGGTTTAAAATTCCTTGTAAGATGGTGGATTGAGGTGGAGGAATGTAAGTTTGAGGTTCCATTTGATTTTTCACAGTGAAGGGGACCGTGGGGAAAGATGAGGATGGTGTCATTAGATTTTGCAATGGTAATGACATATTAGGACCTTGATTCCATTGATTGAAAAGGTTCCCCTATCCAAAGTCATGAGGATTTCCTTGTACTAGAGATGTAGAAAAAGGATGACTTGTGTTGATTGGATTCGTTACCAAAGGATTTCTTTGAGATGGGTTGATCATGGATGGTATAAATGTGTTTTGTGACACCAATGGAATAGATGAACCAATGGTAGGATTAGGAAAAGATGTCCCTATCTACATTAAGGGTTGACTTTGTGATATAGTATTGACATGCCCTTGTGTACTATTTTGAGACACTTGGTCTATACTACTTTGTGTGATGGTGGGCACACTTGTGGTACTCATGGGCATGGATGAAGGGGAGTGTACTCAATATGTGGAGGTTGTAGTGGATTAATGAAGGTCAAGGGGTTTATATGGATATTTAGAATTTTTGGGAATGGGAGGAGAACCAAAGGTAGGTGTCCAAGTGGTTGTTAGAGGTGGAGGATTGGTATCAAGGGTACCCACAAGTGTACTAATTTTAAATGGAAGAGTTAGACCAAATTCATTGGCAAGGCTAGTTGCAAGACTAGGAGTGGATGTTTGATTTATCCCAGATGGTGGAGTTGTGAAACCTTGTGCCAAATTTTGTGTAACAAATGATGGGGAAATTGGAGCTATGTTTTCAAAGGCTTGATGTTCCATGATTTCATCCCTAGTAAGCTCAAAGGGATTATTGGTGATGTATTCAATCTCATATGGTCCTGACAGAGATGATGGTTGTTGTGATAGGGTGACTTGACTTCTCAGATCAAATTCTAAAGGATTTGGATCACTTGAGGTAAATGTGACTTTTGTTTTCTCCATGATTCTCTTATATTGTTATTTTATCTTTACCATAAATTTTGGGTCACTTATGGGAGATTTATATTGAAATTTGTAATGTTTTAACTCTCTAGTTGACTCAAATATAGGTAAAAGGGACACTCTAAGTCTTTTTGGAGAAATGATGATAATGGGGGATGAAAAGATGGGTGATATGGAAAGTGATCTTTGCAAATGTTCTGTGACAACACTTTTGACTTGAGTTTGATGTTTTGATGTTAGGAGAAAGGATGTTTATGAACTTGAGAATCTTTAGGGTAGACTTGTGACCTTCAATATAAACTAGTCCAAATATGATAACTAAATTAGCTAGGTGCATGGAAAAGGATACATTTCACATACAAATTAGCCAAGTTAGGGGTTGGTTTGATAGATGTTGAAGTCAAAAAATGCTGGTGTGTTCGAATTTTTTGCAAAGTTTGGTGAAGTGAAGGATGAATTTTGATGAATGGGTGGATGAAATGTTTGACCCAATGTTGACTTAGAATGAAACTTTGTTTTCCAAGACCAAGGTAGTGAGAATAATGCTAGACCTCTAAATATTTCAAATCCTAAAGACCCAATGTTGACCTAAATGAGAGGATAGATGCGGGTATGCAAATCTGGTTCGTTCCTCCTAAATCAAGCATAATAGTTTCTTAACAAGAGGTTATGATTGCAATAGAGTAATACAACCCACTTCCTACCAAACTTTGAATTATTATGCCTATGTCTATAATGGCAAGATGTAGATCTTCCCCTACGGAGTTTGATTGTGTGATAGATCATTCATAGAAATTCAAGACCATAAAAAGGACCAATGTCTTAGATAGGTTGATTATCATGAAAAAGACCTAGATTTTGACCAAAAAAGAACATATACAATTTTGGATTGTTCCTTGAAACAGGTTTGTAGAAGTTTACCAACAATTTGTTTCTATTTTGGTATAATGCTGAAATGTGGTTTTTGATTGCTTTTGAACTAAGATGCCTAAGTTTGCAATGACGATCGATAGACCTTATCTTGGGGATTTTGATTTTGTATGAGATCATTAGAGAAGAAGATATTTGTTGCCACACAAGGGGTGGTAATTTAGGTCTTCTGGCTAACATATCAGCTCTTTGTTCTTCTTTATCTAATATGGTTGCAACAATTCTCCACTGATTGAATGTTTCCTTGGTTTCAAAAGTGAAGATTATTAAACTACTAATGATATCTATTTTTTCTCCCTCAATAAATTCAAATTTTGGTTGAATGACAACACCCACAAGATTGGGTTGTTGAACAGGATCGATCGGTCTCCAAATGGTCATGTGGAGTTCAAATTTTTAAGTTATCTTGCTTAAGTGAATTTATAATGCCACAAACACTCATATTTATTATGTTTTCAAACTAAAACTTTCATGTCCAAAACATCATAACTTCCACAATTTCCATTTTTTGAAAATCATGAGGTTGAAGCCATAATTGCCTATGTTGTCTTTGGAAAATATAGATTGACATATAAGTTAAGATATTTAGAAATCTCCAAGGATAAACATCCTTAGGACAAGCAGTAATATCAAGGCTAATTTAAGAAGTATTCATATTTGAGCCAAAATGTTTTAAATTTTGAGGAAGATAATGAATGTTTGTTTTTGTAATGTTTTGGAACCAAGCAATGTATTCAAATAACTCACAAGCACTTACAATCCTGGGTTTGAAATGGACATACTTGTTGAGTCCCCACTCGGATTTATCCAAACACTAAGACATTGTGAGCAGTTAGAGATTTGGTGACATTGGCTCCCCTCCATAGTACACACTTCTTGGGACCACCAAATCTCAAAATCATGAAGATCCTAAGATCCTAAGATCCTAAGGAGTTTTTTTTTTCATTAATGAATAGTAAAAATGTGGGGAAACTTTAGAATGACCATTCGTGCACCAACAAGTATGAAGGATTTTGGATTCTAAACAATGGTTCGTAATAAGGGCTTCTAGTTCAGGGAATACTATGATAAAATCCCTCGAGAGGTCTCCCAACCCTTAGAACAAGGGCTTTTCACATCATAAAGATACTAGGGGAGAGATATCACGTACCACTTCCCATTGATCATAATTTTCATCGCAACCACACATTTATATAGCAGTTTGAAAGAGCTTGGATTTAGACCATTACCACTTGGGTAGTTCCCTCCTTTTGAAGCAAGGAGGTAGGGCCTTCTAAGGATAAAAAATAGCAAGGAAGTACATTTGTAGTTAAATCATCCAAGTTCACATGAAACAAGGAGAGAACACACACCACACCTTTTCCTTACACTCGCAAGGGGTTCATTTTCAATCTAAAATGAAAGATGTAGGTAATTTTATAAAGTGTTAAGGAATGTTTCTATTTCTCAAGATCGTCAAGTGGTGCAAGATAATTGCATATGCATCCAATAACAATGTTGTAAATCAAAACACAAAAAACACTCATAAAAAAAAAACCTCAAAGCAGTGATGAGTTTGTTTTAAGCACCAAATGAAATTTTAAGTTGCCTTGTTCAATTTTAAACCCAAAAGACAATGATGAGATGAGCGTTCAATTTTAGTCCCATTTGAGTGTTTGTTTTAAACCCAAATTGAAATTTAGTGAGGTCTTAGAGAATAAATTAAAAATCATAATAAATTGGGTTATAATTACCCCAAAGCATCAAATGTTTGTTACAATCATAAGATATTAAGAAGAGAATGCTTTTTTTAATTCAGTTGTGAATCATCCAACCTACAAAACCCTATTAGTATAACAACCAGAACAACATTAGAGGCATGTTAGTATTCTGATAAATTGAAAAAAATTTAAAGCATATGCTGAAAAATGATCATTAAAATTCTTACCAAGTTTGGGCATCATTGCACAAGATAGCATCACTCTGGTGAATAAGGGCGTCACTCTATAGACAAAACATATAGCATGATAGCATTTCTATTTGGTTAGGCATCACTATTTGAAATTTTTTGATACCTTGATAGAGTATTAGCACCGTCGTTTGTTTAATTAGCATCGATTTATTTAATCAACATCATAGTTTGAAATGACGATAGAGTTGCTATATGGCAATGCTCAACAAAGTGCATCGTTGTAATTAATTTGGGCATCATTGTTTCTACAAAAAGAAAAACAAACAAAATTTCAGCTAAAAATTGATAAAATGAGATTGGTTTTCCCTCCTTCTAGCACCAGAATGTTGATTAAGGATATTAGTATGGGTCAATTATGCTTGATCCATGAAGAATCAAAGCATAATGAAGCCATTAATACTCAATCTCAAACAAGATCATTCAAACAAAAGTTAAACTAAATATTTATTGAAACAAAGCATTCTAAACTAAGAAAGCGTTAAAATGTCTACTCTAATCCATCTGAAACTTATCCCATTTTGGAATTTGTGTCATGTTAATGTGGAACAATGACCCTTTCCCAATCCCATGATTAGTGAGCTTGTTTCAATTGATTCTATTGAAGAGAATGAATGGAACCATTATGATAAATGGATGAAAACATGATTTATGCTAAAATGAGTATGATGCAAGAGTTAATCTACCATGATTTTATGCTAAAATATGTAGATATGTAATTGCTAAACTAATCTAAATGAGATTTAAACTAAAAAGATTCAAACCCTAGTTCTGTAATTAACTAAATGGATGCATAGAAGCCATTAATGGAAGCTAAGCTAGTATGCAACTAATTTAAAATAAAATATGCTAAAAGTATGCAAAGCATAAATGTGAGTGATTTAAACAGCATAAGTTTGATGTTGAGAGGTGGATCTATTTGTCTCCAAATGGTGTTCTATTTATAGGAAAGCAAATGAGAAATGGAGGGTTGAGATTGAAAAAGCTAATCAATGGTCCAGAATGAAGGAAATGGGAGGCATGGATCATGGATTCTCATCAACGGGTGAGAATGCAAGTTGAGACTTAATCAAGGGTTCTCATTCTTTCCAAACAAACACACTTTTGACCTGTTTAAGAGGTCAAAAGTTAACTTGCTCAAGAGGTTTCAAGTTTATCTTGCTCAAGAAGCCAAGTGAGAATATTCCCCTTTTCAAGTGATTGGAGGAGAAAGAATATTCTTTGGAATATTCATATGAGTGGGGAAAAAGGTTATTTAGTTAATTAAAACTAAATTAAATTGTGCAAAGGGGGAATATTCTTTTGGAATATTTCTTTGCAAGTGGGAGGAATTGGATTAATTAGATAATTGTTAGTTAAACAAGTTTTAATAATACAATTAGGGGATTAGAAGAATTAAAGTGATATTCATTAAATTAAATGATTTAATGAATGGGGAAAGGTGAAATGATATTTAATTAAATAACTTAGGGTTATTTAATTAAATAAGAGGACTTAAGGAATTAAATTAAATACTTTGATTTATTTAATTTAATGAGATGAAATGTTATCATGAAAGGGGGTGAATTAACCTGATTTGATGAATTAGGTTAAATAGATGAAAATGATGCAATTAATTAAATAACTAGGGTAATTTGATCAATTAAGCGAAATGAGGATGGGTTCCAAGAGGAAATAATGTTAGTATACATGATTCAAGTGTATGATATCATTCAAGACATTTTTGAGTGTCTACACATGATTAAAAAAATCAAATTTAATTTTTTTATTTAGGTTGGCCAATTTTTAATATTTTTTAAAAATTCATAATAAATAATTATTTATTTATTATTTTTTAATACAAATATGCATCACATTTGTTTATGTGTCCTCTATTATATATTCATAATTATAAGAAAAAATATTATGATGCTCATTCTTAGGTTGGCCAAAATGACACCTACATTTTTTTCTAGAAATTTTAGTAGTATCACTGAAATATTTGATTTTCAATAAAATTCATTTCAATTTAAAAAATAATATTTTAGAAATTTTATTGTTACTTAGGTGTATTATTTGGCCCATCATGATCTTGCACCCACCCTTGAATTAAGATTTTTGTAAAGAGGAAACTACTTTCAAAATATATTTTGTTTAATTGAAATATTTTTAACTTTAATGATTTGTGTGTATTATGATTATTGATTCTTCTCAGAGGTTACAATTTTTTTTGAAGAAATATTAAGTCTTGAATATTTTTAATTCTCATAAGATTTATCTAACTAATTTTTAAATCCTATGTACAAAAGGATCGTGCAAAAACCATGTGTTACATTCTTGAGTATAATTTTTTGAAAAAGTAATAAAACTAGGTTCATGACTACACTTTTCTTGGATAGTTTTGTAATTATAAGATTAGGAATATAAAACTATTGAAATAATCTTAAAATGGTTAATTTTTGTCCTCAAGTTTTATTTTTGTTGGAAAGGAATTATTTTTTCTATCATAAAATATTGTATATATCCCTTAGTTGAATACTTATAATTAGTAGATAAGTCAAAAGATAAAATATTTATCTTGTTTTCAATCAAGACATAATCTATGTATGATCACTTGTTTAATATTAATTATTGGTATTAAGTGTATTAGATGTGAGTGTGTGAGACTTGGTTGGATCTCAATCTTGTGCTACAACTATGCCTATGTATGAGTTTTTTTATCTTGGGAAAACTAATAGGTCATATTCCCTTGAGCTATGAGATTATTCATCTCTCGAAATGCACATCACATACGGATTTAATGAATAGAGTTCAAAGGCCATGTGAATGTCTTTATACAATTGTATGCATCTACCCATATCTCCTAAAAAAGTCTCTAAATTATAATTTTTTATGACATTTGATATGGAATCTATTCCAATGATATACTAGTTGATGGGGATATTTATATGTTAGAGTAAAGGTTTTAACTTTATTATGTTTATTAAGTTACCTTTATTCCTTTCTTAAGATTTCACTTTAGTTTGCATAAAGTGACATTTAATAATTATATTAATTATTAAATGTTTTCCTATTAGGGTTTCTATTAGGGTTTTCCTATTAGAGTTTCTACTAGGGTTTGCATGATCTCCTTTTATAAGGATTGATCTCGTTGTATTATCATATGAATTCATTCTCTCATTCTCTCTGATATATACATTTTCAGTTTTCAGTGAACCCTTGCTTGTTTGTCTCCATCTCTTCTTTTGTGACAGGTTATTTTCATGCAGGTGATCTTTGGGGTTTGTGAAGTTGTATTTTCTCAACTCCTACATGGTATCAGAGCTCCAGGCCTACTGCTTCCTGTTCTTGTTTTGAAGATTTTTGGAGCTTCAAGGGTTTGGGGTTTATTTTTTTGATCCAGGGCATACCTGCAATTTCAAAGCCTTTTGAGTTCGAACGGACCTTGCCATTACATCCGCAGAGGTCCAAAACCCCTAAATCGACTATTCATTCATCCATTTTGGACAAAGTCAAATTTTGGAGCAAAATTTTTTTGCAAGTACGGTCGTACGACCGTTCTCTGTGCGCGGATCGAAGAAAAAATCTGGTATTTTTTAATTTTTTTACTTTTGTCGAAATATTTAAAAAAAAAAAAAATTCATTTGTAAAGTTTTTTTTGTTGCTTTTTTTATCCAAAATTTTTTTAAAAAATTCAAATTAAAAATTGCAGTTTAAAGGCTTGCGGGCCTGGTACAGGGTACCTGCAGGTACTTGTGACTGTAGGCTTGCAGGCCCTCTGTCCCGCTGGTCGGTGTATTGTCGACTGACGGTTGACAGTACCACTGATGGCAGTACATTGGCAGCCGTAGGTGGCGGCCCCCGCCTGCACACTTTTTTTTATTTAATTTTTTTTTTTTTAAATTATTAGGGTTTGTTTTATAAAAAAAACATTTTTTCATAAAATAAGTCCAATTGTGCGAATACGGTGATGGCCATTTGGCCATCAAATTTAAGCCCGCATTTTTGCTGTGATAGTCGTATGACTGTCAAATTTAATCCAGCACTGGCTTTTTTCCCCTTTGGACCTATTTTCTTCCAAAGGCCGTAACTTGGGCATACAATATCATTTTTTGGCAAACAAGATATCGTCGGAAAACTGGTTCTGTCATATTTCCAGTGTTGTGGATTTCATTGCTTCATTTTTGTATTGGTGTATTCTACAGTCAATTTTTTGGCTGTCCTTCATGTACTTCCAGCTGTTTTGTCCTTTTTTGGACATTTTGAGCATCATTTGTAAGCAATCTTTTATGTAAATGCACTGAGATAAAGTGCCACACTATTGTACATGTATTTTTGGGGATTTTGCACATAAGGTTGTGCCATCTTTTGTACTTGCACTATTTTATAAAGTGCCATGGGGGGTTGTGCAGTTTGCCTTTGTTTTGCCATCACACCTTTGTCCGGTGAGTGTCCCTTCACGACGACAGTGGATCATATGATTCCAGCCTCATGTATGTGTGCTTTATTTTGCACACCACTTTTTCAGTTGCAGGTGCTTTCTTGCGCACTTTCAGATGTTGTTTTTTCTCCTTCATGCACTACAGGGTGTTCCACACCATTTTAGTGGATTTGTCAGGCTCTCCCAGTTCAGTATTATGGGGGGGTATTATATTGTTCGTGCTAATTCTTCCTTGGTTTCACCTTGGAAGGGATCTTCCATTCTCAGTTGATCAGTGTTTCAGACTATTGGTATTTGTGCCATTTGTATCTTCGTTCCAGGTGTTTTCCTTTGTTTTCCATCTGATTCGAGTAGTGTCGTTTGGGGCACTCATGCAGATTGTTGTCTTCTTGTTCCTGATCATCTTATCTTCAGCGGAGGTTCTTCGACACCATAGTAGTCATCTTTTGATAGTTGTTTGCAACTTCTTCTACTTTAGTGATGTTCTTCTTGGCTTGCTGCATCTCTTTTTGGAGTAGAGCTTTTCCCATGAGGTTTTCTCTATTTCTCCTTTTTATAGAGATTTGGTTGTATTTGGGTACCTAATCTGGCCTAGTTGCCGGGACCCATGTTTGCCTTCTTGCATTGTAGTTACCTTTGCTTTCTTGCATTTTTTTGTAGCTGCACTCTTGCTCATCTTAAGGGGGGGTGTTAGAGTAAAGGTTTTAACTTAATTGTGTTAATTAAGTTACCTTTATTCCCTTCTTAAGATTTCACTTTAGTTTGCATAAAGTGACATTTAATAATTATATTAACTATTAAATGTTTTCCTATTAGGGTTTCTATTAGGATTTGCATGATCTCATTTTATAAGGATTGATCTCATTGTATTATCATATGAATTCATTCTCTCATTCTCTCTGATATATACATTTTCAGTTTTCAGAGAACCCTTGCTTGTTTGTCTCCATCTCTTCTTTTGTGACAAGTTATTTGCATGCAGGTGATCTTTGGGGTTTGTGAAGTTGTATTTTCTCAACTTCTACATTATATATGATAAATAGAACCTAGTATACCTATTGTATAGAAATAAGAATCTTGGAGTTAGCCAAGAAATTCCCTTGTCTTTTAAGGAATTTCTTGTTAGGTATTTCTTATTGTTAAGTGTGGAAATTGACAACTTATAAGGGAAATAAGTTCTATGGTATATGTTTGTAGAAGTAGACTATGGTATTTTGATCCAAGTTATTATAAGGATTGTTTCTTGTTTTATTTTCATATTATTATGTATTTATATGTATTTTTTAATGTCTTATTATTTTCTATTTTTGTGATTGTATGTCTTGTGTACTTGGTTGGATGTATTATTGTGTTGGTGTTGAGTATGCATGTAGATTTCATCTATGTGAATGGAAAGTGGGATAGACTAAAGTAACTAAGAAAATGTATACATTAAGGTGTTATGATGTATACCATTGAAAAATTCATGCTCCCATAGGATAGAATGTTTACAGTGTTCATTTTGTAGGTTTTGTATACTTGTTAAGTATAAAGTTAGTTATATTTATTTTTTATATCATATTTTTATTGAATGCACAAGACAAATGAGAGGGGAGTGAATCAATTATATCTTAAAACTTAAAAACCCTCATACACATTTAGATGCACATTAATACAATTAACCCTTAAAAAATCTATGATGATTTAGCATGAAAGGAAAATAACAAAAACTTAAAAAAATCAACACCATGCACAAAAGAACACCAGATTTACGTGGAAAAACCAAGATGGGAAAAACCACGGTGAGGATTAGATCATAAGATAAAGTGATATCAACACTAAATACAAAGGTCTCTTTACTAAAGGGCTCACTACCCAAGAGAAAGAAAGGATCATTGCCAAAGGCTCACTGTAAAAAAAGGAAGATAAAGAAAAGTGTTACATAGAGAAATCCATCTCAATGCAACAAAGGAATCCACCATAATATCACCAACACCTTTGCAACATAATTGAAGAATTATAGACACCTTCTACTCATTGCATCCAACAATCTAACACATGAAAGCTCACAATGCGCTTCTCAAATTTGCACTCTAACACTCTGAAATTCACATCATTCACATCATGCGCATCTCTCTTCACATCCCTCAACAACTCAAATCATGTTTATATCATCCTCAACCTTGAAATCATTCTTCGAGGTTGGATTATGCACATCAACAGTGCAAATTCAAATTAGGTCAGTACCAAAACACTTATGTGGTTGATATAAGTGAAGTTGGACCACGCCACTTATTATCTGGGACCCAAATATATAACACCACACTACAACATGCTTCTACAAATAATAAAAATCCACCATAATTTAGTGTAAACACCAAGGTCAATCGTTACTCATGCAAACAACATTAAAATTTGAAGTACACGCTTCCTTTAATCCAAAGACAACTCATGGACAACAAATTTCACTTGAATACAATCTTGAATATTCCAAAAAAACCCTAAAATCTAACAAAATCCTTTGCAAAAACTTTCACTTGAGGAATGTACACAACCAATACACTCAAACAACTTTGCCATACACTGTAACAAGAAATTGACTTTTAAAGCACCAAAATACATACAACCTTGATTGAAGAAAGATACTAATACTATCAACATACCTTCAGATCTACAATGCCTAAAACCAAATTGTGAAGAAATGTAGAGAAAAAACATTTCTCCCAAACACCTCTACAATACATAGTTTGATTGGATTAAACTGTGATTGATGTTCAAGGTAAAAATATCCTTGTAATTCTATCTTAAATGGGTGAATGGTTGGAGATCAATCTTCGGGAATTTTTCAAGTTTCTCAGTTTACTCCTTAATGTCAATCCGGGAGCATAGGCTTGTGAAAGATATTGGGGTTGTTTGCCTAAGGGATGAATCTAGAAAGCCAAGCAGAAATGGATGCAAATATAGATTTATTGAATTTATTCAGAAATATAGTTTTCAAACCTCTTGTCACCTATGCGACAGGAACCCAAACTGAAAAGTTTCTAACAAAACAAATTAAAGCTAATGTACAAAACATAAATAATAATTCTTGCTAATACTAAGCTATCAGGAATAGATAAATAATGGAATGTGAAAATGCTAAATAAAGTTCATGCATGTTATTAGACATTCTAATCAACATTCATCTAGAATAATATGCTAAATAAAACTTATACAGAATGGTAAACACATCAATTAAATATGGTTACAAAATGAATTGCTAAATCAAATACACTTGAAGCACAACATAAACACATTAATCACCAAGACATCAAATATTAATAAATAACATATCTAGTAACATAATGATTGAATGATCAAATTGAATTAAGAAAATATCATTACCACACAACACACGGATACTATAACTAGTCACTGGGCAATCGAGGAAGTGGGCCCCACCTTCTCCGATTTCCAGTGATGAAAATAAAAGCTTACTTTACTCTACTCAATACTTATGTAGAACACGATTTCAAACTCCAATATTTTCAATCAAAATGATAGCTTGCAGAAATATATTATCGATTACTAGCTTAAGTCTTTGCATACATATATATAGAGATTATATGTCGCTGAGTCTACAAAATGCTAACAAAAATGATATACGATTGTTTGGGTTGTTATGGCATGCGGCCAAAAACCTTTAAAAGTTTCTTAACAATAGATTTATAGTTTTAGCATTGTTCCAAAAAAAAGTAACAAATAACTCATGACTCATGAAACAGTTCTCATCTTCACTCCACCGATGCTCCCATTGCCACCATGCATCAACCACATAATCATCCCCTATTTTTTCCATAATCACAAGGATAATTAGTAAATAATTAATGGTTTTGATATATCCTTAAGTTCCTATCTTTTCTTTGCATTTTATCAAATATCCCTACTTCCTTAACAAATAGTGACAAGAACTATAGGGAATTCTATGGAAACAAAGAGGTAAAAAGGAAAACAAAGAATGGAAATAAAGACACATTTATCCCTCATCATTTCCCCCCAACTTAGGGTTTTGCATGCCCTCATGCAAAAGGATTATAGGATACACACCAGACAGCCTTTGTACTACACTGGAGATTTCCTTGACCCATATATGTTTCAATGCATGGAGTTGATCTTTATGCTCTTGAATGGGTATACGAGAAGTATCAACAGTCTTTATCTCCTCAAGGGATACTTTAAGCCAATCAATTTATGTTTCCTATGAAGAAGTTAGAACCTCTACATATTAGACCTGTTTCTGTAGGGATTAATTCTCATCAGTCAATTTAGTCACTAGATTTTTCATATCACGGATTTAATCATTGGTTAACAAAGGATTCTCCTCAAATTCCTCTTCTACCTCAAATTCATGTTCTCTTTCTTGTTCATGGTGAAGGACCTCAACATTTTCCTGCTCTTGATCACCCAGCACACTTACTTCCTCTATTCCTTTCTCCTCTAACTCTTGTCCCACTTTTTGATTGTCAACAGGAGGGGCCTTAGACCTACCAATCTCATGCTCTCCAGAATTCTCTAATTTATCACCACTTGGTTGCTTGGTTGGCATGGTTTCAATATGAATTATATTCTCCTCATGAACACCTTCAATGGCAACTGGAATTTCCTCTACAATTGGAGAATTCTAGGGAGGCAATTTAAAGTCTGGCTCGAGCTCTTTTTGATCCAACAAAGTGGCCCTAGAGTCTTCTTTCATTTTCCTTCTCTTTCTCCTTCTAAGTTCCCTAGAGATTGCTTTTGTTTTCTTATTTTTTTAGAAGACTATGGCTAGAATAGTTAAATCACCCACCTCATTAGTTTTCTTAAGGTTCAAAATAGTACTAGCCACATTGGCTAAATTTTCTAGCTTATCTACTTGAATGGTGGGTGGTTTTTTCTTGTCTTGAGAAATTGCAGCCAAGGTTGACCCACTATGTATTGCCTTCTTACCCTTACGGTCGGGTGTGGTAGTCTTTTCACCTCCAAAATCAGGTGTGGTGGTTTTTAAATTTGCCTATTTGACACTAGAACCTTTTTCCTGCCTACCACTCAACCCTGGGGTTTGTCTATCCTTTTTCTTTGAACTACTAGGACAATCCCTTAATTAAAAACCCTCATTAGGTGCATCAGAGGAGTATTCACTTCCATTTCCCTCATTCAAACTAGATCCCTCTTCCTCTGACTTAATAGGATATTTTTCTTTACTAAGGGATCCCTCTTCCTCTGAGTGTTCGGAGGTGTTAGGGAGGTCTTCCTCCACATAATATTTTGGGGTGTCATCTGCAACAAATGAATCCCAATCCCGTGGTGGAGAGAATTTTTTTAACTCCCACAAAATTAACAATTTTATAATTGATGGGCTAATCAGTTCTTATTACCCTTTTGAATTGCTTTCTTCATTTGCATTATAGAAGAATACAAAAAGAATAGGAGATTCACCAAAAAACCCCAACACAAATGTATCAAAAGCTGCATTTGTTTAGCATAGACATACACATACCTCCCTTCACAGGTTATATATTGGATAACAAACCATGCTACATTGTTCCAGGGCAGAGGAAGTGAAGCTAGCTTCATGCCTTGTCTAGAGATGACTTCAACTGACTCCCCTCTTCACAGGAATTTCTTGCGAAGGCTCTTAATATTTCTTGCCTTGGTTGAGTTATCAGGGAAGTAATTCTCACTGGATAGTGGCAAGTCGGTGACCTCTACTATGGCTTTGATTGAAACAGGGATTTCCAAACTGCGGACCCATCCTCATTTGCTATGACATGTCGTCGTGAATTCACATGCTATATTTTCATCATACCCTTGCAGTCTTCTAAATTACACATCCCATCTTGCCTGCTTGAATATTTTATATGCTTTAGCCATTGTCAGAGCCTTTAACTTATTCATATTTTGGGGCTCAAAGCGGTGCCTATGTTTTGCCATAATGCTACCAAGAGGTTTATCTTTGAACCAAAATATGACACTCTCATCAACTTGGAATAGTGTGCAAACAAAAGTTGTTAGCAGATAAAACAAACCACCATTGGTAAGAAAAAGATGTTGGGAACGACTTAGAGCAATTATCTTCAACGGATAAAAATGGCAAGTCGTTAACTGGATTTAGTCGGTAATGTGAAAGGGTAATTATAGTGAGTTACAACCTATACCAAAGGTGGTAGTGGTACTAATGTTATGAGATGGCCGAGGCTAATCAATAAAGAGCTCCGTCATGCGAAATAGATATGGATTCTCAGAAAATAAGGGTAGAATACATAGAAAAGAAAGGCAAAATGAATATAATGACATACAGTACGGTTATGATTTGATAGATCCTATGGTATGATTAGATGGTACATTCCCCCTATCTTAGCATGTGGCCCACCCACGGGACACATCACCATTTATTAAAGAAAATAGAAGATATAAAATGAAATAACAAAGAGAAAGAGAAACGTGAGATATACCAATACCAAACCGCATGTGTACGGAAGATGACATGGAGGCGATGGTAAAAGGAACCAATGGAACATAATGAAGATCCAATCAAATTAGATGATGCAATGTGAGGAGGCCAGTGAAGCAGTGACAAAAGAAGGACGCGTACAATGATGATGAGCAACGTATCATAAAAATGACCACCTAAAGGGATGGGTATGGAAAAACATTTGTACCACCAATGCCAAAATTCCACATGGAAAAGAAAGGTCGAAAGTGAGTAAGGTTAGCATGAAAACAACCTAGTTGAGCAACGATAGAGGAAGTACATCAGAAAAATGGAGCAGCCAGATGGAATGATGAAACAACCTAGAGAATGTACGATCCAGTAAGAACTCGAGGAAGAGCCACAACAAAAGTGGACAACCTGCATGGAGCACAGGCTGCAAAAACTGACCCGGAGCTCCTGTCCAAAAAGTGATAGGAATTGAGTATCAAAACAACTAGGAAGAACGAAGTGCCCAAAGAAATTATTGACCGACAATGAAAAAAACTAGATGTATAAAAGGCCCTTAAGTAGTAGATAATGAAGAACCATCCCTATGTGGATTGAAGAAAAAAAAGGCTGGAGAACATCGAAAAAAGCTCTTGTCACATAAGTGATAGGAGGTTAGATATTTATTATTATTATTATTGTTTTTCATCAATGATAGACTGCCAGTATCCTGGTTTTCATCCTATCATTGTCTAGAAGTGTCGGGAGGCCGGTTTTCGGATGTCAGCCGACCAACAATGCCCAAAGGTTTTCATTGTTGGATCTTTTATTGCAATTTTATTTTATATATATATATATATATTAAGAAATCTATTTCTAAGTAGGCCAAAAGGAACCATAGTGAGTTCCTCCACCATATCACAAAAGAATGTTTATTTGGAAAGGGGTCGCTTGTAAAGTTTTAGGCAATGCCCATTGACGAGAAGATTCCTTCATTCAGAATCCACAGTGCACAATCGAAAAAAACCATTATTGTAGATTGTATGAATTTCATAAGGCCTGAGCCAGTGGGTATGGAACTTCCCCTTGAAATCCTACAATCAGGAATCATAGAGTAATGCCCAATCCCTAGTTTGGAAATTTTGGGATTGGATAAAGAGATCATGCCACTTTGCTTGTTGCTTCTGCATGACTTCTACATGAAAAAGGGTCTCTTGTCACATTTCATCAAGAGAATGGATTTGAGAGATTATGTCCTTCTAAGCCTTACTAAGATTCATCCCAAGCTGAAGTGTTGTACAAAGACTTTTTACTTCAAATGCGATAGGGAGAATAGCCTTATTACCATAGACAATCTTGTAAGGTGTTAAACCAATGGTGCTTTTCCATGTATTGCGGTAGGCCCATACAACTTCAAGAATCCACATGGCCCAATTTCTTTTATGGAGGGAAATGGTCTTGGTAAGAATGTTCTTGAGCTCTTTATTGGTGACTTCAACTTGTCCATTGGCCTGTGGATGGTATGGTGAAGACTTGCGATGGTGAATCTCATATTCATGAACCAAAGAAAGAATGAGACCAGATGCATACTGTGGGCCTTGATCTATGACTATCTCTCGGGGAACGCCAAATCTGGTTTTCTGACTATCTCTCGGGGAACGCCAAATCTAGTGAAGACCTGGGTATAGAGGAAATTGGCTACCTTGGTTTCTCTTGCATGTTTCAAAGCAACAACCTCAACCCACTTGGTGACATAATCTGTACACACAAGTATGTATTCCTTGTTCTGTGATGGAGGGTTGATGGGTCCAAAAACTTCAAGGCCCCATTTTTAAAAGGGTTCAATGGATAACTAAGGGTGCAAGGGAATTTGATCTGAGCATGTGGAGTGGCCCATACGCTGGCATTTATCATAGTGGTGAACATAACGCTTACAATATTTATGGATTGTTGGCCAATAGAAGCCTGCAGTAAGAATCTTTTGAGCGGTCCTGTGCACGGTGAAGTGTCCCCCGCATGGCTCTGTGTGGCATGCATGAAGTATATCAAAGACATCATCTTTTGGTACACACTTCCACATGATATTTTCAATGCCAGTATGGAAGAGAAATCCATTAATCCATGTGTATTGTCCACTAATTCCAACCAACTTATGGCATTCTCTTGGAGAAAAGTGTGGTGGGAACCTGCATGTGACCAGGTGATTTGCAATGTCTACATATCATAGACTCTTTGTGGATATGGAAAAGAGAAGTTCATTTGGAAAGGTTTCATGAACTGGAGTTGGTTCCTCATCATGTTGTTGTAATCTAGATAAGAATTTTGCAACCACATTCTCACGACTAGGCTTATCAAGTATAGTAATGTCAAATTCTTGGAGCAACAATAACCATATAATGACTCTACCAGTTACAATAGGTTTATTCATTAGAAATTGAATTGGAGAATGATCCGTATGAACAAATACTTTATATCCAGTAATATAATGATGAAACTTATTAATTGCATAAACGAGAACTAAGAGCTCCTTTTCAGTTACCGTATAATTTACCTCAGCCCCTGTGAAATTTTTGTTGATGTAGTAAATAGAGTAGAAGATATTATCATCTTTTTATCCAAGGACATCCCCCATCAAGGAATCTAAGGCATGTATGTGTATATGAAAAGGTAGCTCCCATTTTGTCCCTCTGAGTATTGGTGTGGTGGCAAGTTTATTCTTAATGGTCTTAAAAGCTTCTTGGCATTCTGGTGTCCAAGAGAACACATCTTTCACTAGAAAATAAAATAAGGGGGAGGAAATCTTGCTAAAATATTGGATAAACCTCCTATAGTATCTTACATGGCATAGAAAACTACACACATCCTTTTGGCTAGTGGGTGTAGGCAAGTCCTGAATAATCTGTATCTTTTTGGGGTCAACTTGAATACCTTTAGCAGAAATATAATGACCAAGCACTATCCCTTTTGTCATAAGTATATGGCACTTTTCATCACTTAATGACAAGTTGGTATCTATACAATGCCTAAGTACCTTTTCTAAATTTGTTTGAGCCTCTTCATAAGTATTACCATGGACAGTAAAATTGTCCATATACACCTCAACACAATCATTTAAAAGATCCACAAAAATTCTCAAAATTGCTCTTTGAAAAGTGGTAGGGGCATTACATAAACCAAACAACAAGACACTATAGGCAAAGGTACCCCAAGGGCAAGTGAAAGTGGTCTTTTCCTAATCCTTAGTGCTATATGAATTTGGTTGTAACCATTGAACCCATCCAAAAAAGAGAAGAACTTCTTACCTGCAAGAGTGTCCAACACTTGATAAATAAATGGTAATGGAAAATGATCCTTCTTAGTAGCTTTATTTAATGCTCTATAATCAACACAAATTCTCCACTTACCATTTTTCTTAAGAACCACACCTAATAGAGAAATCTATTGACTATCTAAAATAGGATATATAAACTCGACATTTAACAGTTTTTGTAATTCCTTAAGTATTTCATGCAAGGCAAGGTTGAGTCGTCATTGTGGTTGCCTAATTGGATTACTACCTTATTCAATGTAAATATGGTGGGTGCAGGTGTCAGGATGAATGCCACACATGTCTTGGTATTCCTAGGCGAATGCATCTTTGTTTTTTTCTAAGCATGGGGATAAGGTCTTGGATTTGTTCAAGGGTTAACTATGGATTAATATTAAGTGTGCGATTAGGAAAAATTTCCATAGCTTCTGATTGTGTAGGTGAGTTAATGGTTAATACTTGGGAGGTGGATGGCATATCGCTCGAATTTGCAGAAGATGAGAATGAACTATACAAGCAATTATGGGGCAAAAACTAATGCAATGTGATAAAGTGTTGAATAGATCGTGAACTACCCACCAACAAAAAGTTCCCAAAAGGACATTGAGTATTTATACCTGAATGGAGAACCATGCTTTCAAAAATTTCATAAAATGTATACTTATTATGAAGGAAATTAACAAGAACATTACCCTCAGTAGGTTCCTCCATATCTAATGCTTTATCAATTGTTAGAATTGTAAATGACTCATCTAAGTCACTATCAATCCAAATCGGGTCCTTTGTCTCTAACAAAGGTTGCGCTAGTGGGTATAGAATCAATTTTTTTCTTATGCTCACCATTACAAATGACCATTTTCCCCAACCGAAAATTGATAAATGCATCTACGACTACTAACCAAGGTCATCCCAAAATCAAGGGGTATCCCCCCAGCTTAATTTTTGACTACAAAATCACAAATTCAATTGGGTATTCCCATGAATCAATAGAAAGGATTACATCTTCAATCATACCTTCAGGCTTGACCAAAGATCGATCTACCATTTGAAGAACTGTGGGAGTAGGTTTAAGTCCCTCTAATGATAGTCTTTCCTTTGTTTCATTTGTCATAACATTAATTGTAGCACCCAAATCCGCAAGGGTATTAGGAATACTTACTTTACCGATAGATACCTTAATGACATGACTCCCTAGATCTGAGTACTTTGGAATGGTTATGTTCTCAAGCATAAGATCTATGAACTATCCAATAACTTGGATGGTCTTTGGTTCTTTCTTCTTCTTCTTCTTCCGAGTACATAAATCTCAAACTATTTTTGTATAGATGGGGATGTCCTTGATAGCCTGCAACAAAGGAATCTTGATGTTAACATTGTGTAGCTCATTAACAAGATCAAATTTAGGTTGAGAGACCTCCCTTTGTATTGGTTCAGACTAAAATCATTAGAGAAAGGGAGGTTCTTTGGTTGGCTCTACTTTCTGACTCTTCGTTGATTTCTGTAATGGTGGGCCCTTAAAGAGCCTTTCCCAACCTTAATTGAACTCCATCTAGTTCTACTGTATTTATAGGATAGGTGGGGTAACTTGTTGCCTCATTATTATACACTAGTTGGATTACCTTATTGTTGGGGTTTGGATTTAGCTGGGCTAGCATTGATGTAGGTCTTGGTGGTTGTGTTGGATGGTTTGTTGGATTGATGGGTGATGGAGCCCCTTGAAAATTTGTTCCATCCTCAGGATTTTGATGAGTCTAGGGAGTTGTGGGTTTGGGTTTTAGGTTTACTCTGGTCTTATATGAAAAAACCTTGGAGTTCATATCTTGGTCTTTGTTTTATTTTTCGATTGACTCCTTTTTCCGGTCATCGGTCTCTTCAAGTTATAACTTTCGACATCAAATCCTATTGAGTGACCAACCCTCTATTTTGGTTTTACTGGCTAATTGTGTTGAATTATTATTTGGTGGTTATCTTAAGTCGAGCTAAATATTTCCCATTAATAAAGATCTTAAGTCCTTATGTCATGGCCATGGGCTAATCTTCCTAGGATAGGTCCCTTTTAGGATTAATGTTTTTACTTGTGTAGTTCCAGAAGCTCCAATGTGTCGTGTGATCGATGAAGAAAATCTTAACTATCACCCGCCCACCTGCCCTATTTTATCTTGAATTATTTTATTCATTCGGGCTCATAGGCAAAGGACATGTGTTCTTGATGATTGGTTCTCCTGACATTGCTGAGGAGGTGTACAATTGTTCACTAAATCTAGATCAACGGTTGGTGATAATTGAGGTGGCCACATTTGGGTTGTTCCCTACTGACCCGTCTATTTTTGTTGGTTACTAAAGTGACCATGCGAGCTAGTGAGAAATTTCCACATTTCTTCTCTGTGATCGATCTGAGAATTAGTATTGTTGAATGTCATCTTGATTGATAGTTGATTGCAGGTGACATGGATTAACTTGGACTACTCCTCACCATCCCATGTGGGCCTCATTATCCTTGCCAGTTTCTCGACAGGGAAGTGGGTGTTTTCCATGTGGAATAAATTTTAATGTGGAGGGTAATGTGTGTGTTACTAAAGTCTATATATCATATGTGCCTAAAGATATTTTAATCTAAGCCCTTGATATTGTGAGAGAAAAAATATTGAAGCTAGTTAAGTAGTGTGTATGATGATGCTGCTAAATTCAATCTCAATTGCTCCCTATCCTCCCATTGATAAAAGTTGCATGTGAGTTATGGCTCATAGGGGCAAGGGAATATAGACACGTGGATTTGGATTGAAAATAGAGAGAGATGGTAGGGCTCGCATGTTACGAACATTTGCTTCCATGTGGCCTCTTGTCATTGGGAAATTGTTTCGGTTGTGTACATTTGGATGTTTCATAATAAGCAAATTAAATCTAGATCAGGGATCAATCAACTGGTTGAATAAATCAATGGTCAGTATTCAAAAAAAAGTTGATAGCATGTAGGCCATTCTGGTTTGTACAAGGGAGTCTTAATAATTGAAAGGAAATTGAGCTACCGAAGTAAGGAAGTGCATGGTTATTAATATTTACATCAAAGTTATAATTTGGTAATACAAGTACACTCAATACACTCTACGAGCTAAGATTGCGGTCACTCAAAAAAATTTAACATCGGAACTAGGGATGTCAACCTATGCAAAATAGTAAGTCAATTATCATTTTCCTTTTGGAATTACTGAGAGGTTTTGTTTTCTCAAGCTTAAGGCTGTTAGGTTTTTTTTTCTTGGTTCGATTGTTAAGTTTGAAATTTATAAAAGGGGATTTCATTAATTCTACATTTGAATAATTTGTGCCAAACCAAAAAAACCTGTTTGATTATATTTCTTGCATTATAAACCCTAAAGCAAAAACATCTTCATCCAAAGGGGAATTTTTTGTTCCCAAGAGACCTCTGAATGAAGACCTTATGGATTAGTTACCACCTTCCACTAGTGATAAACCTAGAGGTCAATTGATTCCCAGGGGACCATAAATAGCAGAAGGTCTGTTTGACAAAAGAGGTTCTATCAAAGATGCTAAATTTCCCTATATTGGATGGGAATTGTTTTATGGTTGGTTCAAGAACATAAACATGGGTGTCCCAGTGGGAAACCCTTGGAACTATGATCAGGGAAAGTTAATTGTGCCAAATTTTTATATGGATGTTGACTTGTTGAAGGCAATAGCTGCTAACTATGACCCAGTCATGAGGACTATCATAACCTTTGATGAAAAAGAAATGGTTAGCATCATTAAGGAGGAACTGGGTCTACTTTCAAGCTCACTAAATGGATTGATGAAATGTGTAAGATAAATGAAGAAGCTCTTAGACAAGAGTATGAGAAGACCAAGGCTTCATTTAGGGTCCATTTTTTACCAATATTTCTAGAAGAAATTATAGGACAAAAGATTGTGATAGGATCACATGATAAGGAGCCTTTCCCAGTCAATTATTTTGTTCCTTATTTCAAGAGGACTTTCTATTGCATTTGTCAAATAATTGGTTATGATCCTATTTCTAGAATCCCAATGGCTTTGATGTATAAGCCTACCCATATCCAACATCCCTAATATTGTGCAAAATATGATTATTCATGATTTATTTCTAAAAGAATGCATGAGGGGTTGGTTAGATTAAAGAAAGGAGAATCTGGGGTAGGATGCAACTAGTACTCACTACTGATGCATATGTTCTTATACAAGGGTGCAATGAAAAAATATTGATTTGGAGAGAAAGGCAGATGATTAGGATCTACCCATGCAATGTTAGACCACTATTTTGGACAAGGATGACATGACGTATGATTATGTCACTTTCCAGAATTTGTTTGCTAATGAATTGAAAAAAGCTTTGATTGTGAGGTTTCCTAGAGTTCCTATTGCTTTACATGACTTCTTGAGACCAAAGGAAAGAAGACCTGAGATAGGCATTGATCATAACTGGGGAGATGTTATTTCACTCCCTGATTTTATTGTTTTAAGATTATATGGTTCTAAGGTAGCACCTCATTTGTTGCCAAGATTTTTTCTTGAAATAATAGGTTTCCTAGAGGTTATGTGGCAATCAAGAAACATTGAGAATGAACATTTGTTAAATCAGGGAAAGGGAACTTTCTTTCCTTTATACACTCTTTTTTTTTTCTGATTTTATGATGACTAAAGGAGGTTGGAATAGTATCATTGAAGTTCTCAAAGGATACCACATAAAAAGGACAATTAAGAGGGTCAGATATGATCCTGAAGATTTTATGGCCTGGTTGAATGAGAGAAACAAAAGCTACAAGTATGTACATGTTTTCCATTATCTAGAGGATGTACTAAGGAATATATCTGATAGTGTGGAGCAAGAAAAGAGGTTGGTGAGGTGGATTGCATTCAATAAGATGCAAAGGAAGATAAAGTAGGAAGAGCCTGATTTCAGGATCCTCCTTGAGGTTGAGAACATAATTCAAAAGGTAGAGCACGTTACAAGAAATTTTGATTCAATAGTAGGCCACCTTGAAACTAAAGGGGTGGTTAGTACAGATAAAGGGAAAGCTCCAATTTCTGAAAAAGAAAGTGGAGAAGTAATTTTTGGGGAGTCTACATCACAAGCCCCTAAGGAACCAAAAATAAGGTTTTTCATAAGAAGAAAGGGTAAAAGAAATAAATATGATGAACCCTATGTTCCCACTCAGCATGAAGAACATATACCTCCTTCTCCTATGTTACAAGTACCACCCCCATCTCCACCAAGGTTGGTAGTGTCTGAGATTGTAGGTGTTGATTCTCCACCACCTAGTGAAATACTACTTGGGGAACCACTATTGAAAAAATAGAAAACTATGACCACTAGTCTAGTGGATTATGATGATGAAGGCTTTTATGATGATGTTTGGGTATCTGACCAAGAAATATAGGAAGGAGTGCTAGCTACATCTGTAGAAAGGGAAACTAGTCAATTGGGAAAAAGATTAATTAATGTTGATCTCAGAGGGATAAATGGGAGTGATGACAAGAGAGTTGAGGCATGTACCAAATTCTTGGATGATGACTCATTTGTGAAGACTCAAGCTTTTATGGAATTTTCCTATAGGGCTAAACGAGATGAGTATGTAAAAAGTTTAGTTGTGGAGAGGAGCCTACATACAGAATTGCCTGATACTATCATTCAGAAAAAGGTATTGAATGAGATGAGATCCAGGTTTCAAAACATGACTGCAAAGGAAGGTCGATAATTGGTGAGAACAAGTGGTATCTTGTTGCTAACAGAATGGGATCTCACCTCAACCATTACTTTTGACATAATGAAAAATGGGACAAACCACTCTATGATATAGAGGAAGAAGTTGCACTTGCATTACAAGGGCCTTCTTTCAATGAAGAGTGGGAAGAATTGGATATTTGGTATTTAGTTTGAAGCACAAGAAAACCATACATTGCTGAGCCTCCACCTAATTACAAGGGATGCCTAATAATCAATACTATATCAGAGACATCAGCCTTGGAAGCTGTAAATTTGTCTATTCATGTTGCACAATTCACAAGGGCTACTATGGAGTCTCTGACAGTTGAGAAGGATAAAATTAGAATAGAATTGAAAAATTTGTTGGTCAAGTATGAAAATCTTGAGAGGAATAATATGAAATTACATACAAAGATAGCATTGTTAGAGGATTTATTGCAAAAAATGCAACCTGGAAAGCTCAAACAAGATTATATTGAATCTCCCACTACTATACAAGAGGATATATCCCCTAAAATTACATCTGATATAAGTAATTCATGGGCAATTGTGCCATATAATATGGGAAATGTTCCCATTTCAATAGTAGAACCCAATATATCAGAAGGGTCACAGGATGAAGGGGATGCCAAAAAGGAATATTTGCTTAGACAATTAAGTGAATATAGAGAAAGGTTTCAAATTCATGATGAAGATACTTTTAAGAGAAACATGAGGATTTTCACAACAATCCTGCAACACTTGAACAAAAAAGTGAATATCAAACTAAATAGTATTCACTATAGCTATTCGTTCATGGTTGATCCCATAACAATGTTTAATATCGACAGAGAAAAAGCCATCCCACTTATGGAAATTTGGATCCCTAGAAAACAAGACTTGATGTTGATGGGGATTGGGGTAAAGCAAGATCCTAATCCTCCTGAGAGGTTTATACCTACTATTCTTCTGGTAAATAAGATTGAGGAATATAGAGGGAATTTTGAAACATTGGAGAACAAGATAAGGGAATTGGTGAAATATTTCCATGAATCTCATCATGGACTTCTCCCATCTATCTTAAGGAGTGATGGTAGCATTAAGACTTTTCTGGAATGGAGAAGTGAAGTAAACAATGTTATTTTAGATCAAGCTATAAAAATTTATCAGAAATTTGATATGGACACATTGACAGTGAATATGGATATGTTAGTCCATGTTGAGACTGTATTGCTTGAATTTGATAGGGAAACTAACTAGATTATCACCAAATATGCACCTTATAGACAAAGGGCTGATGAAGTAATGAATTTTGATTGGCCCACAGAAGAAGAATTCCTAGCATGGAAAGTCAGATATTTGGAAGGAGTGGGGTTTTACACTAAGGATGGCAAGTTAATGGTTTGAAAGTTTGAGGTCTACAACTGTGGTGAATAATAAATAGATGGGAATGCACTACATAGCCTAGATTTAGTATAGATTATGCTTATGTTAAAGTATGGAAAATATAGTGCATCTTATTCAAGGTTGATTTGATGACAGTACTGTAGATGTGGTCTTACCTTTTGTCTCTTTCTCTTTTCCTCTTGATTTTCCTTCTTTTCATTTTTGGTGCATGGGCATAAGTTTTGAGGTAACTGATCAGTTGAACCCATTTTGAAGATTGGACCTGATCTCCTACAATGAATATGGACTACATTCATTTCTTCACATGTCTCCCACCTCTTGGAGTATGTTGTAACTGAATTAAAGAATCTTTGATGTAGCAGTCCAATCGGGTTTTGACATGTGTACTTTTTGGCTTGAGGCTTATTTTTTCTCCTTCATTTCTATAAGAAGGAACTCAGGGCCAAGAAGTAGGGGTTCGTTGTTTTATGCAATTGACACAGTGAATTGTAAGAGATATACTAAGTATGTTTTTATAATTTTTGTCTTAAGTTTGAGAGTTCGTAATTTTGTATGTAGTTTGGATAATAGCAAAGCAAAACATATACTGAGAAATACTAATTTCATGGCTATTGTCTCTCCTTGCGTTCGTTTTATGAGTTATGAATGAAATTAATCCAAGATATCTTTTATTAATCTCCATTGTTTACTAGTGGATGTTTGATTTCATTATTGCTTATTGATTCAATGCATTAATGTAAATGCTTGGATGAGATTAATAACTCATAAGAATCAAGTGCTAGGATATTGATAAGTAGTATTAGTCATGAATGTAATAGGAGAATGTTGTAATGCAATATCTCTTGAAATTATATGTTGCTATTCATGAATTTTTATATGATCATATAGGCTGGTTATGACTTCATGCTCAGGATAAAGGTACTAGTTCATGGGAAGTATTCATGATTCATTTTTTGTGTTGATTCGCCAACTAATCATTTTTATTTGACAAACTCTTGTGGTTACTATCGTAGTTGTTTCATGTTACAATCCCACCTCCTCATGTTTTTAGTATAATACATTGATGAATGAGCCACCAACTTATTTAATATATTAGGATCTTGAACAGCTTAATGAGAATTATCTATTATTGGCAATGTATTTGATTATAATCATATGAATTTAGAAGTATGCATTATGGGATAACCCTCCCAAGTTTTACAGAGCTCGAAGTGTAGGATTATAGGTTTTTTAGCTTCCACTCGTTCATTGGCCAATCCATTTAGAATACTAATTATTAGAAATGGTAAAGTCCATAGGCATTTCTGGAGATGAGTTTTGTTCTTAAAAAATAACCAACAACGAGTTGAGCAACCAATGATGGTAGGGATGGAAGAAGTTGTTGTGACTGCTGGTATGGGTTGATCATAGGAGGAGGTGTAAATTGAGATTGTGATGGGAATGGTTATTGTTGGTATGGTGACGGTTGTGGCGATTGTGGCCTCCATTCCTACTGACCCAGATGTGATGTATACTGATATTACGACATCCATTGAGGGTATGGGGGTTGTTTCCAACCCCCATACCATCCCAGTTTATAAGAATTGGGATGGCTAGGTCTAGGGGCAAGATAATCATTCATTGTGCTAGGGTGCATTACTCGAGGTGGAAAAGGTCACCTAAGATCCATGTAATAGACAAGTTCCTCAGAATATTCCATTTCAAGCACACCTATAGGAAGAGGACTCAAGGTAGAACTCCTAATGACTTCTTCTAGGGATGAGATGTTTGTCCTATTGTATGGGAAATCCTCACTATCGTGTCTCTTGCAAAACATTGGACAAAAAATGACCAAGGACTTCTTGGCTTCCTCTTTCCTCCTATGGGTATAAAGAGTGTTTATCTGTTTACCCATATGACTCAACAAATCTATTTTAAGATCCTTAAGTAAATTTCCTATTTCATGCTTCATTATACATGTCGCATTACCTATAGTATAAGGCTTACTTGGATAGTTCCTTCTCGAATGCTGAGACCTCGAATAGTTCTTGCAAATATCACATATATCATCAAATCCCATTTTGGAGATATTTCCTTTGCCTATTAAAATGAATGCTTCCATAACATCATCTCTTATCCCTCTAAGAAACAACATTTTAACATCATCATTTATTCCCCGTTGACGAGACCATTGAAGACTAAACATGAAGTGTTCAAGGTAGTCCTCCACGGACTCATCTTCCTTTTGTGTCATATGGAAAATTTCATCCCAAACCTCCTTTGTTTTGCAATATTCTTGGTACTTGGTTAGGAATAATTCCTTCATGGCTTCCCACATTTTGATGTTCCTAAGGTTCATAAACCATCATAGGGCAGCATCCTTTAATGTAGCTGGAAATAGTTTGAGTTTCTGTGCGTCATTTTGATAATCATAGTTGTGCAACAACACATCAAATTCAAACAAAAACATGTCAAGATCCTCAATCGAAAGACCATGAAAAATGAGCAAAGCAGAATGAGGAATGTTCTTCATAGGAGCACCTTGTTCAAGATGTGTGATTGGAAACTCAAAGGTAATCAGATTATTGTTGGCCAATGCCTTATTATGATTTTTTTCATTGTTGTTTTTGTTGTTATTGTTGTTGGGATCCATGACTTCTAATTCCCAAGGGGTAAAATAGGTTTTAAACAGCTCTTGGGTTTCTGAAAATGGACCAGCTTTAGTCTCGTAAGACTCTTAGAAGAATTTTTCAACCTTTTTGCATAATATCTTAGAAGATCTTGGATGAGTACCTACAGGAGTCTCAACAATAGTGGTCTCAATAGCACACTTCTCGAGATCAGGTTCGGGTAATTCTAATGGTTGCAACTTAGTTTCTAGTTTTTCTTGTGTGGAACTACTTCCTTCAATGGGTGATTTTGACTTGTCTTGTGGTTCTTTGGATTGTGGACCCTCAATGGATGGTTTTGATTTATTTTTGGTTTTCTTGGGTTATGAACTACTTCCCTTTTCTTCTCTAATGAATCTTCCTCTACTATCTCTACTACGATTCATGCACCTAAATGACTTAAAACAATACAAATAAGGAGTATTCACCTAACAAGATCGACAATTGTACAGGCTTTCTTCGAGACATATTGGTCCTAACTCAACTTGCTATAATTTCAGGACTTTAATATATTTCCCTGGCAATGACACCAAAATGATTGGATTAAACTATGATTGACATTTAGGGTAAAAATATCCTTTTAATTCTATCTTAAATGGGTGAATGGTTGGAGTTCAATCTTTAGGAATTTTGCAAGTTTCTCAGTTTACTCCTCAATGTCAATCCGGGAGCGTAGGCTTGTGAAAGATATTGGGGTTTTTTTCCTAAGGGATGAATTTAGAAAGCCAAGTGGAAATGGGTGCAACTACACATTTATTGTATTTATTCAGAAATTTGGTTTTTAGACCTCTTGTCACCTATGCGACAAGAACCTGAACTGAACAGTTTCCAACAAAACAAATTAAAGATAATCTACAAAACATAAATAATAATTCTTGCTAACACTAAGCTATCAGGAACAAATAAATCATGGAATGTGAAAATGCTAAATAAAGTTTATGCATTTTATTAGATTTTTCTGATTAACATTCATCTAGAATAATCTGCAAAATCAAAATTATACAAAATGGTAAACACATCAATTAAATCTAGTTACAAAATGAATTGCTAAATCAAATACACCTAAAGCATAACATAAACACATTAATCACCAAGACATTAAATAGTAATAAACAACATATCCAATAACATAATGATTGAATGATCAAATCGAATTAAGAAAATCTCACTACCACACAACACATGAATACTATAACTAGTCATTGGGTGATCAAGGAAGTGGGCCATGCCTTCTCCAATTTCTAGTGAAGAAATAAAAGCTTACTTTACTCTACTCAATACTTATGCAGAACACAATTTCAAACTCCATTCTTTTCAATCAAAATGATAGCTTGCAGAAATATATTATCGATTACTAGCTTAAGTCTTAGCATACATACATATAGAGATTATATGTCGCTAAGTCTACAAAAGACTAACAAAAACGATAGACAATTGTTTGGGTTGTTATGGCCTGTGGCCAACAACCTTTAAAAGTTTCTTAACAATAGATTTATAGTTTTAGCATTGTTCCAAAAATAAAGTAACAAATAACTAATGACTCATGAAACATTTCTCGTCTTCACTCCACCGATGCTCCCATTTCCTCCACACATCAACCACCTAATCATCCCTTGTTTTTTCCATAATCAAAAGGATAATTAGTAAATAATTAATGGTTTTGATATATCCTTAAGTTCCTATATTTTTTTTGTATTTTATCAAACATCCCTACTTCCTTAACAAATAGTGATAGGAACTATAGGGAATTATATGGAAAGAAAGAGGTAAAAAGGAAAACAAAGGATGAAAATAAAGACACATTTATCTCTCATCACAGTTCACATACTAGTGAACACAATTTATTTTGTACAGTGATCCAACACACCAAATTATGGGTACAACACCTCTGAACACTTTTGATTGGCATAGTTGAAATTTATGGGAAGATCTTCAACCTAAAATAAATTTGAAGCGACACCAAAACCCTACTCTTCAACCTAGAACACACTACAACACACTATTTCCTCTTTTTATCAAATTTTCTTAAAATCGCTTGGAAACCAAGAACCAAGAACACATCCTCATAATATACATCACTTCATCAACCATAGATAGAAGCTTATAAAAGAAACACTGAGGTTGACACTAATAGCTTACTAATGAAAACATAATGCAACTAATCAAAGCCTCATCAATGCAAAAACACATACTCTTGCAACAATATTCTTCTCATACAGTTGACACTAATGACAAAACAGACTTTTTGACATCAATGAAAACACCAACTATTCATACTTGCAACAATACCCCCCTTTGTCATTGATGGCAACACATGATGTGAAAAACCATCAAAGGCACAACAACTCTGCACCATACCTATTTCCTTTTCTCTTTTCTCCCCCTTTCACAACACACTTATTAATTTCTCCAACTTATCTTTCTCATATGTCACACTCTCCCTCTTTGTACATGATCTCATTTCCCTTTGTTTTTCACATTACTCTATCCCTCTTTGACATCAATAGAAAAGGAAAAAATATTCACATCACTTATGTTTCCCCTTTAACATCAATCAACCTACTTGCAACTTATATTCCTTTACTACTCAGTATACTACCCCTTAGGAGCACACGCCATACTACACTAATTAGAAACCACTGCATAATGACAACACACACTCTTTCTAACTACAACAACTAACAATGTCACTACCTACTCCCCTTGAGAGGTAGCCAACAACATCAGTCTAGACAAAAGAATGGATCTTGAAATCCACTAGAGTGATGCATCTCCTTATGCATATAGTTAAAAAAAGGAGGGGAAATGACCCCCAAATTCTCTTGGAGATAATCAAAAGTATCCTTAGGAAGAGACTTAGTAAATATATCAACAACCTAATCCTTTGTAGGCACATACTCAAGCTTTATTTAATTCTCAAAAACCTTCTCTCTCATACCATATTGAGATATGTTTTTTCCTTGAATGCATTACCAAATTCTTTGAAATATTGATATAACTTGTATTGTCACAAAATATAGAAATTGGTTCATCATATACAACCCTAATATCCTTCAATGTTTGCCTCATCCACAACACTTGTGTGCAGAAATATGCTACTACAATGTACTTTTCTTCTATAGTAGATAAAGACACTAAATCTTATTTCTTGCCTAGCCATGACACTAGTTTGCATCCAAGAAAAAATGCACCACCACTTGTACTATCATCCACACAACCAACCAAATCTGCATCTATGTAAGTACTCAAAGTAAAATTAGTATCCTTTAGATACCACAAGCCATTATCCAGAGTGCCCTTCAAGTATCTAAATATCCTTTTCACTACTCCAACATGTGACTCTCTAGGATCTTATTGAAGTATAGCCACAAGAAAAAATGCATTCATGATATCTAGTCTAGTAGCAGTTAGATATAGCAGTCCACCAATCATTGATCTATACTTTCTCTCATCAGCCTTAGGAGATTCATCATTCTTGCTCAGCTTGCAACTAGTAACCATAGGAGTACACACTGGTTTAGAATCTTCTATTCCAAACTTGTTCAACATTTCCTTGACATAATTTGATTGTGAAATAAAAATACCTTTATTTGTAGTCCAAGGAAGAAATTTATCTCCCCAAACATAGACATTTCAAACTTTTTCGACATTTCTTCTGCAAACTTCTTACACATAGCTTCATTTCCTTCAAAGATTATGTCATCAACATATTAAACCACAATCAAGATTTGATATTTTTCAATTTTAAAGTAAAGATTTCTATATATAGCACCTTTATTAAATCATTTCTATATCAAATACCTATCCAACCATACATACCAAGATCTAGTAGCTTGTTTCAATCCATGCAATGACTTCTTAAATCTACAGACCATATTTGGTTTGTTTGATAACTGAAATCCTTTCAGTTGTTCTATGTATACCTCTTCTTCTAGTTCTCCATTCAAGAAAGAAGACTTCACATCCATTTGATGAACTTTGAAATCCTTATGTTCTACAAAATCCAAAAACATCCTGATAGCTTCCATTCTTTCCACCAGAGAAAATTTCTCCTCAAAATTTATTCCTTCAACTTGTGAGTAGACTTTACACACAATCCTTGCCTTGTTTCTTACCACTTCTCCATTCTCATTTAGTTTATTTCTGAATACCCACTTAGTTCCAATCACTTTTTTATTTTTGTCTTGGGACAAGTTCCCAAGTCTGATTATTCTGAATCTGCAATAGCTCTTCTTCCATAGCCTTGATCCAATATTCATCTTCCCATAACTCAATCATTGTTCCAGGTTCAACTTTGAAATGTAAACATATACTTACTTATTCTTCAATACATTTCCTTCTTGTCAGTACGCCTTTGCTCTTATGTCCAATGATCTGATCTTCAAAATGATTCTTCTACACATACTTAGGACTTTTAGGAGTCTTTTTCAAAGCTTCTTCCTCTCCAATCTATAGTTCTTTTTCTTTATCTTTTTCTTCTTCTTTGCAAGAAGACTCATATGATTCATATCCATTTATCATGATTGAATTATTTTATAAATTTTCATCAACCTTGACACTTGCACTTTCAACAATATTTCTCAATCTCTTGTTGTAGCACCGGTAACCTTTGCTTCTAGTAGAATATCCAAGCATGATATCTTCATTAGACCTTGCATCAAAGTTTCCTAAGTTATCTCCATCTCTTCTAATATAAAATTTAGTTCCAAAAACTCTGAAGTACTTGACAATAGGAATACTTCCATACCATAGCTCATTGGGGGTGTTTATGTTGTTTTCTCTTGCTTGAACTCTCTTAAGTATATAAACAATAGTATGAACTACTTCTCTCCATTAGACTTTTGGTAAATTAACTTATTTCATCATTGCTCTTCCAGCCTCTTGAACAGTCATATTCTTTCTTTCAACCACTTTGTTCTATTGAGGATTCCTAGGGGAAGACAAGTGCCTCTTTATGTCATGATTCTCACAAAAGATGCTAAATTCATTGGAGGTGAACCCTCCACCTCTTTCAGACCTACAACATTTGATTTTCATATCAATTTCATTCTCAATCATAACTTTAAATTCTTTAAAATTATATAGAGATTTTAATTTTTCTTTGAGAAAAGTAACCTATGTCATTCTAGAACAACCATCTATAGACAGATAAAAATGACCTAGGCCTACAAGCTCTATTTTTACCACTTTCATCCTAGCATAATTATGACATTTAATTTTGTCCTTGGTCCACATTCGACTATTAATTAAGTAATTCATTATTATTTAATTAATTTGGGTCTATTGTATTCTTCATTATTATTAAATAAATAAATTATATTTATTTATTCAATACGTCATTAATTGTCTATTGTCTTCTTGAAATTAAATTAATTAATTACCTTTATTCATTTATTCTTCCTCATTATTAAATACATGAATTTTATTTGTTTATTTAATGTCACTAATTCTCATAATTAAATGAATTTATTAATTTATTTAATTACCAATCATAATCCTCTAAATTAAATAATTATCTTTAATTATTTAATTACCTAATTTAACATTTCTCTCATTTAAAAAAAATAAAATTATTTAAAATGATTTCGTTTTATTAACTGTCACTTCATTTTAGTAAATAGTTTGAAAAAGATTATTTATTGTCGAATAAAATCCTTATTTGAATTAATTTAATTCAAAATGGTAATCTTCTTCCAAAAATCAAGTAATTGAGCAAATTCTTGATTTTTCCAAATCTGTTTTTCAGTTCAACTCTTATCTTCTTGATTTTTGAAAATCTTTATCCTTTTGACTAATTCTCACATTTATTCTCAACCGCCGATTTGATTTTATCAAATGACATCTTGACCACTCATTTAACAATCTTTCCCTAACCCTAATTAGGGATTGTCACATGAAATCTTGTCCACTAATTTTAGGCTTTGACAACTTTTAATCTCATTCGTCCATGCAAAATTACATTCTTTATAAAATGTCAATTTTTCTCACAATTTGAAGACAACTTCGTTATTATAGAACCACTTTATCATTATTATTGCACCACTTCAATTTAGAAACCACTTCATTATTATAGACGTTTTTCATTTTACTTTGCATTTTAGCATATTCATTTGTCATTCAAATCCTTCACAACTTGAATAGGACAATGGCATAGTCAATTTTCTCACACACACAAATCTGAGGGCAACAATCATACGTTGCAAGCTAGGAGGTGTTATGGAGGTGAATCATGGAAGCTTCGAAGGATATCTGGTATAACCATTCTTGTTTTATGCTTTCTTTGTGCTTCATAATCTTCTTTGGGTTTTATTTAATCTAATCATGCTAAATCCATCACCCGAAAAATAAACCATTGATACATTGGTGAACCCGACGCATTTTTTTTTTGGGTAGTTTTCGTACAATTTTCGGTTTTTTCTTCTTCTTTTTGCAGGTATAGGTATGGAAAACTGCAATTGCTTAATGAAACGATGCATTTGTTCTACCGAACCACATTTGATACATCCCACGATGCATCTAACAATACGAGTCGCATCCGCTACATTCTACGTCGCATCTGACTATCAACATCAAACCACAACCGCCTGTCAAAACCATGATGCATTTGTGGGTTCAAAAGCCGCATCCACCTGTCAAAACCGTGATGCATTTTTGGGTTCAAAAGCCACATCTGCTTGGTAATACGATTTTCCATTTTTTTCATTAACTTCTATACTTTCTCGTTTTGATTTGTCATTTTTGTCTTGTTTTGTTTTCACTAATGTTTTGTTTGTAGCTATGTTTAGAGGGGGATAACTTAGTTTTTGCAGGACAAAGCATAGAAGACCAAAGAGAAAACAAAACAATAATTTTTTCTATAGGATGAAACCCAAAGACACAAACGAAACTACCAACCATTTTCATACGGGACCTTATGAAGATATAGTTTTTTTAAAAAGCTTTCTGTTTGGTAGATAAAAAATTGTCATTTGGGTTTAAAAATTAACCAATGTTTTTCGTGTATGTTCATGTTAGTTTAGAACCCCATGATTCAGTATATCGAAGTATCCTCTCCCCTTACGCATTCGTGTGATCTTGGGTGTAAGAGAAACGATTGCTGCTTCTAGAACTTGAGCCTATCTTGGTGGGAAAAAGTACTCACCCCAAGACGACTCAGATCAGTAACACACTAAAGCCAAGCGACTTCCAGTTGGTATATAAAAGTGGATTTTTGGGGGAAACCCCAGAAATGATGCTCACTATTCTGATGAGAAGGGAAGAAATGGTCTCTCTCCGTACTGGATGGTGCCCCATGAATGGAATGCCCTTACTAAAATTCTTGTTGTAGTTTTTCCAAAATCCTTTCTATTTGTTGGTGCAGCAAGTTTGGACCTATGAAGTCATCTTACATATTTACGGTTCATGTGTGGAGATGAGATGTATGCCATTGGATTTTCATGGGTATAGTAGCTTGGCTACCCTGTATAAGTGAGTGTCATGGAGGGGAGATGGTGGAGTCAAGCTACTAGTCATTTGCCTTGAATATGTGTAGCTAGATTTATCCAAGTAAGAACTCAGTAAATATTGTCCAACAAAGCTTAGGGTGTAATTTTTCTCTGATTTAAACAGATCCATCACATCAAACTAAAAACACATTGTATTATGTGATTGTTTTGTTGTATTCATCAAACAACTTGATCATCAAAATGGAGTCAGTCGAAACACCATCTTTAGAAAACCGCAACTATCAAATAGAGTTGCAACTGTTATTTTTAGAGCTGCATATGTATCTGCGAGCTGTAACTGTCAAACAAACCGCTGGATGTGTCTCTCAACAGTTTATAGCTTTCACAGAGTCTAGTTTCAAACATGTGTATATGTGAGCTGCATGTTGAGAAAATGTTTCTCAACTTCTAGCTTGAAGCCCCTGTTTTCTTTCCTTGGCGAAATTCTAGTGTTTTTGCAGTTTACTGTCGTACCGTGCCTGGCCTCATCTTAGCCTCAACCGCTTTACCGTGGCGGTCTTCTCTTACCCTAGCAATACCACGGTGGAAGGGTAGTGGTCACCTCTTTACCACCCGTAGTATTGTCCCTAACCGCGGTGGTTGCGGTTGGCTTCAGTCGGCCTATTTCTCTAGCTACCATCGTGCCATGGATGGTTAAGTCCCTGACCGCAGTGGTCATGGTGTGACCGCCTACGGTCAGCCCGACCGTTACCATCACACCGTGGGCAGTGGGTCCACTCACTGTGGTGATCGCAGAGAGGCCGCCAGTGGTCTGGCTGACAGTCACCACTCTATCGTGGGGTGGTCTGTCAACCCCCACGGTATCACGGTTTGACCGCCAATGGTCCATCAGACCGGCTACCTCATTATTATGGCTAGTGTCAACCCAGATGGTGGTAGTGCAGGATAGTTAGTGGACGAGTTCGGTGGAGTCTAAGGGTGAGCTCGGTCGAGCTCACCGCATTACCGTGGGTTGACTCGGCTGATGCTCCAATAGCGTGGGCAAGTCATGGATGGGCTTGGTTGGCCAAACTACCACACCACGAATGGGTCGGTTCGACTCGGTGATAGCGTGGGGAAGCTTGAGGGAGCTCTCCAGAGCTCACCACTTTATTGCGGGTGGGTCATCTTAGCTCGGTGGTAGAGTGGTAGTGACTTCAATGGGTCAGATGGGCTCAGACCAGTGTTTAACCGAGTTGGACTCAAAGTCAAAGAGCGACAACGAATGTAAGATGGGCAAGTGGCACTTTGACTACAATTTGGTTGGTCAAAGGAATTTGTGGCAACAAAAGTAATTGCAGGCTAACTTAGGCTAGTGAGCATGACCCGATTTGGGTGATGGCATTAATGCCTAGGTGGCTCAATGTAGGGATATCGACATGGGAAGATTGGTTGCGTGATCAGATGACAGATTCATGTACCTGGTGATTGGTAATTGATTGATAACATTTGAATGCATTGTATGACTTGATAAGTCGAGTACATCAAAGAATGAATAACTTCGAACTATATGTTAGAGATAACATTGTAATAGTGAGATAGAACTTGGATGAATTGTTGTGAGATGATCAAAGAAGATTGAACATTGTATGTAACTATTTTTGTTATTGTAATACAATTGTCTTGACTTTGTGTGGTGGATTTTTTACCTATAAAGGTTTTCCCACGTATATCTTGTGTCAACTGTGAATGCTTAATTATGTTATATATTTTATTGGTTGTATTCATATCAAGTAGTTTTAGAAGCTATTAGAACCTATTTATGCTCTTCTCCTCTATTGTATTAGTGTTAAGGGAATGTATCCCGCATTGTTGGGTCATTTGATCCATGTTTGTTTTTCTCTTCAAGTGGTATTAGAGCCTGGCCCATTGTGTTATCCTTGAGAGACAGCTCAGTTTTTTGTGCTAATACTATTTCACTGGGAGTCTTGCATTGTTGAAACTTGTTTCTATTTGAGATGGTGAGTACATCAAGTAGAGTAGATATTGAAAAGTTTAATGGAAGCAACTTTGAGTTATGGAAACTCAAAATGGAAGACTTGTTGGTGGATAGAGACCTCTGGTTAGCAGTGTCTGGAACTAAGCCACAAAGAACGATGCAAGAGGCCTGGGATATTGCTGATAGAAAAGAAAGAGGTCTGATAAGACTGAGTCTAGCTGATTTTATACTCTTGAACGTCCATGAGGAGAATTCTATAGCTTCATTGTGGAAGAAGCTTGGTGATATTTATTAGGAAAAGTCTCTGGTAAATAAGTTATTCCTGAGGAAGAAGTTGTACTCCTTGAAAATGGATGAAGGTGCATCTATTGCAGACCATCTGAACTCGTTTAACATGAGTGTTACTCAGCTGGCATCTGTAGGTGTAAAGACTAAGGAGGAAGATATTTGCATGCTCCTGTTGTGTCCATTACCTGACAGTTGGGATCATCTAGTGATGGCTATTGGAAGCACAACCACTGCATTCAAGATGGATGGCATGGTTTCTTTTCTCTTGTCTGAAGAAATGCGAAGGAAGTCTTCTGAGATGACCAAAGAGGCTCTTGTTGTTCGAGGTAGACCAAAGGAGAAAGGCAAGAAGAAAGACAAGAAGTCGAAATCCAAATCTATAGGAAGATCAAAGTCTCTTGGTAAAAAGTTCAAGGTGAGATGCTGGAATTGTGGGAAACCTGGTCATATCAGGAAGGACTACAAGGAGAAGAAGAAGAATGCTTCTGACAATGAATCTTCTCAAAGTAATGCAAATGCCTTCATTGCAGTAACCTTGACAACTCACGCATCAGATGATGTTTGGTTGGTTGACTCAAGTGCGTTTTTTCACATGACGTCCAATAGAGAATGGTTCTCTAAATACAATAAGTATGATGGTGGAAAGGTGTACTTGGCAAGTGATTCAACACTGGAGATAGTTGGCAGAGGAAGAGTCATAATTCAATTTCCTGACGAAAGAGTCAAAGGTATTGGTGGAATACTTCACATACCAGGTCTGGCTCGAAATATTCTTTCTGTCAATAAGTTAAATGATGCTGGTGTAGAAGTTTATTTTTCAAGTAAGGGATGTAAAATGGCTAGAGGTGCAATGGTGTTGGCTAAGGGTGTTTGTACTAGCACTCTCTACAATCTGGATGCACATCCTATTCTTTGTAATAGTGCCTCTGTAAAGTCAAGCAATGTTGCACCTGCAGAGAAAGATGAAGACACTTCTCTGGCTGCAAATGCTTTGGAGGTAAAACTCCCAGCTGAGAAGACTATGATTTGGCATCATAGACTTGGTCACACAGGTGAGAAAGGTTTAAAAACCTTGAAGAATAAAAATCTTGTAGAAGGGCTTGATGATTGTAACCTTGAGTTTGATTTTTGTGAACATTGTATCTATGGAAAACAACATCATGTTTCATTTTATTCTAGTCCTCATAAATCTTCTGGTATACTGGATTATGTTCATTCAGTTGTGTTTGGTCTAGTTAATGTTCCTTCATTATTGAAGTCTAGATATTATGTTTTTTTTATTGATGACTGTTCGAGAAGGTCATTTGTATACTTTCTTAAAAGTAAATCAGAAGTGTTCAGTCGGTTTAAAGAATTTAAATCTTTAGTAGAGAATCAGACTAGAAGGAAAATTAAATGTTTGAGGATAGAAAATGGTGGTGAGTTTTGTTCTGCAGATTTTGAAAGGTATTGCACTAATCATAGAATTAAAAGGCATAAGACAACGCCTTACACTCCACAGTAGAATGGAGTTGCTGAAAGGATGAATAGGACGCTGATGGAAAAGGCAAGGAGTATGTTGAGCAGTGTTGGTCTGGAGCAAAAGTTCTGGACTGAGGCTGTGGCTACAACATGTTATCTAATAAATCAATCTCCTTGCTCTTCTCTTGTTGATAAAACACCTTTGGAAGCATGGTCTAGTAAGAAGCCCTCTTGAAGCATGTTCATGTGTTTGGATGTGAGGCATATGTTTATGTGCCAAATGAAAAGAGATCTAAATTGGATAAAAAAGTTGTCAAGTGTATTCTCATCGACTATGGAGTTGGTGTGAAGGGATACAAGCTTTGGAACCCTATTACTGAGAAGATTTTGTACAATAGAAGTGTGATATTTCATGAGTTAAAACCTTTAGTAAGTGATAAACAACTTGAGACAGATCAGAGTGACAAGAAGAAGGATGCAGTTGAGATTCCCCAACCTCCAGAATGAGAACAGCTGCATGGTGTACTTGAGACTAAGGAGAGCTCAAGCAGCTCTGGAAGTTCTAATGATGAAGAACAACCTCAGCCTGTAAGAAGATCTACATGAGAAAAAAGGCAACCTGAAAGGTATGCTTTCTCACTGTTAAATTCAAACTGTGCCTATGCTTTAATTACTAGCACTGATGAGCCTAGGACTGTGAAAGAAGCAATCAACATGGCTGATTCGAATTCTTGGTTGCAAGCCATGAATGAAGAGATGGATTCTTTGAAAAAGAGTGAAACCTAGAATTTGGTACCACTGCTTAAAGGCGAAATTCTATTGGCTATAAGTGGATTTTCAAAAAGAAAACAAGCTCTGATGGAAGTGTTGAGAAGTATAAGGAAAGGTTGGTTGCAAAGGGATTTTCTCAAATTGAGGGAATTGATTATGGAGAGATTTTTTCCCCTCTAGCAAAGCTGACATCTATCAAATGTTTGTTATCATTAGCAGTTGTGTATGATTTTAAAATTGAACAGATGGATGTGAAGACAACATTTCTCCATGGTGAGCTGGAAGAAGAAATCTTCATGTCCCAGCCTGAGCATTTTGTTGAAAGAGGTAAACAAAATCTGGTTTGTAAGTTAAATAAATCTCTCTATGGTTTAAAGCAATCTCCTGGAATGTGGTACCAGAAATTTGACATGTTTATGTTGTCAATTGGTTTTATGAGATCAAAATCTAATCATTGCATTTATTATAAATTTGAGAATTATCATGTGCTAGTTATTACACTGTACGTGGATGATATGTTATTCATAGGAAATAGCAAGACTATGATTTCTGATCTTAAATCTTAGTTGTTTGCAAAATTCAAAATGAAAGATCTTGGTGCAGCAAGGTACATTCTTGGAATAGAGATAACCAAGGACAAAACTAGCAGAAAGCTTTAGGTCAATCAGAGTAAGTATGTGAAAATAGTTCTGGAGAGGTTTAGCATGGATGATTGCAAGCAACTTGTTGTTCCAATCATGTAGGGAACAAAGCTATCCATTGAAGACTATCCAAAGTCTTCTATTGAGATGGAGGACATGATGAATGTGCCTTATGCAAGTATTGTTGGCAGTTTGATGTATGCTATGGTTTGTACAAGACCAAACATTGCCCAAGCAGTGGGAGTTCTAAGACGATTTATGGAAAATCCAGGAAGATCACATTGGGATGCTATGAAGAGAGTGTTTAGGTATTTGAAGGGAACTTCAGACTACGCCCTGTGTTACCATGGTAGTTTGGTTGCATCACAGAGGACTCTAAGCATTCATGGGTATGTTGATTCAAATTGGGTAGTGGACATTGATAGCAGGTGATCCACCAGTGGATATACTTTCATGCTTAATGGTGGAGCAATCAATTGGATGAGAAAGCGACAGGCTATAGTTGATTTATCCATGATAGATGCAGAGTACATGGTTGCAACTCATGCTTGTAAGGAGGTTGTTTGGTTGAGGCATTTATGTTCAGACATTGGATTTAATGCAGGGTAGATCACTATTTTTTGTGATAATCAGAGTGCCATTTGTTTGGCAAAGAATCCAACCTTTCATGCCAGGACCAAGCACATTGATGTGCAATATCACTTCATGAGCGATATGGTTGAAGATGGCAAGGTCAGTCTAGAAAAGGTGGACACCTTGAAGAATGTTGCAAACGCTTTAACAAAGTCGGTTAGCATAGACAAGTTCATAAGGTGCACATAATCGATGGGCCTTGGGGCCTATGATAGATAGTAATTTTTTCAAGTCATGGGGAAGCTGGAATTGTTCCCCAAGTGGGAGTTTGTTGAGAAAATTTGTCTCAACTTCCAGCTTGAAGCCCCTATTTTCTTGCCTTGGTGAAATTCTGGTGTTTCTGCAGTTTACCACCATACCACGCCTAGCCTCATCTCAGCCTCAACCGCTTTACTGCGGCAGTCTTCTCTTACCTTGGTGGTACCACGGTGGAAGGGTAGCAGTCACCTCTTTGCCACTCGCAGTCTTGTCCCTAACTGCAGTGGCTGTGGTTGGCTTCGGTCGGCCTGTTTCTTTGGCTACCGCCATGCCGCAGATGGTTAAGTCCCTAACCATGGTGGTCTGGGCGGCCCGGTCGTTACAATTGCACCGTGGGTGGTGGGTCCGCTCACCATGGTGATCGTGGTGAGACAACTAGCAATCTGGCTAACGGTCACCGCTCTATCATGGGGTGGTCTATCGACCCCATAGTAGCGCGGTTTGACCACTAGCGGTCCCTCAAATCGGTTACCTCGTTGCCATGGCTAGTGTCAAGCCAGATGGTGGTAGCATGGGACAGTTAGTGGACGAGCTCGGTGGAGTCTAAGGGTGAGCTCAATCGAGCTCACCATATTACCGCGAGCCAACTCGACTGATGCTTCGATAGTGTGGGCAAGTCATGGATGGGCTCGGTTGGCCAAAATGCCACACCACAGACGGGTCGGTTCAACTCGGCGGTAGCATGGGAAAGCTTGAGGGAGCTTACTAGAGCTCACCGCTTTATCGTGGGTGGGTCGTCTCGGCTTGGCGGTAGAGCAGTAGTGACTTGGATGTGTCGGATGGGCTTGGACTAGTGTTTGACCAAGCTAGACTCAGATTCAAAGAGTGATAGCGAATGCAAGATGGGCACGTGGCACTTTGACTGCAATTTAGTTGGCCAAAGGCATTTGTGGCAACAATAGTAATTGCAAGCTGACTTAGGCTAGTGAACAGGACCCGATTTGGGTGATGGCATTAATGCCTGGGTGGCTCGATGCAAGGATATCGACATGGGAAGATTGGTTGCATGATCGGATGACAAATTCATGCACCTGGTGATCAGCAGTTGATTGATAACATTTGAATGCATTGTATGACTTGATAAGTCGAGTACAATAGAGAATGAATAACTTCAAACTATATGTTAGAGATAACATTGTAATAGTGAGATAGAAATTGGATGAATTATTGTGAGCTGATCAAAGAAGACTAAACATTGTATGTAACTATTTTTGTTACTATAATACAATTGTCTTGACTTTGTGTGGTGGGTTTTTTACCTGTAAAGGTTTTCCCAAGTATATCTTGTGTCAACTATGAATGCTTAATTCTGTTATCTATTTTACTAGTTGTATTCATCCCAAGTAGTTTTAGAAGCTATTAGAACCTATTTATGCTCTTCTCCTCTATTGTATTAGTGTTAAGGGAATGTATTCCACACTGTTGGGTCATTAGATCCATATCTTTTTTTCCCTTCACCGCATCTTTCAAATAAAAAAACCTCAACTGTCTATCAACAGGGTTAGGTTTACAAAGTCCATATTCTGAGTCACATCTGATAAACTAAGTCACATCTACCATACAGTAAACCACATCTGTCTAAAAATTGTATTTTCCTATTACACATTTGAAACCAGTTTTAGTCAAATCACCGCATGTGCAACTTAAACTGCATGTGCAATACAAAACCACATTTGACATCTGAAAAGCTGCATTTTCAAAACAACACCACATTTGACATTTCCAGAGCCGCAACGCATTTGCTGCCTCTAGCGACGCAATCACTTGATAGAAAACCAAACACTATCTCAAACCAGAATTCAAGTCCAGACATCTTAACCTACTGTCAAACATATTTTTCAGAAAGTCTCTGTCAGAAACCAGAATTGAAATTTCTCAAAATATCCATCATTTACATTCATTAGCTTGCATTTTAACCATAGGTTTAAAATTTCCAGATTTTAGTTGCATTCCCTAGGCATCATAATCATCATTTTTAGCATAAATTTTTCCTTAGGTTTCATCTTGGCAAACTTCAGATTAGGCCAAATCTCCAGACTTTGCAAAAAATATTGTTTTCAACATTAGGTTATCTTAGGACTTGGTCATTATTCCTCTTTTCAGTCATTGTCCTTTTTGTGAGAACCTCCAACTCAACAGTCTAGTTAGGCAGAATCACTCATCATTGTGACCTTTTCATTTAGTCCCTTTAGCAAGTCCCTTTTGATAACCAAAATCGAGACAGAAGTCAAGCTTAGAGTGGTTAGGAAAACCTTTCTCCAAATTATTGTCCAAACTTAGTCCTCATTTTTAAACTTAGACTTTGCATGGTCCACCTATAGTACTCATCTTGAACGTAGAATTTGCATTAATCATCTTAGTCCTTTATCAAAAATCCAAAAACATAAGTCTTGCATTAGCATCCTTTATCGAAAATCCAAAAACATAGTCTTGCATTGTCATCCTTTATCCAAAAATACAAAAAAAAAAAGGCTAGTGTCATCCTTGCATTTAGTCGTCATTTTCATCACTCTCATTTGAGCATTTCCCTTTTATGGTGGAAACTAGACTCCAAATAAAGAAAAGACAAATGGAAAAATTTTGACAAGATTTTGATTCCAATGTCACCAATCATACTTATGGCCCAAATTGAACTTTTGACGACCCATTCAGCACCACAACTACTCAATCGCTTAAGACCATACCATCCTCATCAAACAACGCTTTTGAAACATTCTTACATAAGGATGAATATGGAAAACTACTTGAGGAAAACCTAGAGGAAGCAACACAAGACCCAAAGGCGGCCTAGTTTGTAGAACAAATGGTCTTATATGACATAGATAGATATTTAGCCATACTTTTAAGTCAAGGCGCTAAATTACCTCATGGGTTCGACATTAATACTTTGAGATTGCCATCTCCTGACCCCAATTTCACTAATACGAATAACATGTCCAATAGTGGTCAACCTCCAAACAACACAAACAATACCTTTTTTGATGCTACCTCATAAACTATCACAACTACCTTGAGTGCTACCTTTAACATTCCAAACAATTCCAATTCCATCACCGCAACATCCTTTGGAGGAACACAGTCTGTCACATTGCCCATAATATCCATGATATCATCACAATCGACTGGAGCCACCTTTGGGTCCTCAAAAATGTGGGCAAGTTATTCCAATCCTCTATTTACCACTTCGGTGAATGCCATGGGGGCAACATCAGGCCATACAAATCCTCCATTGACAACTACATCTAGTACCATGAGTGCATCCTCATCATATCCTCTCCTTGGTATGTCTTATCCTAATCCTCCATTCACATCGTATCCTAATCCTCCATTCATGTCATATCCTATTCCTCTATCCACATCATATCCTTGTCATGCATTTATGTCTTGTCCTAGCCCATCATCCCTCAACTAGGTCCAAACCTCCATGTCATATCCTAGTACATTATACACCAATCCATTCCAAGATTCTTCATCTCAATATAGATTTAGTCATGAAAGTACATCTAGTCATGGTCTCCAAAGTCCCATCCCATTTCATAAACTTGAAGATACATGTCAAGAGGAAAACCTACAGCATGACACCATAACTCCCCCGACATGTCAAGATCAAAGTAGTCCATTCCATGACCCCATCTTTATGTCCATTCAAGAGGTCCTCTTGGAAAATCATGGCATACCAAAGACACCTATCCTTGGTCAAGAGTCCATCCAAAACCATGTCATTCAAGATGAACCTATCCTTGGTCAATAATCTATTTTTTACCATCCCAACTGAGCCCATCGTTGATCGAGACACTACTTTTGAATTAGTTCAAAATGATCCACTCCTTGACCTCTATGCCATTCAATCCCAAACACTTAATGATCATATCTAGGCTCCGACTATTGACACTTTCCATACTGAGATGCTTTCCACCATGGGATACATAGATGATCTTCATAGAGAACAAGAAGCTTCTATCCTAGACATATTTGCAAATGATCAAGCTATAACTAAATTCAATGGTCTCTATGACAATGATCATGAAGACAGTTTTGATATAGACTTGGAAGCAGCAACAGAATCACATGAGTCTGACATGTTACCAAATCAGACTGAAGATAGTAATCAAAAATCTATCCAACATGTCAGTGAAGCTACAACATCCTATCAATTAGGATCTATCTTTTCAGAGCAGGCTTTGTTATAGATGAGAAGATTTCAAGCATTAATTTCCAAAATAAGGATGGGTTAGCATCTTGCTTCCAAAGTAACAAGTACCCCATCACAAAAAGAATTTGTCAGAACATGCATTATCGGGGAAAAGGATTAGGCCTACATGAGCAAAAAATTTTGGAACCCATACAAGTTCAAGCACATTACAGACATCAAGGTCTTGGCTATTCATCAATCAGAAAATCTAATGATGTTAGTATTCCCTCTTTGATATTGGGGGAAAATTTATCTAATACACACATCAAAAGGGGTGTCATGAGTAGTCCTTGTCATAAGATTTTTGCCAACAACCCTTCCCTCCACACCCCAAACCATCATTCCCTCATGAATAAACCTTCCATTTGGAAGCAACAAAATTCTTACAAATCCAAAATCCAAAATCAAATGTCAAGGATCATGGAATCAATCAAAAATACAAGTGGACAAATGAATCTAAAATGGATCCCAAAACAAAATGGATCAAGTCAAGAAAAGAATGAATCAGGCAAAGAAAATATGCCAAATCTAAAAGTCAATCAAAATGTGGAACCACAGCACAAGAGGACTCCAACATACAATACATGTCCACCTCCATCAAAATGGCCATCAAGAAATACATATAAAAGTGTTGGTTCCAAACACTATCCTAACCCAAACCCCAAAGTTTGGAGAATGAAAACCAATACACCCAAACACCTAACCAACCTATCCACATCCACCATCATCCATCTTAATCCTACATCCTTCTTAAAGTCCAAACATCCCCTGTCACAAATCCGTCGCATCTTGGAAATAACTCTCCATCATAAGGACTCTCATGGTACTCTATTGTGATGTGCGTATTCTGATAAGGCCAACTCTAGTATCAACAAGGATCATAATAAGGTCAATTAGCTGTATGCAAGCGCTATCATCCTGAAAAGGCAACTACTGCAGAAAGGTCATTATTGGCATGCCATGGCACCAGTCTCTACATCGGCACCATCCAAGGCTTCAGCACAGTAAGTGGTCATCTAAAGGATCAAGGCTATCCAACAAAATGCAAAAATACAAAAAATTGAAAAAAAAAAAAATCATCACCTTGATGAAAACCTGGCAAACATGCATCTTGATGACACCAAAAAAAAATTAGAAAATATCAAAAATAGTAAAAAGAAAACTTTTGTCCAATGGTGAAAACTTGGCAAACAGGGGCTTTGGATAAGTACCATGATGAAAACCTGGCAAATAGGTGTCATGTATAGAATAAATCATCTATGTGGACCATTACACTTGGGGACAAGATGTCTCATCTCCTTTACCCTCTGCATGACACATTTCTTATGAAATTTCCATCCATCCATCTGATCCCTATCATGTCCATCCATTTTCCCACCTATTTTGATCTTGACAAAGACTAAGGCACAAACACAAATCATGCTTTGGAAAAATTTTGACATGTCTATCTTTTGGTCATACCTTATTCATTGAATATCATGTCATTACCTTCATAGCCTCTTTTCACTATGCGACATCATCATTGGAAACCATATGATAATTCTCCTAGTCCAAGCCATCCATGTCTCCTATCTTTTACATAAGCCATCCATTGTCCTTTTATACCTATCACCCATCTTGGTTTCCCTTGTCAATGGTCTAAAGATCCCTCGTCATCCCATATAATCCTCATGAAATCATTCCAAATGCAACAATATGGAAAACCTAGCCCATCATCCAAATCATTCCTTGGCTTTGTCCCTAGCCCTACTGCAGACTTTTATCCTCTTGTCATATCATTGCCATCCTCACGTTGTTTCAGGATGTGTCCTTCCCACGTCAAACAATGTTGTCATTGTCATCATCACCTATCAATTGGTATTCAGCTTGAATAGCAGTAAAATCATGGTTGTCCTTGGATTCATGCACAATAGCATCATTCACATGCATTTTGTCATAATTTTCGTAAAACATCACAAAGTCCTAAAAATTTGAAAAAGTCCTCAAAAAAGACCTACAAATCAGAAAATGTCCTGAGAAAACACAAAAACATCCAAATCAATGTCCAAATCCAAAAAAAAAGTCAAAGTCAATGTTTGTCTTGTCAATCCAATCAGTCCTGTCAATCAATATTTTTTCCATGTCTGAACTACATTATCTCTGCACATTTGCTACGTAGGCAATATTCATCTTTGAATCCCCAAGACATTAGGTCAATCCACTCAGGTTTGTCAAAATAAAATCATGATTCAAAATTTTGTCCTTTGGAAAAGGTCATTGGTCATGTCGAACTATGAGGTCTCTGAGTGCATGATGTAGGCAAGGCCATCTGTTGATGAGCCCCCAAGGCTACACTAGGTCTATCCATTAGGGTTCATAGCATTACACTGGCACACACATCAAAACTCTTCAAGTAAGGACAAGTCATTTCCAAATGGGAAAACTCCTAAAATGAATTATGGCAATCACTAATTCAACATGACAATCACACCAGCATGTCAACATTGACACAAATCAACTTCAATCAAATTCAGTCAACTTCAATCAAACTTAGTCGAAACAAGTCAAATTGTCACAACCGGTCAAACTGTCCATTCTTGGTTATCTTTCAAATGTGTCCTTTTGACGAATAGCCTTTTTCATTTATGCCTTAGGATGTGTCTTTCCTAGGCATCACCATCGTCATCTAACATTTTGAGGGATCCTCTCGACATTAATGTTCTTTCAGATGTGTCCTTCTGAAGAATAATCTTCGTCATTTATGCCTTAGGATGTGTCCTTCCTAGGCATTGTCACTATCACCTTGAATTTTGAGGGATTCCTTTTGGAATTTAGGGATCAATCCTCTTGACATCAACATTATTCAAGATGTGTCTTTCCTTAATTTGGCAATCTTCAGCACTCGGCATCTTGGCATCATCAAACAAAACACTTGGCATTTAGGCATACTTGGAAAACACTTGGTGCTTTGCTTGTCTTTTGACACTCATGTTACTAGTTTTTCAACGATATCCCAACAATAGGATTTAGAGAAACAACAACGTCTCATGACATTTGTCTTTTCTTTTGACACTCATGTTACTATTTTTTCAGTGAGATCCCGACAACAGGATTTAGAGAAACAACGACGTCTCATGACATTTGTCTTGTATTTTGACACTCATGTTACTAGTTTTTTAGTGAGATCCTGACAATAGGATTTAGAAAAACAGCAACATATCATGATAATGGCTTTATTTTGTTCTTTTGACACTCATGTTACTAGTTTCTCAACGAGATTCCGACAACGGGATTTAGAAAAATAACGACGTATCTTGATAGTGGCTTTATTTTGTTCTTTTGGCAATCATGTTGCTAGTTTCTCGAGGATGTCCTGGAAATAGGATTTAGATAAGCAACGACGTTTCATGGCTTGTCCTTATTTCATGTCTATTATCCTTTGGATTTTTCATCACATTACTAGTTTTTTAGCGAGATCTCGACAACAGGATTTAGAGAAACAACGACGTCTCATGGAGCTTGTTTTGTTCTTTTAGCACTCATGTTACTAGTTTCTCAGCGATGTCCTAACTACAGGATTTAGAAAAATAGTGACATATCATGATATTGGATTTATTTTGTTCTTTTGGCAATCATGTTGCTAATTTCTTGAGGATGTCCTAGAAATAGGATTTAGAGAAGCAACAACGTTTCATGGCTTGTCCTTCTTGTCTTTTTTTGCTTGTGGTTGGTTATTTAAAAAAGACTGGGGAAACTGTGCTCTTAGTATGAGTCATGATCATCGTTGTCTATGACTGCTTGTCTTATGTAATGGTATGACCTTGCACACCTTGGTTTATGTCATATCATGGTGTTTGTTGGCTATCACAATAATTTTCCCAATGATGATTAAGAGCAATAAATATTAAAGTCCTATGGTAATGTGTTGAAGGATTTGGTCTAGGAAGTAACATGCATCTCCTTTTGTCTTGTCATCTTCTCTCACTCATCTCATATAGGAATTGCATACATATCATCATCCATATCTTTTACACTAACATTTCTTTGTCTCTTCATATTCTAGTCTTCTCATCAATTTCGAGAGCACACCCATGTTCTTGAAGCCCGTCTATCCTCTCGAGGGGGCATACCACAACCCTCCTCATCTTTCTTCCTCATTCTATCTTGCACTGGGGCATATTTTTGACTTATTTTCTTTGCCACAATGTGACAAGTTGCATTATGACAAAGAGGGGCAAATGTAAACACATAAAAATGACCTAGGCCTACAGGCTCTATTTTTACCACTTTCATCCTAGCATAATTATGACATTTAATTATGTCCTTGGTCCACATTTGACTATTAATTAAGTAATTCATTATTATTTAATTAATTCAGGTCTATTGTATTCTTCATTATTATTAAATAAATAAATTATATTTATTTATTCAATATGTCATTAATTTTCTATTGTCTTCTTACAATTAAATTAATTAATTACCTTTATTCATTTATTCTTCCTCATTATTAAATAAATGAATTTTATTTGTTTATTTAATATGTCACTAATTCTCATAATTAAATGAATTTATTAATTTATTTAATTACTGGTCATAATTCTCTAAATTAAATAATTATCTTCAATTATTTAATTAGCTAATTTAACATTTCTCTCATTTTAAATAAATGAAATTATTTAAAATGATTTTGTTTTATTTTTTTATTTTTTTGAAAAAAGTGGCAAGCCACTATATATATATATATTTATTATATGTAATAAAGTATACATTTAACTGGCTCAAAGGGCATACCGACAGGAAAGAGCCAGTGAGAAAACCTCTGGTTTTAGCCAAAAAATGTAAAGTTTCTGATTACGAAATGCTGACTTTTTAAAGTCATACAGTCATATCAAAGTCTATCTATCTAAAAGTATAAACCTATCCACTGAAGATACAACTTATTGGCTGCTTGCTCACAAGCAAATACATAATCTGCAAAATTTAAATCATTTCCATTTACTCCTCCATCTACATGAAGTCAAATAGATTGTCTCCCCGATCTTCAATTCCTTCTTCTTCCATCAACAAATGGGAGCCTTCCTAAGCTTGAATCTGCACCTATCTTGAATTTCTTTGCAGTGAAGAAGCTGCATGTTGACAATTATGATAAAGAAGAAAAGATATGTAATAAAACTTCTCCTTGAAACTATCAGCCATATCCCTTCCCAAATGGTTAGAATACTTTGATAAAGCCTTATTTAAATGACAGGGGTCAAAAAACTCTATAGATAATTTTAAAGCATCAAAAGCAATCACCACTGCCTTATTATGAGGAAGATAGTGAGGAGGGAAGATACTACCAATATAACCTTCTCCACGCGAGAAGATATATTTTTGTGCACTACAAAGAACTGCTTCATTTTTCAAAAATATGTCATTTACCATTGTGTCGGCAATGACTTTAACTATTTCCAAACACTGAAGAATATCCATGATATTAGAAAGAAAGATGGAAAGAACATTTGACGGAAATATCAACCTTTGTGATTTTGGCTAAAGAATCTCATACCCAATTAAGCATTTGAAACATTTGTAATCACATGGGCATCGAAACTTGAAAATAGATTGGAGATGTTGTATATCAAGCTTACCAGAGGCTGGTGTTTCCCAACTTTGAATTGGAAGCCACATTTGAAAGTTTTGAGGATGATACTCCATTTCAACTTGCCTTAATTTGCTTAACAGCTAAATATGTAAATTAAATACTAAGAGAACTCTTTCTTGATTTTTTGATGAAGAAAATAAGACAATGTTGTCCTATTTATAAACTTTCGGCTCCCTTGATTTTTGAAGCTTACCTTTTTATCATGACAAATCCCTTACCAACTTATTATGAAATAGTACCATGATATCCTTTACACAAATGCCGAATGTGCTATATAAGAATATCAAATATTATTGATGACAACTGAACTATATTGGGCCAACAAAATCATCCCATCGGGTACAAGAGAACATCATATTGGCCATGTAATGAGAAAAACATTGTACTTGTATACATGAGCATGCCAACCTTTATGTTATCATAATTTTATTTACCCATAGTTGTCCGATTTAGATAAGGCACGATATATACCTCCTGTCAGACTTTTGACATCAAAATTTTTGAGATGTATACAAACATCGCCTATAATCATTCTTATAATAGATCAAATAGACCCGTGATCTTTGTATCGACCACACTTTGCACATTATCATTTATACATAAGAACGAAAGAATTGCAATTATTCAACATGTGTTCCTATGTTGATAATCCCTCCATAGGACCAAAAAGATTAATAAATCTTGTTGACATGTCATCCAGAAATATGATAGTTAAAAGTTTAAACTTTAAGACCTATCATATCCATAATTGACAAGTGCAGCAAAATGACTTAATCAAATTTTTATCCATTTTGATCAATAGAAATTTCTTCTTTTGAAATTATTTTTTCCAATTCACAGTCAATTTTCCCAATTTGAACAATATGAATCATTTCTTTTTCAAGTTGATTGCAGCCCAGGTTGGCTAAATAATCTGCCACCCTGTTTCCTTCTCTATAAGTATGCAATAAGTTATAATGCAAGAAATTTTCCAGAAGTTTTTGAATTTGCTTTACCATATAAGATAATTTCCAATTATGGGAGGATCCTTCCCTGCAGGCATTAATCAGAATAAGAGAGTCCCCTTCTATCTCTAACTTTGGTATTTTGAAATCTAAAGCCATTTTCAGGCCAAATAGTAGAGCCTGTGCTTCAACCTCATTATTTGTACCAACCATTAATTTGATAGATTTGGCACAAAGGATTATACCATTATTGTCTCTCATTACAATACCAACACCTGAAATTCCTGGGTTACCTCTTGAAGCTCTGTCAAAGTTTAATTTAAAATAACCCAAAGGGGGAGGTGACCATATAATCTTAGATCTATCAACTTTGCTTGATACAAGATGAAGACTTCCTTTGAAGGGCAGAGACAGAAGAGGCCAATTTGAGAGAACTTTGGAATCCCAATCCATGAAAGAAGATCCTATGTGTTTTTTTTTTGAAACATAGGCATTTACAATTTCTGAGATATAGATTTCCAAAGAAGACAAAATATGCTCAATTTTCTATTTTTCTTTCCTAAAAATGAGTTTATTTCTTGCCCACCAGATAGACCATAAAGCTGATGCGGGAATCACTTCCCATATACATGCAAAAAAGGAAGACTTGCATAATTTTGGCCAACTAGTAAATAAATCCCATATAGTATTAGGAAGAGGAAAATGAATCTTTAACCTTGATAAAACAAAGTGCCAACAACTTTGTGCAATTGAATAGGAGAGAAACAAATGATTGACATCCTCTAACTCTGATTCACAAAGGACACATTTAAAAGGAAATGAGATTTTCAACCTTGATAGTTTATCACTTGTTAAGATTTTGTGTTGGATTGCTATCCAGGCAAAGCAACCAGCTTTGGGGAGAATTTTTGAATTCCAACAAAAACTATCCGCTCTGAGAGATTGGGATTAAGAACTAGATTTTGAAATGGAGAGGTGACCCTCTTTGACCGAATAGCAACCTGAGAGTGATTTTGACTAGATTAATCTATCTGCACATGATGAAACATAGACTATTCTATCTTTCATTAAGGAGGAAATGATACCCTTATGGTTATAATCATCGGGCTCTGAAGAAAAATTCTTCCAATTGACTTTACCAGTTAAAGATTCCATGTTATCAAAATATTGATATACATATGATCCAAATTTTTGTGACAAGAAATTTATTGAGGAGTCCAAATTGTAACTATTTAATTTCTTATACCCATTCCATGAATCATTCCAAAAATGTGCATTTTTTCCATCATTAATTTCCCAAGATAAATGGGGGAGAATTAACTTTCTGCATGACAGGAGGAAATTCCACATTGCCGAACCTAATGGGGGATTAGAGATAGTAAAAATTCTGGAAGGAGATTGATTATCCAAATATTTATTTTGCATAATTTTACACCATTTTAGGGAAGGATTTGAAAATATCCACCAATTCATTTTAGCCCCTAAGGCTAAATTTCTATTACCAAGAATATGGAGTCCTGCCCCTCCATTTAACTTATCCATGCACATAGCCTCTAAAGAAATTAATGGTATCTTTTTTTTAGTGTCCACATTCCCTGACCATAGGAATTTTCTAATTAATTTCTATATTTGAAGCAATATAGACTTGGGTGCTTTCAAAACTGACATAAAATAGTTTGGAATGGATGAAAGCACAAACTTAACCAAGAGAATTTTTCTTGCTAATGATAACCATCTTCCTTTCCATGACAACAATTTGGATTGAATAGACTGAATAATTTTTTTCCAGTGCAAGACCCTATTCTGGCCTGAAAAAAAAGGAATCCCTAGATATTTGCTTGGCAACTAATCTTGATTGAAGCCAAAAAGTTTGACTATAGATTTAACAGTTGAATCTTTAGTGTTAAACAAATAAATCTTTGACTTATCTTCATTTACCTTTTGGCCGGAAACCTTTGTATAATTATCCAAATGGATTTTTATGCTTTTTGCTTCTGCCATGTCAGCTTTTCCAAAGAGAAGAGTATCATCAAAAAATAAATAATGAGTCACTAATAAATTTGTACTTGGAAAGATGACCCCTTTAATCTTCCCTTGAAGAATTGCAGATTTAAAAGACCTACTCAAAGCCTCAGCCAAGATGATAAATAAGAAAGGTGATAAAGGATCACCTTGACGAACACCTTGTGATGAATTGAAAAAGCCTACAGATGAGCCATTAAGTAACACTAAAAATCTTGCACCAGATATGCAAGCCATTATCCATTTACACCATTTAGAGGAAAAGTTAAACTTCAAAAGCACTTGATTTAGGAAACATGATTTTTTTTATTAACTATCACTTCATTTTAGTAAATAATCTGAAAAAAATTATTTATTGTCACATAGAATCCTTATTTTGAATTAATTTAATTCAAAATGGTAATCTTCTTCCAAAAATCAAGTAATTGAGCAAATTCTTGATTTTTCCAAATCTGCTTTTCAGTTCAACTCTTATCTTCTTGTTTTTTGAAAATATTTATCCTTTTGACTAATTCTTACATTTATTCTCGACCGCCGATTTGATTTTATCAAATGACATCTTGACTACTCATTTAACAATCTTGCCCTAACCCTAATTAGGGATTGACACATGAAATCTTGTCCATTGATTTTAGGCTTTGACAAATTTTAATCTCATTCGTCCGTGCAAAATTACATTCTTTATAAAATGTCAATTTTTCTCACAATTTGAAGACCACTTCGTTATTATAGAACCATTTTATCATTATTTTTGCACCACTTCAATTTAGAAACCACTTCATTATTATAGACGTTTTTCATTTTACTTTGCATTTTAGCATATTTATTTGTCATAATCTTTGTCATTCAAATCCTTCAAAACTTGCATAGGACAATGGCATAGTCAATTTTCTCACACACACAAATTTGAGGGAAAAAATCATACGTTGCAATCTAGGAGGTGTTATGGAGGTGAATCATGGAAGCTTCGACGGATATCTGGTATAACCGTTCTTTTTTTTATGCTTTCTTTGTGCTTCATAATCTTCTTTGGGTTTTATTTAATCTAATCATGCTAAATCCATCACCCTAAAAATAAACCACTGATACACCATCAATTAATAGCATGAAATTCCTACCACCTTGAAGGCTTCTTACTCTTGTAGTACCACAAATATTTGTATGCACTGATTCCAACAGTCTAGTAGTAGATTTTTCTTTGACTTTGAAGCTTCTTCTTGCTTTCTTTCCCATTTGATACTCCTTACAAATATCATTGATATGCTTTGTAATCTTTGGAAAATCTCTCACATCTTGAACTAAACTAATTCTTACTAGGTTATCAAAATTGATGTGACAAATTCTTTTATGTGATAACCAATTCTCATTAATTTGAGTCATAAAGTAGTGACCATTAGCACCATTGAGTTGATAAACATTTCCATCTATTATTTTTCCATCAACAACCATAGTTTCAGATCCTTTTCTGATCTCACATCCATCATCTTGAAACATAAGATTGTATCCTTTACTACATATTTTCCAACACTCAAGAGGTTATGCCTCAAACCCTTAACATAGTAGCCATCATCAGTATTATGCTTGTCATCAAAACTAATAGGACCTTTTCCACATATCCTAATAGATGTATCATCACCAAATCTAACACATCCTCCATCATATTTTCAAGTTTAACAACTTAATCTTATCACCATTCATGTGATTAGAGCATCCACTATCAATGATCCAGTAGTTTTTCTCATTTCTAGTATGAAAAGAAGATACCAAAGTACTTTCAGTCTTATCCTTTGTCTCCAGAGGGCTTTCCTTCACACATTTCTCAAAGTTAGCAGAAATAGATTTATCTTTTAAATCCATGAACAAGAATTCATCATCTTCATCTCCATAATCAGATTCATCATCAAAAATACTTTTATCTTCTCTAACATAATAACTTTTCTTGATCATCTTACCTTTGTCCTCCTTATTTTTTTATTCAAATCTCTATTTGGACATCTTGAAGCATAGTGACATATCTTTCCATAAATGAAACATTTGAAAGGTAGCTTATCACTATACTTACTAGTACCCTTCTTCATTATCATTACAAAATTAGCTTCCACATCACCAAGATCCTCCTGATGTAATTTCTTAAACTCCTTTGATTTAGTAGCCTTAAAATCAATCTCTTTTTTTTCACCACTATTTGTACCAAATTCTTTCATCTCAAAAGAAGTTAAAGAACCATATAATTGATCTCTGGTATATTGATTCAAATTTTCAAATTCCTATATAGCATAAACTTTATGACTATAATTTTTAGAAAGAGTTTTGATAATTTTATTTACCACTTCTTATTCTTTGATTTCTCCACGAAGACCTCTGATAGAGTTGACAACTTCATCTACCCTCTGCATATAGCTTAGCTTATAAAATTTTCTTCTTTAAACATTTGCAAGTTCTCAAACACAATCTTCAAATTCCACATATTAGCTTCTTTGATCTTATCATCTCCTTCATAAATGCTTTCTAACTTTACCCAAATATCTCTAGCATTTTTCATACTCATCACTTTCACTAATTCAGAATTTGTAAGACTATTTAAAAGAGCATACCTTGCTTTACGATTTCTTTCATAGGATTTGATCTCATCAATAGTACTTAGACCATTTGCAATTTCAATGTATCCATTCTTAACAGACTTCCAGACATCAAATCCAAGATAAACCAAAAAACCTTCAATCCTTGTCTTCCATAATACATAATCCATTCCATCAAACATAGGGATCTCTTTCTTGTGCGTCATCCCGGATCTACCTCAAATGGTTAATATTTCTTCCAAGGAACCTTTCTCTAATACCAATTGTTGAACAAACAAGAAAATTAAGAGGGGGTGAATCAATTGTACCTTAAAACTTCAAAACCCTCATACACATTCAGATCCACATTAATACAATTAACCCTCAATCTGTTATGGTGATTTAGCATGAAAGGAAAATAATAAAAACTGAAACAATTCAACACCATGCAAAAAAGAACACAAAATTTATGTGGAAAACCCAAGATGGGAAGAACCATGGTGAGGATTAGCTCACAATATAAAGTAATATCAACACCAAATATAGAGGGCTCACTACTAAAGAGCTCACTGCCCAAGATAAAGAAAGGCCCACTACCAGAAAAAGGAGATAGACAAAAGTGTTACATAGATAAATCCATCTCAATGCAATATAGGAATCCACCACAATATCACCAACACCCTTTCAACATAATTGAAGAATTTTGACACCTTCTACTCACTACATCCAACAATCTAATACATGAAATCTTGCACTGGACTTCTCAAATTCACACTCTAACACTCTACAATTTGCATCATTCACATCATGCACATACCTCTTTGTATCCCTCAACAAATCAACTCATGTTTATATCATCCTCAACCTTGAAATCATTCTCCAAGGTTGGCTTATGCACATCAACCATACAAATTCAAAATTAGGTCACCAAAACATTTTCGTGGTGGATAGAAATGAAGGCAGACCACACCACTCCTTATCTAAGACCCAAATCTATAACACCATGTTATAAAATTATTCTACAAACAATAAATATCCATCGTAATTTAGTGTAAACACCAAGGCCAGTCATTACCCATGTAAACACCATTAAAATTTTAAGTACAAGCTTCCTTCAATCCAACAACAACTCACGAACAACTAATGTCACCTGAACACAATCTGAAATATTCCATAAATAACCTGAAATCCAAAAAACTCCTTTGTAACAACTTTCACTTGAGTAATGTACACACCCAATGCACTCAAATAACTCTATCATACACTATAACTTAAGAAACTAACTTTCGAAGCACCAAACCTCAAACAACTTCAATTGAAGAAAGATACCAACACTATCAACAAACCTTCAGATCTGCAAGACCTGAAACCAAACTATGGAGAAACACAAAGAAAATTTTTTTCTCTCAAACACCTCTTCAATACATATTGGTGAACACAAATTCTTTTGTATAGCGATCCATCACACCAAATTCTGGATACAACACCTTTGAACACTTTTGATAGACATATCTGAAACGTATAGGCAGGTCTTCAACCTAAAATAAATGTGGAGCAACACTAGAACCCTACTCTTCAACCTAGAACACACCACAACACACTTTTTCCTCTTTTTATCAAATTTTCTCAAAAGAACATGGAAACCAAGAACCAAGAACACATCCTCATCATCTCCATCACTTCCTCAACCATAGACAAAAGCTTATCAAAGAAACAATAGAGGTTGACACTAGTAGCTTACTAATGACAACACAATGCAACCAATCAAATCATCATCAATGCAACAACACATACTCTTGCAACAATCTTCTTCTCATACAGTTTACACCAATGAAAACACAAGCTTGTTGAAATCAATGACAACACCAACTATTCATACTTGCAACAATATTTTCTTTATGTATTCTAAGTGAGTTCTTTAAGGTGTTTAAATAATTATATAATTGTTTATGATGTATTGCAATGTCTATGATAGTCTGTAATAGAGCTAAGAGCTATGTTATTGCATTATTTTATTGTATATTAATTGAAGGAATAAATATCATCAAAATTCTATATGATATAATAAAATATTTATATTTCCTTATATAGAGGATAATACTTCTACTAGTATTACTATAATAAATCAATTCATATTTAAGATCAATGAGAAATCATTGAGGGTATATGGTGTAGTCATATAAGATGGATACACATATATTGTATGTGTATTGTGTAAAGTTAGAGAAGATAAACATGGATTATGAGGCACACTCTTTAGTCATGTGTTTTCTAACAATATTACCACCTGATGGATACATGCGTAAAACAAGGGTCTAGATGGTATTATTTTGGAACATCATCTAGTACCAAGAATTTTTTGGAAAGGGTTGTATATTTATAGATTATCCACTCCTAATATTATGATGAGGATGTGTTCTCTAATTCATGATGAAAATTTTCTTTCTAGTGGGTGTTATTACTTTGAGTTGTGGAACTTTCATTTTGAATTTTTTCAATTTCAATACACTCATTTTATTTTTATATTTTGATATTTATTCTAATCATTCCTTGTATTTTTAGAATTCTTAGAGCTTTATTTTGGTAGAAAAATATGGGTTTATTTTTTTACATTTCATTGTGTGGATCACACAATTTTTAGTGACCCTTCTTGAAAATGTTAGAATATAATTGTGATGTTGGTCTTTATATCTAAGTACACAAAGACAAGATCATTTTTTCATTGAATATGAGTTGGATGAATTATGTGGTAAGTAGAGTGTTATATGGTGGGATCCTATAACAATTCAAGGTTGTTATAACCTAAAAATACCTTGATTTATTTCATTGGATATAATAATTATACTTATCAACAATGGTCCCTGACCCTCAACTATTAATTATCCAAGTTGGACACTTTCATTCAACACATGCACTTGATTAGTGAACATATGTTTTCATTGATGTCAAGGTTCTTGTGATGTCAAAGGATCTCATTGATGTCAAAGGAGTGATGCCACCAATCTATGTTAGTAGATTAGTGAGAATTAAATGTAATTACCTTTGTCATGTCTGAGCTTTTAAACTCTAGAAGTATTACTGTCATGCTATGTCAGAGCGTTTGAGATCAGGAAGTATTGTGATCAATTATAGAATTTTAATATTATTATTTTTGTGAAGAAGACTACTTGTAGTATTCTTGAAATATCAATTTGTATTTACTATAGTTGTTGACAGTAGTTTGGAAGTGTTTGTGAAAGTATTATGTGGATTGCTACTCATGCACTATATTATTATATCATAGTTTTTTTCCTCCACATTCTATTGAAGTTGAATGTTATGGCCTATGATCTGGACCTAAATGAATGGTACTCATGTTGTATCGAATTCTAAATTTTCAGAGGTTGAGCTTCATCAGATAGAAAATTATAAGTAATAGAGTGTGGTTTGTGTTGGTTGGTTGACTGAGGATAATGTTTGAGTGTTTATGCCAGAGAAGGGAAGCATGTGCCAACTGAAGGAAGCACGTGAAGATGAAATAGAACTAGTTTAAGATCTCTAAAGGAAGTGCATAACATCATCTACTTTTGGTGGCAAAAAAATGGTTTAGAATTGACCCCCTACATGTTTTATATCAATTTGAATTTAGGTCCATCCTTAGCTAACATGGCTATTTATGGATGGTGTTAAGAGGATCTTGGCTAACATGAAATATTGATAATTTATTGGAATGTATATATTTATGACTAGGATTCATTCAATGGGAGTGTGAGTGTGGGAGTGCTACATAGTTAGTGACATTAATGTAAATATCAATGTGATATAATGTGATTTTCATTCCAATCATTGTGTGCCACTATCAGAAGATAATATCATGTGTAGAAGTGTTTTAAGGTAGATAACATCAATTGCAAGTTGTGCTATTAGTCTTGTAGATTAAAAAATAATATATTTGTAATCTGGTAGGATGAGTGTCTTGTCTATTGAGCCGATGGTCAAATATTTTTTTGGGTATTGGTGTATCCAGTAGGTTGTTTCCTACAATATAATTGGGGATTGGTGTATGTTGATGCCTAAAAATTTCACTCTTAGCAAGAAACATCCTATGGGAAGCTTTATATATGTGGGGCTGAAAATTCTATTTATGAAGTGATCTCTAGGATTTTAGAATCTATCTCTTCAAATGCTTTGGGGAGAAAAGGGGAAGAAGGGAATGAAAAAGGAATTGAAAGGAAGCTAACTACGGTGATGTGCTGATATTACTAATGTATCCATTCCTAACATTTTCATAATATAGATTAATTTTTTTTAAATGTTACAAACAATTTAAAAGAGAATATACATGGTTTGAATTTTGTAATATTAACAAAATCCTACACTATAGAAGCAAAGAAAAAAAATAAAAAACAACTATCGATTCCACACCACATCCTCTTCATTATTGGGAAAGAACAAAATACAAAGGCCCAAAGGCATAGTATAAACCATTCAATCCTTCCCACAAGGGGGTCATACTAAGGTCTTAGAATGAAAAACAAGAACTATTGTTATTTCTATTAAAAACTAAAATTACTACAATATTGTTCTCTTTGGAAAATAGTTATTAGAACTAACCATTGGGGAACCTCTACAAAAGATAAAACCCCTGAATAAATAGGAACAAAAACCTTAGCATGATGGAGTTTACAAGGTAAAGGGAAAATGACATCTAGAGCATCACAAGACACTTGGAGCCTAGCACTCATTCTCATGATGAGGCCACTATAACTGAAACAGAGTGCTTCAACTCGCATGCATAGATGGTTTATGGATCCTAGATATGGTGTGACCTTAATGCTCAATAATCTCCTCGATGTTGACACATGTCCCACTCAAGTTTGTCTTGAAATTTCCATTGGGAATGAGGCCCATCCTTCTTGACCAATTGCATATCATTTCTCCATGAAGGTAATTCTTTTTCTCTTGAGGTGCATGACAATACCACATGGGGGTTTTCTCACTTTTAACCTTCCTCTATTTATTATTTTCCAACAATGCTAGAGCCACTATGTGAAATTCTAGTGTTTTTCTTGAAGGGAGTTGAGAATTCCATTATTAAGGATGAGCGTGGGGGCATCATGTGGCACAAGCGAGAGGAGCTGATACTTAGGAAAAAATTACAAAGGGACCCAAAGGAAAAGAGAAGGTTGATACAATATACCCCAATATTTGAGCAACAAGAAGCTAACTGCCTATGACTCAAAAGAATGGATCTAATCCACAGTTCTAGTGACTTGTAGAGGAATTCTCCTATAGATGGAAGAACCCAAAATTCTTGGTTCACAAAAAAAGAAGCAAAACTAAAAAAGGGAATGCTTGCAACACTTACAACTTTTGAAGAGTGGCCTTCAAAGGAATCCATTCTTCTACTAAAGGTTGAGCTTTCCTCTTTAGAGCTTTGAAATCTCTATCTAAGTCTATTATCTCCTTAAAGGAGAAGCTTCTCAAACATTTTACAATCACCCACATTTGAAACTTAATTTGGGCGAGGGGATTCAAAATAGCCTCCACTTCGTAGATGTTTGGTGTTTGACCTAGGATCACAAAGATAGTCTGGTCATTCTACTTTGCGACCAACAACCCTTTGACCTCCTCCTTGGAGAGGACCACATTGTTAGAGAGGAATGGGGAGGAGAGTCTTAACTAGACTAGTTGTTCAATGTGTCCCTTCATTGCCCAAACCACTCACTATAAGGCATCCAAATATACCTTACACTTTGATGTTGTCTTGTTTCAGCTCAATAAATCATTAACTTTGATTGTCACATACCTTTGATTGGAAATCCCCACTACCTAGAGTGTCTCATTTATTACACTATACAACTTATCAAGTAGAAGCTTTGAATCTTTGACCTTTGGGGAGGTTAAGGTGATGACCTAATCCATAGACACAATCACTTGTGAACTTAATCATTGCAAGTTAGCAATGAGTCCAAGCACTAGCTTCAAGTGTGATGCCACGTTTTTTTATCCTATCCCAACACGACACATATAGTTGTTGGATCATTGGGAGGATGTTTGTACTCTAGGAGTAGGCTACGAGGTCATTCTTTAGCAATTGAATCTCTTGGTCCTTGGTCTAGGACTCCAAAAGACTTTTTTGAGCCTATGAAAGCTTTATTTCCTTTTGTTGCAGCTTATTCTCTACCACTTCTTTTTCCTTTTTTAGGCTCTCTATCTCGACCTTCAATTTTGCTACCTGAATCTACAACTAGGCTCTTTGGCTAGCTTTCAATTGGAAGCTCTTAGTAGTAATGTTACTATGTAGGTCAAATATCATTTTGTGAGCTCTACATATTTGACTTTACCCTCTACATTGAGGCGGTCAACCATGGATTTCATTCTTGTGATCTCTTGATATTTCTTCTCCATTCGATGACCTAACCTGAGGAAGTCCATTGTGATGAATTTTTGTGTCTCTTCCATTAACTCTACCCTATCAAGTGGCCTTGCTTGGTTGAGAAATCCCTAGGTTGCATTTTCTCTTGAGGCTTGATCACTATCAACGTCATGTGTGTGATCATCAGGGCCTACTATGTATGGTCAAAGAAAGCCCTCATGTGTGGCACCACTAGGGCCTTGCCTACTTTTTCTCTTCTTTTCTTTTCCCAAGCCTCTTGAGCTTTATTTGTAGTCTCTAACTATTGGTGGAACTAATCTTGAGATTGAATAATTTCCCTTGCAAAGGGAGATCCCCTTGGAAATTATAAATGTGGAAGGCAAGAAGAGTGGGAGGAGGTAGAGAGGGATGGCAGGTGATTATACCATGATGGATGTAAGTGTGGTTGATGGAGGTAGACAAGTAGAAAGTGACACAATCACGATGGATGGTAGAGAAGGAGAAAAGAAATAAGATCTAGGGGAAAGGAGAGGGGGAGAAAAATGTGATTTTCGATTGAAGGTTGGGGATGATTGTGTAATAATAGGAGGTGGTTGCATCTGGCTAGGAGGATCTGAAGTTATAACAAAATAAATTACTTCACCTGTACTTGTAGGTCCTTGGGCTTCTTTATCAACTCCAATTCCTAAAAATTCAGTAGGTTTTCTATGGCCCACTTCTAATGACACCTAAATGCCTTATCCTTGGGATCCCAAATTTCCACCTTCATAGCCCATTTTTTTTGGCTATGGCTGCTCTTGAAGTATATATTTTTGTCATGGTCTCACTTAATGTTGGAAGATTGCTGGTATTGTCATTGATGTGAACCTCCAAAAAAGTTGGGGAGATTTTTGGTGTTGTAGATACTGTAGGTATGATGGGAACGTGTTTGTGGTGTTGTTGATGTAACAATTTTACTTGGTTTCCAAGTGCTTTTGAGAAAATTTGAATAAAAGAATGTGCAAAGTGATAGAGGTGTGTTTAGTGGTGTTCTTTGCATTTATTCATGGTTGAATATATTCTTACATAGTTTGCATGTGATGATCAAAGGTGTTCAGAGGTGCTATATCCAAAGTGTCAGGTTCTTTATGCAATAGAGGAAGTTGTGTTTAATAGTGTGTTTGTCTATGAAGATGGTTGTCTGGGAGAAATGAGATTGATCCACATTTATTTGTGTTGGAATTTCTTTTCTTGTGGACTTGGGAAAATTCTTATATTGTCTATATTTATCTTCTATGGAGTTTCTAGTGTTGAGTTGCTCCATAAGTTTAGCTCTTATGTTGGAGTTTAGTGGTAGTGCATCATGATGTGTAGGATGAAAGTATTCTTTGGTTCAAGTGGTTGTGACATTGTTGCAGTGTAGTATGTTGATGCTAGAGTATTCATGTATGTCATGTAGTGGTGTTGTGTGGTTTGCATGTTGTTTCCAGACTTGGAGAGGAATGCATGTGGCCGCTTGTTAGTGTTAGTGCAAGTATGGTTGATCTAGCATGTTAACACTAATTACAGAGGTTGTTTGTTGTTTGTAAGAGCATGAAAAAGTGTGATAGTGTATATTTTGGTCTTAACCCTTGGTGTGGTGTACCTTCACCTCTTTCCACCATGGAGGTGTTTGGTGCCAACTTATTTTGGTCTTGCATGCTTGAGGTGCATACATCAAATTAAGGCCAACCCTTAGGAGTTGTTTGAGTTTGTGGATGGTAAAAATACAAGATGAATTTTGTGATGAGTGGTGTGGCAAGTGTGTGATGCAAATGTGATCAAGTGTGATGATCTGAGTGTGAGCTTGATGTCTATGACTCTAGATGTAGTGAGTTGCAATGGTCAATCTTATTTTTTCTCTAAGATAGTGAATCTCTCTCTAACATTTTCCTTTATCTTATTTCTTCCAAAAAATGAGTCCTTTGGGAATTAAGCTCTTGGCAGTGATCCTTTCTTCTTTTCTAGGAAGTGAGTCCTTATCAAAGACCCTAATTATATTTGGTATTTCTATTCATATATATGTGAGTTGATCTTCACCGTGGTTTTTCCTTTCTTTGGTTTTTCCATGTAAAATCTAGTGTTTTATTGTGTTTGGTTATGTTTGCATTACTATTTCATTATGATAATTCTTAAAGAGGGTTTAAATTTTTACAAGGGCTTAAGGTTTTATGAGGGATTGAATATTTTAATGTACAACTAATTCATCCCCCCTCTCAATTTTCCTATGCATCTAAAAATTGTTATCAGAGTTGTGGTTCCTTGGAAGAAGCTTATCTACTTGAGGTAGATTCAGATGGCACACAAGGAGGGTGTCAAAGCTCATATGTCTGATGGAATGATTTATTCTTATTGGAAAGAGAGGATGGAATCCTTTCTGGTCTCTCTTAGATTTGGAGTTTGGTAATTAGTTGAAAAAGGAGATACCTTTCTTGCTAATGGTCTAGAAAGTGACGATGAGATCAAGGAATATGAGCACAATGGAAAAGCAAGGAATGTTATCCTAAGTGGTCTTTTTTATTTTGAACTTGGAAAGGTGATAAGTTTAAAAAATACAAAAGAGATCTGGACAAAGTTGGAGAGTATTTATGAAGGAGATTACAAGGTCAAGCATGTGAAGATGTAGAATTACAAAGGAAAATTCGAAACCCTAAGGATGTCCAAAGATGAAGATATTATAGCCTACATGCTCAAAGTGGATGAAGTGGTCAATACCATCAACAGTATTGGTGGTAAGCTAGAAGAAAATGAAGCTATGAAAAAGGTATTGAGAACTCTTCTTAAATAGTTCTAAATTTTTTTCTATTGAGGAAGCTTAGAATTTAGATCAATACTCTATAGATCAGATGTTTGGTGCTTTAATTTCTTATGAATTAAGAGAGTTTGGTCAAGATTCTATAAAGAAAGAAACTACTTATAAAGTCAGCAAGGCAGAGAAAATTGATGAATCAAATCTGCATGATCTTGATGAGGTGGAAGAAAATTTTGTGAGGAGATTGAAAAAGGGCATTGGAAAATGCAAAGGTAAGTTACCCTTTAAGTGTTTCAATTGTGGAAAGATAGGTCATTATGATTCTAAATACCCAATCAAAGCTGTAAATGACAAACATAATAATTATCAAGGGGAAAATTTATCAAGAATCTAGTTATTATGTTGAAAAAGACAATGGTATATTTGATGATGAGGAATCAGACTATCTTGATGATGATAGTGATGAATTCTTGTTCATGTCTCTAAATTTTGTAACGAATTCTAGTAATTCTGAAAGATGTATGGAAGAAAGTGCTCTAGAAATAGGTCACAACATTGAAGGAACTATGGTGACTACTTTTCATGCAAGAGAGGAAAGGAAATACTAGATAATTGATAGTGGATTCTCAAATCATATGACAGGTGATAAGAGTAAGTCTTTTAAACTTTAAAATTATGATGGTGGTATTGTTAAGCTTGGTGACGATACATCTACTAAGATCTGTGGAAAAGGTTCAATTAGTTTTGATGGAAAGCATAAAACAAATGATGTTATTTATGTCAAGGGTCTCCAACATAATATTCTTAGTGTAGGATATATGTGTAGTACAGGATTTAATTTGGTGTTTCAAGATGATGGTTGTGAAATCAGAAAAGGAAGATCCAAAACTTTGGTTGATGTAGGGACAAGGATAAAAAGAAATTTGTATTATCTTAAAGGTAGTGGTGCTAAGTGATTTATATCTCAAATGAATGAAAGTTGGCTATGGCATAGAAGAATGGGTCACATCAGTTTTGAAATCCTATAAAATATTAGTTCTACTAATTTTGTGAGATATCTACCAAGAATTACAAAGCCTGTCAATGCAATTTGTAAGGAATGTTAGTTTGGAAATAAAATAAAGATTAGGTTCAAGACTAAAGAATATTCTACCACAGGACCTTTGGAGTTGGTGAATATAGACATATGTGGACCTACCAGAATAAGAATATCCCATGGTGACAAACCTATTTTATGTTGTTGATTGATGATTATTCTAGAATGACTTGGGTGACATTTCTCAAAGAAAAATAAGAAGTTGTACATAATTTTAAAGCATTAAAGTCTATAGTTGAGAATGAAATGAATTTTAAAATCAATAACTTGAGGTCGGTGAATATAGACATATGTGGACCTACTAGAATAAGAATATCTCATGGTGACAAACCTATTTTATGTTATTGATTGATGATTATTATAGAATTACTTGGGTGACATTTATCAAAGAAAAATAAGAATCTCTAGATAATTTTAAAGCATTCAAGTATATGGTTGAGAATGAAATGAATTTGAAAATCAAGCACTTGAGGCATGAAAAAGGTGGTGAGTTCACCTCCAATGAGTTTAATAGTTTTTATGAAGATTATTGAATTAAGAGATAGTTATCATCCCCTAGAACTCTTCAATAGAGTGGAGTTGTGGAGAGCAAGAATAGAATAGTCCAAGAAGAAAATACCATGATGAAGGAAGCAAACCTACCAAATTTATATTTGAGAGAATCTATTCATACTCTAGCATACATACTTAATAGAGGATAAGAAAGAGTGAACAACTCAAAGACACCCCGTGAGTTATGGTATGGAAAAGCTCTTACTGTGAAATATTTTAGAGTGTTTGGAAGAAAATTCTATATTAGGAGAGATGAAGAAAACTTAGAAAATTTTGATGCAATATTTGATGAAGGAATCTTCCTTGGATACTCTACAAAGATAAAATCTTATTGGTGCTATAATAAAAGGCTCAAAAATATTGTTGAAGTGAAAGTGTCAAATTGGATGAAGAACCACAATAGATTTTTGTGTTGATAAAAGGATATGAATCTAATGAACCCCCTTGTAGTGAAGAAGAAAAATATGAAGATAAATAAAAGGATATGATAGTTGAAGAGGAAGAAGCTCTATAAAAGATCCCTAAGAATCCTAAGTATATGCAAAAGAATCACTCTAAAGATCAAAACATTGGAGAAAAGATGAGAATTGGATCAAGGATATGAAAGAAGAGTTGGAACAGATTGAGAAGAATCGAACTTGGGAATTGGTCCCAAGACTTGCAAAAATGAATGTGATAGGAACTAAATGCATTTTTAGGAAAAAATTGAATGAGGATGGAAAAGTTTTCAAAAAATTGGCTAGACTTGTGCGTAAGGTCTACTCACAAGTGGAAGGAAATGATTTTGAAGAGAATTTTGCTCCAGTGGCAAGGATGAAAGCTATTAGATTTTTTTTGGCTTTTTTAACACATAAAGACTTCAAGGTATATCAGATGGATTTCAAGTTTTCATTCTTGAATGGTGAGTTGGAAGAATAGGTGTACATTGAACAACCAAAAGGTTTTAATTTATCAAAAGATGTTGATATGATCTATATATTAAAAAAAGGAATTAAATGGACTCAAACAAGCTCCTAGATCTTGGTATGTAAGATTGGATGGGTACTTATTACAATTGTAGACACTCAAAAGTGGTCCTCACAATCATCCTACTTTTCATCTTTTAATTAAATGTATATTACTATCTATTTAATTCATTCATTCAATACATTCTTCTATTCACTCATCAATATATTTAAATATTATAACCATTTATTCATATTATAAGAATTTATAAGCATTTATTCATGCACGAAACTTTATCCATTTGCATATTTCATTAATTCATTTCATAAACATTTATCATTTCATTAATCATCTACACATTCATAAATCATTTAAAACCATTTGCATAATCATCAACTCATCCATTTCATTAATCATTAATCCATAATCATTTAAATACATCCATTACATATTTTATACATAATCATTATATTCATACATTAAATCATATTTCCATATTCATTAATCCATCATTTCATCTTATTTATCCTTCTCCTATTCACATAATTTAATAAATCCATTATCCTTGATCTCCAACATATTACAAATTACACTTAATTAATGGAATGTGGGATAAATTTCCATTTCTCCATTTCACTCTTTTATCCTATATTCTTCTCAAAATGTGGATTCACCCATGAGGACATCTATAAAAGCGCTCTTACTCCTCACTTTTCACACAAATCCAGTTTTATAATTCTCAAATCCATTCTACACAGCCTCTTGTGCTTTTGCTGCAAAAATCTGAGAGCAAAGACAAGATGTTGTAGATAGGATAACAATGGAGTGATTTTCCTTTTGAATGCATTTTCTTTGATTTCTTAGAAGTTAGTATATCATTTTTGCATTTTTTCTTCATTTTGGAAAATCTCTATTGGAATGATGTTGAATGCAGGTTGATTCTCATTTGTGAATTCAATTAATTTTCAATTTTTAGCATCATACATATGGTGAATCTGACGTGAAGAATTTGATGATTTGGATCAATTAATTTTGATGTTTTGATAAATATCTTGCAGAAATACTTTAATGGTTTCATCTAAAATGCAAGGATGTTCTTCCGATTTAATAACTGATCATGAATATTGTTTAGTGTTTGCATGGGCTTGATAGACCAATCTCGTTGATACCTTCAATCTTGATTGCAGTATATTTTTCTCATGCTTTGATATTTTGTGGGTACTTTGAATTTTCTAGATTGAAGGCATTGTGGGAACAAAAACACTAAAATCTCTTGTATTTTCTTGATTGAGGGCATCATACAATTTTCACATCATTTTTCCACTTAACTAATCATTGATGGAACTTATTTGAGGCATTTGTTTATGGAAGGTTGTTACTACATCCCTTATTGGGAGGCTCACATCAATTGATCCTGTAATCTATGCACATGTCTATCCCAAATTGTCTAAGAGATAGCTCACCATAACTTTTTTGACAAAATTCTTGTCATCAATTTGTGGCTCCTACTGTCTTTCAAATTCTTGAGGCGTGAGATCAAATGATTTTTTCTCAAAATAGGGGCTAGTTTAGATAAGACGTTGCTTTTCTTGACAGAATTTGGGACACCAAAACCATTCAACATCCCATTTTTAACATTTCCTACAAATTACACCTACCATGTCGCTTCATGTTATTCTGAGCATAGCCCACAATTATAATATTACATTTTGAACACATCATATCATGCAATCACGACACATTATCCTTCAACAACGAAATCTTCATAGCCTCTCTAAAACATCCAAATCACCAGTTCTATGTTGCCCAATTGTAATGATTGATTATTGTCCCCTCTAAATCTACGAATGCCATATTTCTAAAATTGAGATATTTTGTGCGTGTTTCTGAATTTGAGTGTCTATATCCAAAATTGCATCAACCTTCTCCTTCTAGCCAAAATCATCTTAAGCTCGATTGTAAACTTCTAAAGAGTCTATTCTGGGAGGACACGAGTCATTAAATGTTGGACCAATTGTCAATGTAAATTCCTCATCAGTCAAAAGTGCTTCTGCATGTTAGAGTAATAAAGTCATCACCTAATTAATTAATTAATTGGGTCACTTTATGCTTTATTACACTTAAGCTAAACTTAGGAGTGCTTTTATTTTATTATTAGCTTTTATTAATTAGTTTTTTTTTGCATGATTAAATCTTCTAATATTATATCATGTTGTCTCATTCATTCTTATCAGGAAACTTGTCATGATCTAATCTAATCTTGATCTAGGGTTAGGTTTCATCCTTTTCATAAGGATTCATTCATTGTAATTGAAAATAATTCTCTACAACAGCATATTCAATGTGGCAGTTGTTCACATAATGCATATTTGATATTTTATCAGATCTGAGTTATTTAGCAATAATATATTGCTTATTTCTTCATAGTGTGATATGTTTATCGTTGCAGGTGGCTTCCAGATCTGTATATTTTTTCATCATAAAATTTATCAGGTTCATTTTATTCAGATTTTTGTGTTTTCATAGTTTTCTTAGTTACTTGGATGTTTTGGCACTTGGGAACCTCATGTTTGCATCATTTGGCTCTATTTCATTTGATCTACATGCAATAAATCTAGTTTTCTCATATTTGTTCATTTGAAGAGTAATCATGGGTTTTTCTACTCACCCTTCAGTTGTAATCCTGGAACAGGGTAATTATGAGTCATGGGAAAATGACATACTTACACATTGTAGGTGGCTTAATATTTTTCCTTATTTGTATGATCTCATACTTGAACCAACCACTCCAAAGGGAATATTATCTTGGGATATAACTAGAGATCACATAGTAGGACTTATATTGTCTAGTGTTGATAATGACATGTGTGGGCTGTATCAGACATTGATTGTCGCCACCCACTTTGGACACATCTTTGGGAGATCTATGGATACCCCAATATATCTCCATTCCTAGAGGATCCTACTTTAGATTGTCTCTTACCCATTTCTTGGAGAGAGAATATACCCTATGATCATGATACTTTAGAGGAGCTTGAGTATTTAGACATTATTGCATGTTTTGATGGATCAGAGGCTTGTCTCATAGTTCCTACTCTTGAGATTGAGATTACACATATATCATTTTTTGTTCCTGATGACATCAGTATCACCACATTGGACCCTATGGATTTAGTTCAACATCATGACCATGTTGGTCATTCATTATCTGCTACATCATGGGATTCTTATCTTGTAGACACATCATTATTTGTTGAGTCTCGCACTACAGATCTTGAGGATTATATTGAGGACATACATCTCCTCTATCTTGATAGTCAGATTATCACTATAGGACCACCATTATTAGTGCATTCTGTTAGAATTGAAATTTTCCACCTAAAACCCTATGGTTTTCTTGTTTGAATCCTAATTTTCCATCATTACCCTAGGGAAATTTTATTCATTTATACCTATTCTTTCCTATCATTCCATAAAAAATCTTTCTTTCCATCTATATATGCCTTATACCCTTATTGCTTCCTTTAAATTCATTTTCTATTTCGCTTACCACTTTACCGCGGCCTCCCATAAAGGGGCCTGCAGTATGGTGGTAGTAGTTAGCAGGCAGCATAAGGTGGCTATCGTGGTACTGCTGGTAGTTAAGCCAGTGACCGCGATAGTGCGGTAAGTAGCTGGCGGTCAATGAAGACAGTTAGGTGAATGGGCGGCATCAACGAAGTGATAGTATGGTAAGCGGTTAGCGGTTATCGCTATACCGCACGCAGTTAAAGCAAGGACCGCGGTGACCACGGTAACAGTTAGTAAATGGCTGTTGCGCTACTGCCAAGGGTCTGAACGTAGATCATGATAATGCGGTAGCAGTCAGCAGTTAGCGGTTAGTAGTTATCGCTATACCGCGCACATTCACAAGGAAGCAACGGCTAAGCAGTGGTTAAGAGGTGACTATCGCAGTACCATGATGAGGCAACAAGAGGACTAAGGTGGAGCGGTAAAAAATAGAGAGCCACATAAATGAAATAAAGAAATGCATGGTGCGATTTAAGTGTCAAAGCAAAATCAAAGGCGGGCAAGAATATCAAACGACTGCAACTGAAAATGAAGGGTCACGACCCTTGATATTTTATTGTATAAATGTTTCAGAAAATTAGTTAGAAAGTGTGAAAGAGAATTAGATAGAGAAGAGAGAAGATATAGCAATATACAATTTTTGAAAAGGGATGAGACTGGTAGCATGTGTAAATCATGGAGATATCAATGAAAATTTAATATGATGGTGCGATGTTTCTGGTATCAGTTGTTTATGATATTTGTTGAAGGGTATTATTGAAGTTGTCTCTGTAATGGTGTTTCCTGGTTATTTGAATTAGTGTGAACAAGTTTTTTTTTATAGTTCATCGATGCAAATTTGCTGTACTTGTATGATCAATTAATTGTCTCTTTCCAGTAAAGATTAAATTCTCTGAATTGATCATAGTAATTAGGGAATATCAATTGGATTATTAAGAAGAACTCAGTAATCACAATATTGCATGTTTATACAAGTTATAAACCAAATAAAATGCTAAACAGCTTGAATGTCTACCAGAACAAGTAAACTTGTTTTAGATTTTCTTGACTCCATAAACCTTATAAGGCACTGGTCTTTTCATTTTCATCCTCTAGTTTCACTCACAATATTTTATCTGTCATTTTTGAGCATTTTAGGTTTTAGTTTTGAATATTATTGTGCTAGTTGTACCAAAATTGTTTTATTTTATCCATTTCAAATTGCCATCTTAGATAAATTAGGGCAATAAGAGAAGATCAAAAGTCAAATCTGCTTAATTCAAATAGGTATACCCGCCTAGGTCTAGCAACATCTAAAGAGTAGAAGGTTTAATTGTTCCAAAACCTTGTTCTGTTACCCTAAAACATCGTGGAAGCTTGGCAACCTTTCATGGTTCAAACCTACGTTTTTGAGAGCTAACACATTCAAAGGTAGTATTTTATGAGTCTTCACATCAGTTTGGATTTGGCGTCATTTGTTTTAGTTTAGACATAGAGATTCTTCAACATCCTATCATGGCACACATCTTGAGACATATTGTTTCATCAGTATTCACAAGGTTTTTCGACATCATCCTTTGGATCCGTTTCTTCCCAAGGGGAGGAATGTTATTTTCTGCTTTAGGGTCTCTTTCTAGATTCTACATCAAGCAACCACCATTGCGACAAGAGTTTCTTCATTGTGGGGGGCCTTCTAGCCTCTTTCTATCTCTCCTATGGAGACCATTGTATATGTAATTATGTGATAGAAGTTGTCTTTGGGGGGTATCATGAAATCCTCCTTATATCCTTCTCTCACTCTCATTAGCGCATTATATTATTTTCTTTTCATTTCTCTCTTTTGGAGGGGAGTTTTATTCCCATGAGGTTTTCTCCCTTTCTCCTATTTTACGAGAGATTAGCTTGTTGTACATGGGTACCTCATCAGTCATTAGGGAAGGACCCATACATGCATCCATCATGCATTTCTTTATCATAGTTTGGTTTCTCCTTAGTTCATCTTAAGGGGGGGTGTTAGAGTAATAAATTGATCACCTAATTAATTGGGTCACTTTATGCTTTATTACACTTAAGCTAAACTTAGGAGTGATTTTATTTTATTATTAGCTTTTATTAATTAGTTGTGTTTTGCATGATTAAAGCTTCTAATATTAGATCATGTTGTCTCATTCATTCTTATGAGGACACTTGTCATGATCTAATCAAATCTTGATCTAGGGTTGGGTTTCATCCTTTTCATAAGGATTCATTCATTGTAATTAAAAATCATTCTCTATGGCAGCATATTCAATGTGTTAGTTGTTCACATAATGCATATTTGATGTTTTATCAGATTTGAGTTGTTGAGCAATAATATCTTGCTTATTTCTTCATAGTGTGATAGGTTTATCATTGCAGGTGATTCTTGAAGTTGTGGGAGTACATACATCTACTCTAACACTGCATTGGTAAATGACATGTAATACCAGCATCACATTCCCTCCTCCAATTTAAGAGTCCTTTGAAAAATACCAAGCTCATGAGGAATGTGACTTGTTGATGTATTTCCCACTTGGACACAACAACCTACCATTACAATGTCTAGATTTGAATTATACACAGTTACCTTAAATCCAGGTGAGCTAGGGCTATCTAATCTGAGGCTAGATTAAGCTTAGCACTTTCTAAATCACCGTTTCAAATTCCATCACTCCCCAAGGTCTATATCATCTTATTATAGACTTTGTTTGTTAGATTTTACTATATTGGTTTAGATTTAAGTTTAGTTTAAGTTCAATTTTTTTTAGATTTAAAAATTTAGTTTAAAGTTAATTTAGATTTAATTTTTTTTATTTAGACTTAGTTTAGAATTTGGATCTACATTAATTTAGATTTATTTATTTTATTTATATTTAGCTTTTAATTTAGATTTAACTAGAATTTGAATTTAAATTTGAATTTAGATTTTAAATTTAAGTTTAGTTTTAATTAGCTTTTATTTTTTTTAATTAGCTTTATCTTTTACTTTTAATCTAGCTTTTAGTTTTAGTTTAGATTTAGCTTTTAATTTTTAAAGTTAGTTTTTAGGTTTTAATTTAGATCCCATTTTTAATTTAGCTTTTTATTTAGATTTGATTTCTAATTTAGAATGTAGATTTAATTTAATTTAGATTAGAATTTAGAATTAATTTAATTTAGGTTTAATTTAGTTTAGATTAAATTTTAATTTAGATTTAATTTAACTTATTTTAGATTAACCTTAATTTAGATTTTAGATTAAATGTTAATTTTTTTCTCAGTTTAATTTTAGTTTTGTGGCTAATTTTGCTATTTTGGTTTTTGTGCAAGTTTGCATGTCAAAGATTCGAAAGGTGAAAACATAAACACACATTTGCCAAAGACTAAAAATCAGAAAACTACTAATGACATTTGGTGCAAGAATTTTTTGGAAGACTTGATTTTCTTAAAATGAGTTGTCTTTTAGTATAGCATACATTTCAATTGGTTCTTAAAAATAACATCTATTTTCTATGTGTTGGCATGCTTGTGCATGTGTTAAGAGGACCTACTACTAACACACACTATCCTCTCCCCTGGCTTTCATAGTCTTGGGTGCAAGAGGAAAGTGTTAGTGATGCTCAATTTTTCTTTTTTAGAGGGGCCTACCTCGCAAGAGGGAACAAATCCAACCATTTTTTTACTCGAAACGGTATATAAATGGATAAAACTAATCTGTCAAGTCCTCATGGTATGTAGTATCACTCAAAACAAGGTACTACCATAAAATGTACACGAGCCCCTAGTAGAGTGATTAAAGCCTTTAGTGGCTTGTTGGATACTCGTGAGGTGCCATGTCCTCAAGTATTCACTAAAGAGCCAACTATTTTAGTAACCCAAAATCCTTCTATTTTTTGGTGCAGGAGGTCGTACCTTTGAATCCATCCCACACTTTTGCAATTAAAGTAGAGATAGTGAATTCCTCTTTGGGGAATTCAAAGTTTGGTGTACCCAAGAAGTGACTATCGTGGAGGGGATCTAGTGTCACCAAACTCTTAAGCTATCCACTTTGAATAGGCATGGCTGGATAAATCCAAGTGGGAACCTAGCAAATATTATCTCTATCAGCCTAAGATTTGTGCTTTTATTACAACAATCAAACAAAATTCACAACCAAGAACAAATTCAAGATTTTATTTTTTATGTTCGTGTCTTTCAAATAGACAAACAAACATGCCTTACACCTGAAAATTGCAACATTTCCAGACCAACTTCTTGTTGTGATTCATGTTTAAAACTAGAAACTTTCTCCATTCACCTTGCATCCTCATTACTTGTATTTCCTAACATCACATTAAGCTACCCTTTTCAAACTTTTAGGCTTGACAACTTATGGATTTTAGGATAGAATAACTCTCTATACCTTGGTATGAATCATTTCTTCAACAAGATATTGTCACTTGACCAAGTCACTTTTCAACTTAGTCCGTTGTCATCTTGGTGATAATTTCGTACACACAAGTCTAGTTGGGAAAATCACCTTGTCATCCTTTTCACTTGTCCTAAAAAAAGGCCATTTGAAAATCCTAGTTGAAACATTGGTTTACCCTTGGATGGTTAGTGATCCTATTCCTACATCTTTGAAAAGTGTTTAAGCCCTCAAGTTCACTATAGCTATCCATCACCTCTTAGTCATTTGCATTCTTCATACCATAACATTTTAGACCTAAAAGAGAATTTGAATAACATCTGGTATTATAAATATCACTTTTAGTCTTGTTGCATTACATTTAGACATACAGTATTCCAAAAATACCAAAAAAATAGTTGCATTACATTTAGACATACAATATCCCAAAAATACCAAAAAAAAAAATTGCATTACATTTAGACATACATTATCCCAAAAATACCCAAAAAAATAGTTTCATTACATTTAGAAATACCTTATTTCAAAAAAAACAAAAACATAGTCTTAGTCTCACATCATCGACCTTCTCTTTGCAAGTCCTTTCATGGTTGAAACTAGGTCATAAAGAAGACAAAAAGACATGGCTTTCCCACAATATAATGAATTTTTTAACCCATTTGTAAACTCCTCACATGGGACACCTAGACCCTACAAATCCCTATTGGAGAAATTTTTCACTAGAGACCAAAATGGAAACATTATAATAGAAGAACTGAAAGTTGCTGCCCAAGATCCCGAGTTTTCCTCTTTTGTGGATGAATTCTTGGCACAAGAACCTCAACATTACCTAGCTAAACTATTGACAGAAGGTGCCACATTACCTCTTGGTTTTGATGTCAATACATTATGAGCATCATCCACATCCATCAACCAAACTCAAGGAAACAATACAACTATCTCTAGTAGCTATATCTTTCAAGTTAATACATCGATACCATTAGGAGGAAGCATAAAATATTTCAAGTTATTCACACCTCCTTATTTGGAACATAAGGCATTACATAAGGCACAACACAAGGTATTACCTTTAACACAACCTAATCAATGATAGAGTCCCTAACATAGTCCATGTCACAACCCCTTGGTTCTACACCTAATCCATTTAATACAATACACATATCTTGAAATCCATTTGGAGCATCAAGTGCCACAAAAACCACATCATCAAATCCATTTAGAAAATCTAGGGCCTTGAACACCATGTTATGAAGTCTTTTTGGCACAAATAAAAGGGCTAGAGTTCATATTCATGGAACTAACATAAACACTAATGTGCCACAAGGTCCGTACACAAGTGTTCCTCAAACAAATCTTCAAGGATCTTTCCAATTCAACACTCAACATTTACAAGGTCCAAATACTTCTAATATTTTTGGACACAATCCAATACTCACATCCCAACTCAAACTTTCACCTCACAAATTCCAGCTCATACTACACACATCCCTCAAATCCAAATTCCTATCTTGACTTACATCATGACCATTACTCATACTATCCCAACTCTGAATAACACCAACATATCATCCCTTCAACACATTGGATTTCAAAGTACAAACATTGGGCCTTACCAAAATACAGTTGCAAACACCATAGATACAACACTCACACCATATGATGTACTAGCCAATAAAACGTTGACCTTGCAAAAGAAATGGAAACCATGACATTGTCAAATAAGAAAACTTACTCTATCCAAGAGTTATGTCCTTACCCATTTGATAGGACATTATACATGCCTCCCTTCCTTCAAATTATGTCATGCCAACTTTACCTAAATATAAAGGAAGAGGAAACCCCACTGAGAATGTGAGGGAATTTAATATGACCTTGATTGGAATTGATTTGGAAAAAACATATTTAATGAGACTATTTCCTAGGAGTCTCACAGGACATGCTTTAGAATGGTTGTCCTACCTACCAGCAGGCATATGAGATCATGGGATGAACTTGTTGAAAAATTTATCACCCACTTTTCCTTCAATATCAAAAATGACATCACCATTTCTACCCTATGTCAAACTAAACAAGAAGAGGGCGAAGCTTTCATAACATTCTTCCAAATATGGAGAAGTTTATCTAGTTGTTGTACTATTGAAATTCTTGAAAATAAAAAATTATCATGTTCATGCAAAACCTGAACACAAACTTAAAATATACATTGGAGGCTCATTGTTGTTCCACGCTTTCTGACCTTGTTGAAAAAGGGGCCATACTTGAGAAAACCCTTATCACTAAAGGGGAAATTAAAACTTATACCAAAACACAAAATGCCCAAGGAACATCAAATGGTAAACAAAAGTTTTGGTCCCATAACAAGAATGTAACAAATGACAGAGTTGTAGATGTGAAATCTATGAATAGAATAGGTCACACATTGACTCTCAAAGAACCTAACACAAACAATAACACACCATATTTTTCCAACCAAGAAGCTAACATGATACAAAATAATCAAGGATGGGGACCCCCAATACAACCAAGGAAATACATACCAAGACAATACACTCCTTTACCGGAACCAATTGAATTTTTCGTAAAGAAACTAGTACAATCAAATGTCATACAACTCCCAGAGCCCAAATCATAAAACCCAGGACAATTCAAACCCTCTTGGTGGGATGAAAATGCCTTTTGTGATTACCATCACATCAAAGGACATAAGACCTCATCATGCAATCAGTTGAACAGCATGATTCAAGACCTAATTGAAAATGGTAACATAAAGGTTGAGGGACAACAAAAACCCTCCAATAAATAACATACAATTTTCAAGAATCCATTACAAGACCATGTAAAAGCCTCTAGTTTGGGTCAAAAGATAGACAACCATGCCAATTATACCAATGCCTCTTTTGACTATAAAATTATTAACCACATCTGAGCTACTGATGATCATGTTAACACAATCACCATTAAGAAGCAACCTAAAATTGTTGTTACTACCCATAGAGCTAAGTTTACCATATTTGGTCCTCCTCCAAAGCAGCCAAAATCCAAAGCCCAATCTAACCTTGTTGACCAATTGGGAAATACATCCACACAAATTTCCATCCTTGAGCTTTTGCGTATATCACCTAAACACAAAGCTATCCTCGATAAGGCTCTAAAAGAAACCTTTATCCCTACCAACCTAAATGTCAACCAGTTTAAAGCCATGGTTGGATACTTGGCCAACTCCCACCATCTCTCCTTTTTTGACAAAGATTACTTTACATCCAAGTCAAAACATAACAAACCATTACACCTTGAGGTCTTCATCAACAAACACAAGACCAGACAAGTCCTAGTAAATGGTGAAGTTGTATTAAAAATTTGTACTTTAAAACTAGTAAAGGCATTGGGCCTCTCTAAAACATGTGTGGATAGAACTAAGAGCATTGTCATCATATCCTATGATGATGAAGAATGTTATTTCAAAGGTGTTATCACATTTCCTATCAAGATTGGACCTACATCACTAGATACCATATTCCAAGTCCAATATCTTTAACTACCATACAACCTAATCCTCAACCAACCATGGATCTATGTCATGAAATCCATCCCATCTGTATACCATCAATGCCTGAAGTTTCCTTATAATGGCACCAAAATAACAATCATTGGTGATCTTGACCCCTTTCAATATTGCACCAACTTGAGAGGATTCCCTGAACACCAAGTTCCTATAAACCATGAAGCTATAGTGTCCACTCCATCCAATTACATTGACCCATCTAGTTTGACTAAATTCTCCATGTTCGCCATTCCATCCACCAATCCCAAGATTCAAATCCAAGATAAGGGGTGTGGGGAGTATCATATAAACACTTCCTATTGCATCACTAAGTTACCAAAGTCACCAATGTCTTATGGAAATACCATCTATAAGATGGAACCTAAAGTTTTCATCAAAATTCCTCCCATCATCACCTTCACAAGCTGGGGAGAATTGAACAAAGAAGACATTGATGATATTTCAAACTAGATTTACAAAGATGAAAAATATTTGTAGCCAATACCAATAAAACAATATGGTAAAGGATTTGAGCTCATGAAATAAAAGGGTTATGATGGAATTAGTGGACTCAACATACACAAAAATGGAATGAGAGAACCCTTGATGCCTCTTAAATGGCCAAAGAAATTAGGGCTAGGATTTGTACCAATTAGGATTAGCTCTTCAATTACTAAGGTGCTTTCAAATAAGGATGTGTGCCTCAAAAGACATGACATCTAAAAATCCTACCGACCTCTATTATAGCGACACAAAATCTAATGAATATGAGTGGGATTCTTGTACCACCAGTGACTATGAGCTCGACTATGTCTTTCATGAGTCTGATACACCCCACCCATCCTTTACCAACCTCATGGATATTAATATACACATTGATTCCTTTCACGAACTTGATTTACCAAGGACCACAAAATGAAGAGCATGGATATAATATTTTTGGGACCTTGATAATACATCCATCTTTACCATATCCATCACTTTCCCATCCTTCAATAATATCAATGATGGAATTTCCCTTGTTTACTCATAATTAGTTCATTGGGACTAATAAGATCCACCCACCTTGGACATATTTGAAAATGATGAAGCCATTGTTGAGTTCATGGGACTACAAGAAGGCATACCAAATGGGGACCATAAGGATGTTTTCACTATAGATCTTGATGTTGTGGTATATTTCAATGAGACTTTCCCACCCACTAGTCACAAAAATAAAATAAAAAATGAATGGTCTTTAGGTGAAAACTACAAGGCACCTTCTGACCAAGAAAAAGTAAAAATAAAGGATGTATCCAAGGGAAAAAACCTCTATGAGGCACCCAAGGATGGAGGGTTGGAATTTCTCCCTATCAATCAAGATAGATCCCTGATGCTAATTGAAGAAGTGATGGAAGTCAATATAGGTACAACAAAGAATCCTAAGATTGTTCTCTTTGTAGCATCCTTGATAGAAAAAGAAAAACCATATTTTAAAGACTTTTTCACAAAATGTCAAGTTAATTTTGCATGGTCTTATGCTGACATGCCTAGCTTGGACCTCACATTGGTCTTGCATCATTTATTGTTGCTTCCAAATGAAAATTCTATAAAAAAAAATATTAGAAAAATGCATCCTTTGATAGCTCTACTAGTCAAAGTTGAACTCAAGAAATTATTGGATGTTGGATTCATAAGACCTATTGACTATGCAGATTGGATCTCAAACCTTGTACCAATGAACAAACCAAATGGAAAAATCCATATCTACATAGATTTCCATGACTTGAACAAAGCATGTCCAAAGGATGACTTCCCACTTCCTATTATAAACATCATAGTGGATCTAACGACATGCTACAAGATGTTGTCCCTCATGGATGGATTCTCGGGGTATAATCAGATATGTATTGCTCTTGAAGATTAGCATAAGATAATATTCACTTGACCATGGGGTACATACTATTGGAATGTCATGCCCTTTGGCCTTAAAAATGTAGGCACAACCTATCAAAGAGCTATGACCACCATATTTCATGATCTCATGCACACATTGATGGAAGACTATGTTGATGAATTTTTGGAAAAATCCTTAACATGTGGTGATCATTTGAGAGTCCTAGACAAAATTTTCAAAAGGCTTGAAGAATATAAATTCCACCTAAATCCAATAAAATGTGTCTTCGGTGTGACATCGGGAAATATATTAGGATACATAGTTTCCTATAGAAGCATTGAAGTGGACATGACAAAAGTAAAAGCTATATTATATATGCCTCCCCCAACAAGAATAAGTCAAATCAAGAGATTGCAAGGCTGAATTTAGTCCATCAGATGTTTCATTGCACAACTTGTAGATAAATTTCAGCCTTTTTAGTATTTGTTATGCAAGGGAGTTCCTTTTATGTGGACAAATGAGTGTGAGGTGATCTTTCAATAGATTAAAGAGTACCTCTTAATGGCCCCTATTTTGATGCCACCAATAGATGGTAAGCCTCTAATCCTTTACATATCAACTACCACTTCCACACTGGGAGAATTTCTTACACAAAATGATCATGATGAGAAAGAATGGGTGATCTATTACATTAGTCACACACTAGTTGGGTATGAACTCAACTATAATCCTATTGAATGTGCTTGTCTCGCCATGGTTTTTGCTACTCAAAAACTAAGATATTACATGCTAAATCATCAGACACGACTAGTGGCTAAGATAGATCCTCTCAAATACCTACTCAGCAAAGAACCATTGACAGGATGGTTGGCTAAGTGGGTCATGATACTCAGTGAGTATGACATACAATATGTGGAACAAAAAGAAATAAAAGGGTAGGTTATCATAAACCAAATTACTGATGCACCCACAAAATTTGATCACCCTTTGGTTTCTGATTTCCGAGATGAATCAATATTTGCACTAGACACTGGCATAACATGGAAGTTATACTTTGATGGCTCATACACTATTCATGGATCAGGTGCAAGAATAATATTTGTCACCCCTCAAGGTGATACTATTCCCAAATCCTTTAGAATAGCCTTCCCATGCACAAACAACATTGCAGAATATGAGGCCTTACTCACAGGATTGTGGATGGCTATAAAATTGGAAATTACAAGTCTACAAGTCTTTGGTGATTCAAAATTGGTCATCCGATAGGTCAATGATGACTATGACACTAAAGATGAAAAAATGACCCCATACAAAAGAATGGTTGACAGTTTTAAGCTATATTTTGTAGATATCACTTTTAGTCAAATCCCACATTTTTAGATTAAAATAGATCATGCCATGGCCACCATTAGATCTCTCTTAGAAATTGCCAACAATATGTCACATAATGAGTTCTTAGTTGAATAGTTGTTGGTTCTTGCCTTTGATGTCCCTAAATCTAAGATGGTATGTGAACTTGTGGGTCCCAATTTTCCATGGTATCATACTAGATTTATGACTATCTGCATTCCCAAACATTACCCCCAGACCTATCCAATATCCAACATAATTCCTTCCTTCACAAAGCCACTCACTATGCCATCATCAGTGATACCCTATATAGACGTGGCCTAAACAATACCTTACTCACATGTCTTGACACTAATGAAGAAAAAACTACCTTATGTGAGGTACATGAAGGTATATACGAAGCCCATTCTAGTGGTTTGAATCTAGCTAAGAAGATCATGTGACTGGGATATTACTGGCCTACAATGGAGCAAGATGCCTATCAATTTGTGAAGAAATATTGATAGTGCTAGATACATAGTGACCTCATCCATGCACTTGCACAGGAGCTACAACTGATCACTTCACCATGACCCTTCGCTCAAAGGGGACTCGACCTCATAGGTAAAATTCATCCCACCTCATCTAATGGCCACAAATTTATTATCACTACGACTGGATATTTCATGAAATGGATTGAAGACATTCCCTTGACATACATAATGATGTAGGAGCAACCTTGGTTCTTGGAAATATTGCATCAACTAAAATATTTTCATTCAATTTTGTTCTTGTTCAGTTCAAGTTGGAAGATTCAGTATTTTTTCATCTTTTCTCACCAAACCTTATGGATCTATGTTTTCATTGTGGACATGTTCATTTTCCTAATTCCAATATTCCATATCGATTTGATCTTTTTCCAGCAAGTTATTGCTTTTGGATTAAGTGATAGTTTTTGGAATTGGCCCCAAAATAATTTCAAACCTAATGACTAGTTTGATCGATCATGGATCTTTCCCATCACTTGCGGATCCTTGCGAGGTGTTTTTGTGGAGTGTCCCTGACCTTAATTTTAGGTCCACACTTCATCTTATGCACCTGCTATGGAGAAATGAAAATTTGAGGCCGACCTGTTCATGCACACATTACGTTTCCTTCATCGAATATTGTAATGATCTTTGGCCGACGTGGATGTTTCTTGACCCATGGCTATGATATAAAGCTTGTAATAGATCATTAGAAAAGTAGGGGAATTAGGATCAAGTAGATTAAGATTTATATAGAATTTGATCTATAATAGTTTTTCTTGCTTTAAGGAGCATGTATGTTGTACCAGGCCTGTGAGCTGAATCTGTAAGCCTAGATGTTTCCGGCCGATTGTAATCAAAATTTCTACTAATAAAAATGTTTGAATATGTATTTTCCTCCATATGCTGTGTTGCTTATGTTGTGTAACTCTAGTTGAACGGTCTAGATTGTTCTCATTGAAGACCCTCCTACCATGTCTACACTAGATTGGTATCAAAGTGAGATTCATTATGTGGAAGATCGTCAGAGTTTGCAAAGTCCTATTAAAGATTTGTTGTGGGGTGGAGGATTGAGGATCTAACTTGCAACTGCAAAGGACTTGTGTAAAGATGGAGGGAAGAAGAAATGGTAGAGGAAATGGAGTGCCTAGAAATATAGACCCAGCTGTAATGGAGATGTTTAGAGGAATTGCCACTAGATTGGAAGAAATTGAAATGGCCCAGAGGAGAGGTCGACCAGTTGATGATGTGAATGATGAAGAAGTAGAAGAACAAGAAGAAAGGGAAAGAGAAGATTAACTTGGCCTTGACCAGGGAGAAGAGAGGTTCATAAGAGCCCTAACCAGAGTAAATACTAAACCACATTTCAATCCATTGGATTATAGTGGCAAGTTGGATTCAGATGAATTGCTTGATTGGATAATAGAGATGGAGAATTACTTTGATTTTGAAGGTACCAAAGAAGACAAGAAAGTGAAATTTTCTTGTAAAAATTTGAAAGGGCATGCATCCCTTTGGTGGGAACATTTACAGACAGATAGGCAAAGAAAAGGAAAGGAGAAGATAAAATCATGGGAGCAAATGGTCAATAGGTTGAAAACAAAGTTTATTCCTGCAGAATATCATATCAATTTGTTCTGAAAGTTGCAAAATTTGAAGCAGAAGGAGTCAAGTGTGACATAATATACTGAGGAGTTCTACAAGTTGAATATTAGATCAAGACATTGAGAAGATGAGACCGAACAAGTATTCAAATATATGAATGGTTTGAGGTCATCTATACAAGATGAGATCAGTTTGATTAAGTTACTGAGTGTGGAGGAAGCATATCAATGTGCCCTAAAAGCTTAAGAGAAGCTGAATAAAAGACATGAGCAGAGACATAAATGCATAATTTTTATTGGAGGAGGAAGGGGATCTTTTGTAGATCAGTATAAAGATAAGGAAGTCAGTAAGAATGAAAATTAATATTGTAGAGATGATGGAAACTCTTACTAAATAGGAGGATATGGTGGTTACCAAAATGAGGGTTATAGAAAAGATGATAGAAGATAGGAGAAAAGAGTATTCAGGGGAACTTGTTTCAAATGTGGTGGAGAAGGGCACAAAACCTTTGAATACAAACAAGGAGAGACAAGAAGAAAGACTGGGAACAATAGAAGAACAACCTTTATTGAGGAGAATCATGCTGGAACACCTAATCAACCAGAAGGAGAAGTGTTGGTGAATAGGAGAGTATTGTGTCAAAGTGAATTGGAGAAGGAATCGTTGCAGAGAAAGAATTTGTTTCAGACCAAATACAAGGTAGCTGGTAAATGTTGCAAAGTAATGATTGGAAGTGGAAGCTCAGAGAACCTAGCTTCTAAAGAAATGGTGACCAAATTAAATTTGGAAAGATTGAAACACCCAAAGCCCTATTCAATAGCATGGATTCAAGATGAGCATAAGATACTAGTAAGTGAACAATGTTTGGTGAAATTGAAGATAGGAAATTACCATAATGAAGTTTTGTGTGATATCGTGCCTATGAATGTATGCCATGTTTGTTGGGAAGGCCTTGGTAGTATAATAGATAGGCTATTCATGATGGAAAGAAGAAAATATATAGTATTGCTACAAATGGGATGAAGCAAAATTTGTTACCATTGGAGGATGTTCCTAAAATCAAGTTTTGCACAAATGCTAGAATTTTATTGGTTGATGGAAGAATATTTTTGGATGGACTGAGACATGAGAACATGTGTTATGCCTTGGTTCCTAATAAGGTTGAAGACTTGAAGCATGTATAATATCAACTAGAAGAGATAAAGGAATTGTTGGTAGAATATGAAGCTATCATTTTAGATAATGTACCTAATGGATTGCCACTTGTGAGGAGTATTAGTCATTGCATGGACCTGATTCCTAGAGCTAGTTTTCCTAATAAAGAAGCACACTAGATGACACTGACAGAGAATGAAGAGTTAAATAGACAAGTACAAGATTTGTTGAGAAATGTTTTGATTAGAGAAAGCTTAAGTCCTTGTGCATTACCTGCAGTGATAGCACCTAAGAAGGATGGAGAATAAAGGATGTGTATAGACTCTAGAGCCATAAACAAGATCATAGTCAAGTGTAGATTTCCTTTTCCTCGGATGGATTACATTATGGGTTGTTTGAGTGGAGCTAAATACTTTACAAAGATGAATTTGAAGAGTGGATATCATCATATCAGAAACAAAGAAGGGGATGAGTGGAAGACAAAATTCAAGACAAATGAGGGATTGTATGAGTGTTTGGTGATTCTTTTTGGACTAAAAAATGCACCGAGTACTTTCATGAGGTTGATGAATGAGGTATTGAATAAATTCTTGGGTAAGTTTGTGATTTTCTATTTGGATGACATCTTAATTTTTAGTAGACTAGAGAAGAGAATTTGTTGCATATAAGGCAAGTTTTGCAGAGATTAAGACAAGATCAGTTGCTGATAAACCTTTAGAAGTGTAATTTCATGAAGGAATAATTTTTATATCTAGTATTTGTGATATCAGTGGATAGACTAAAGATGGATCCTGAGAAAGTAAGAGCAATTTTTGAGTGGCCTACATAGGAAAGCATTGGAGAGGTAAGATCATTTCAATTCTATTTGCAGTCCTAAGACAAAGACAATGAGAGGAGATAGGAAGGATTTTAGGTGGACATATGGAGTAGATAGGAGCTTTGAGTTATTGAGAAAGAAGGTGACTGAGAAGCTTGTGTTGGATTTACCACACTTTAGTAAGGTATTTCAGGTAGAGTGTGATGCAAGTTGGAATGCAATTGGAGTAGTATTAAGTCAAGAAGGAAGACCAGTAGCTTATTTCAATAAGAAGTTGAATGATCCTAGGAGAAGGTATTCAGTGTATGATCAAGAGTTTTATGCCATAGTTCAAGCTTTGAAGAAGTGGAGACATTACTTGTTGTCTAAGGAGTTTTTGTTGTACACAGATCATCAAGCTTTACAATATTTGAACAGTCAAGGTAAGTTGAGTCAGAAGCACATGAGATGGGTGGAATTATTGCAGAGTTATAATTTTGTTCTGAAACATAGGAGTGGAAAGTCAAATAGATTTTTTGATGCCTTGAGTAGGAGAAGGAATTTGTTGGTGGGAATGAAAGTGGAGACTTTAGCCTTTGATTAATTGAATAACTTGTATGAGGAAGACCCAAATTTTTCAGAACCTTGGGGAGCTTGTAAAAAACCAGTCTTGGAGAATAGGAGTCAGTGGTTGGATTATTTCATTCAGGAAGATATTTTGTTAGAGGGAATCGATTGTGTATACCCCAGAGTTTTTTGAGGGATAACTTGGTGAAAGAGAAACATAGTGGAGGATTGGTAGGGCACTTTGGAATTGATAAGATAGTAACATTGGTAAGTGAGAATTACTTTTGGCCATAGATTCATAAGGATGTTAGGAAATTTGTGCAAATTTGTAGATTTTGTCAAGTTGCAAAAGGGATTAGTCTGAATGTTGGATTGTATAAGTCGTTGATAGTTCCAGAGAAACCTTGGGAAGATATCAACATGGATTTCATACTTGGTTTATCAAAGACACCGAGAGGTAATGATTTTATATTTGTGCTGGTAGACAGGTTTTCTAAAATGACACATTTCATACCTTGTAAGAAGACAACATATGCAATACATGTAGCAGACTTGTTTTTCAGATTGCATGGATTACCTAGGAGTATTATTTCAGACAAAGATACAAAGTTTGTTGGTTACTTTTGGAGGAAAATTTGGAAGAAGTTGAAGAAATATTTGAAGTTTATTTCTAATTTTCACCCACAGGCTGATGGACAGATAGAGGTAGTGAACAGGAGTTTGGGAAATTTTCTGAGATGTTTGGTCAGAGAGAAGACCAGAAGTTGGGATTTATCCCTTTCACAAGTAGAGTTTGCCTACAATAATTCAGTGAATAGGAGTATAAGAACGACACCTTTTGAGATTGTTACTAGAGTTCATCCTAGAGGTATATCAAAATTGTGAGACATCAATAAAGAAGATAAAAGAAGTGTTGAAGTAGAGGAATTTGTAGAACATATAAAGAAAGTGCATACTCAAGTGAAGCAGCATCTGGAAGATATGAACTAAAAATATAAGGAGCAAGAAGATGAAAATAGGAGACATAAGGAGTTAAAAGTTATAGATGAAGTAATGGTATATTTAAGGAAGGAAAGATTCCCATTTGGCACATACAGTAAGCTCAAGATGAGTAAAATTGGACCCTATATTATTTTAAAGAAGTTTGATTTAGGAAATGCATATGAAGTAGAGTTACCAGATGGCATGGGTATATCACCTATATTCAAGATTGTAGATCTACATCAATACCATGAAGAAAAATTTAGTGAAGATTGTAAAGAAAAATTGGAAGAAAAACTTCCTAAACAACAATCAGATGGGATAAAAGAGATTTTGGATGTCAGAGATGGGAGAAAAACTTGTGGAATACAATACAAATAATATTTGTTGAAGTGGAAAGGTAGACTAGTGGAGGATTCTTCTTGGATTTATCTGGCTGAGGTAGACTATATTGGTTTCCCTTTGGCCACAAAAAATTGAGGGACTCACTTTTCATTAACCCCATATGTCTGATGCAAGAGCATCCTTGGTTCTTGGCAATCTTGCATCAACCAAAAATATTTTCATTCAGTTTTGTTCTTGTTTAGTTCTTGTTCATTTCAAGTTGGCAGATTCGGTATTTCATCATGTTTTCTCACCAGACCTTGTAGATATATGTTTTCATCATGGAAGTGTTCATTTTCCTTATTCCAAGATTTCAACTCGATTGGATCTTTTTTCGGAAATTTATCGCTTTCAGATTAAGTGACAGTTTTTGGAACTGGCCCCAGAATCATTTCAAACCTAACGGCTAGTTTGATCAATTGTGGGTCTTTCCCATCACTTGTGGATCCTTTCAAGGTTTTTTTATTTGCATGGAGTGTCCTCAACCTTAATTTTAGGTCCACACTTTATCTTATGCACTTTCTATGGAGAAATGCAAATTTGAGGCCGACCTATTCATGCACATGTTACATTTCCTTCATCAGAGATTGTAATGATCTTTGGCCGATGCAGATGTTTCTTGACCCATGGATATGATATAAAGCTTGTAATAGATCATTAGAAAATTAGGGGAATCAAGATCATGTAGATTAATATGTATATATAATTTTATTTGTAAGATTTTTGCTTGCTTTAAGGAGCATGTATGTTGTACCAGGCCTGTGAGCCGAATTTGTAAGCCTAGATGTTGTTGGCCGATTGTAATGAAAATTTATGTGAATAAGAATGTTTGAATCTACATTTTCCTCCATATACTATGTTTCTTATGTTGTGTAACTCTAGTTGCATGGTCTTGATTGTTCTCTTTGAGGACCCTCCTACCGTGTCTACACCAGATTTCTCTGATACCAATCTGGTGCAGACATGGTAGGAGGGTCCTCAAAGAGAACAATCCAGACCATGCAGCTAGAGTTACACAATAGAAGAAACATAGGATATGGAGGCAAATGCAGATTCAAACATTCTTATGAACAAAAAATTTGATTACAATCGGTCGGCAACATCCGGGCTTACAGATTTGGCTCACAAGCTTGGTACAACATACATGCTCCTTAAAGCAAGCAAAAATCTTACATATCGAATTCTATATAAATCTTAATCTACTTGATACTAATTCCCCTACTTTTCTAATAATCTATTACAAGATTTATATCATATTTGCGGGTCAAGAAACATTCGTGTTGGCTAAAGATCATTACAATCTTTGATGAAGGAAATGTAACATGTGCATGAACAGGTCAACCTAAAATTTGCATTTCTCCATGACAGGTGCATAAGATGAAGTGTGGACCTAAAATTAAGGTCAGGGATACTCCATGAAACAAATTGAAACACCTCACAAGGATCTGTAAGCCACATGAAAGATCCACAATCAATCAAACTAGCTGTTAGGTTTGAAATTATTTTGGGGTGAGTTCCAAAAATTGTCACTTAATCCAAAAGTGATAACTTGCCAAAAAAGATCCAATCGAGCTGAAATATTGGAATTAGGAAAATGAAAATGTCCATGATGAAAAAATAGATCCATAAGGTCTGGTGAGCAAACATGATGAAATACTGAATCTTCCAACTTGAACTGAACAAGAACAAAACTGAATGAAAAGATTTTGGTTGATGCAAGATTTTCAAGAACCAAGGATGCTCTTGCATCACATAACTGGTATTAAAATCTCCAAGTTCATCCTTAATTACATCATATGTCAGTATGGTGTCCCATAATCTATCATCACTAACAACGGTCGTCCCTTCAAAAATTAGGATGTCCATGAGCTATGTGAGAACTTCTACAACCAACACCGCTTTTCCATGTCATATTACCCACAAGGTAACGACCAAGTTGAGGTGTCCATTAAGACCATAATCAAAATTCTTAAAAATACTTTCAATGACATTGGTCGTGACTGCCACATTCAACTTAACCATGTCCTATGGGTGTATCACACAAGCCTCTGCACACCCACCGGTACCACTCCATTCACCCTAGTCTTCGGTACCGAGGCTATCCTTCCTATAGAGGTCGAAGTCCCCTCCCTGTGGTTCTCCCTAAAGGGGATCATTGATGATGAAGAATATCGTATATCCCAACTGCATGATTTAGAGTTGCTTGATGAACGTAGATGAAGGCCTTGACACATCTATCGGCATACAAGAACCATATTTTTCGTAGTTACAACAAAAAGGTTTTGGTTAGATAATTTGACAATGGTGACTTAGTGTTGATGCAAAATCTAAAAAAATCAAGTAGAATGTGAGAAACCCAACAAATTTGAGCCTAACTGGTTGGGTGTGTATTTCATAACAACATCCTTTGGTTCTGACACTTATCAATTGTCCAAACCTAAAGGGGAACCTTTATTTGAGCCCATGAACAACATGCACCTATGCAAGTTATATACCTAGCTTCAAAGGGATAGGAAAAAGTCTTGAACAAACACAAAAAAATGAGAAAAAGTACAAAAAAAGAGAGAAAAAGTCTTGAAAAATTTAAAAAAAAAATCAAAACCATTACCTTGATGAAAACTTGACAAACAAGCATCTTGGTGACACCAAAAAAAAATAGTAAAGAGAATTTTTTTGTCCAATAGTGAAAACCACGTCAGTGGTGCTTTGGATAAGTACCATGGTGAAAACCTGGAAAATAGGAGCCATGTGTAGTCAGTCTTTGCTCCATCATCTATTATCACTTTATCTGGTCTTTCACCCTAATTCATACTAATTCCTTTACCTTCCATCATCTCCCATTTTACATCCATCATTAGGCCTTGTCATCTTTATCATGATTTCCAAGTGATTGATGTCTTGCATCCTTTCTCCTCCATCTTCCATCGATAATGCATCCCTGTCCCATCCCTTCCCTATTGGTTAGTCTTATACCCAACTGGGGGAAATTTCCTAACACCTGGCTTCATTGGATTTTACACTTTTCATTGGATATCAAAACATTTAGAAAAAGACAAAAAAAAAACATTCAAAAAGACCAAAACAATCAAAACATTTCAAAACTCCAAAAAATTAAAACATTTCAAAAGACAAAAATTAAAATATTTTAAAGAAAAAAAGATCATAAAACTTCAAAATCCAAAAAATTATAAACTTCAAAATAATTTTTTTTTCTAAAACTTCAAAAAAAGACAAAAAAAAATAAAAACATGTTAAAACCCAAAAACATTCAGATAACTTTTAAAAAATCCCAAAAATAGAGTCAAAGTCAATCATGTCAGTCTTTGTCATTGTTGAACTACATCGCCTCTGCCACTGGATGTAGGCAAGGTCATATGTCGATGTGCCCATGATGCATTAGGTCAGTCCTTTAGGTTTTGTCAAATAAAATCATGATTCGGTCCTTTGCCATTGAAACAAAGTCCAAGGTCATGTTGAAGTACGAGGTCTATACACATTTCTATGTAGGCAAGACCATCTTTTGATGAGCACTCAAGACCCCCTAGGTCAGTCTTTTAGGATTCGTTGGGCCATGAAAAATAAATCAGACACTGTCGACTTAGACTCAACATCATCATTTTAACTTCAAACACAAATCCTGAATCAACATGACAAGAAAGCTAACAAGTCTCCAAGTCAAATTAGTCATTTGTCACATCAAATAAACCAGCTAAATCAATCAAAACCAATGGTCTTATATAGGATGTGTCCTTCCTGAAACAAGACCTTGTCACTGTCACACTTTGTCATTTGCCTTATATAGGTAGTTGCATGATCAAAATTAGACTTGACATCTTATGCAACATGTTTCTTTTCTTGAAAGCAAGCCTTGTCAAAACAGTCCACCCGTCACTCACTTCATCCTATAACACACTAGCAAACACTTATTGGAAAATAATCTAAATGGATGTCCACCTTGTTGGTCTATTTTGTCTTATCTTTTGGATTTTCTTCGGTCATGTTACTAGCCACCTCGAGGATGTCCCAAGAAGGATTTAGAGGAGTGATGATGTCTCATGACTCATCTTTTATTTGATTGTTGTCTATGGTTTTTCTTGACAAAAATATTGGGGCAACCTTTCCCTTAGTATGAGTTAGGACATTCCTTGTCTATGATTATTTGTTTTACAGATGGATGACCTTGCACACCTTGGTCTATGTCATACCATGGTGTTTTTTGTCCATTTTTCATATTTTACTACTCTATGATGATAAAACACTTTGTAAAGCACAAGAAGATTCATCACTTTCATTTCCTTCATATCTTTTTTCATCTGTCATTTCTTTCATCATCCATTTATGTTCATCATTTTATTTCTTTCTTTGTCATCCTTATCTATTATTTTCTATCATTTCTTTCTCCTTCATCTTCCATTCCTCTTATTCATTTTGAGAGCACACTCGTGTTCTTTGAACTTGCATGTCCCCTCGAGGGGGAATACCTCTATCTCCTTGTCTTTCTTCCTTACACTAGGGAATATATTTTTCTTTGAAATAATGTGTCGGGTTGCATTGTCTCAAAGAGGGGAAAAATGTAGACACTCAAAATTGGTCCTCACAATCATCCTACTTTTCATCTAAATGGATATTACTATATATTTAATTCATTCATTCAATACATTCTTCTATTCATTCATTAATCTATTTAAATATTATAACCATTTATCCATATTATAAGCATTTATTCATGCACGAACCTTTATCCATTTGCATGTTTCATTAATTCATTTCATTAATCACCTGCATATTCATAAATCATTTAAAACCATTTGCATAATCATTAACTCATCCATTTCATTAACCATTAATCCATAATCATTTAAATACATCCATTACATATTTTATACATAATCATTATATTCATACATTAAATCATATTTCCATATTCATTAATCCATCATTTCATCTTATTTATCCTTCTCCTATTCACATCATTTAATAAATCCATTATCCTTGATCTCCAACATATTACAAATTACACTTAATTAATGGAATGTGGGATAAATTTCCATTTCTCCATTTCACTCTTTTATCCCACATTCTTCTTGAAATGTGGATTCACCCATGAGGATATCTATAAAATCCCTCTTCCTCCTCACTTTTCACACAACTCTAATTTCATAATTCTCAAATCCATTCTACATAGCCTCTTGTTCTTTTGCTGCAAAATTCTGAGAGCAAAGAAAAGATCTTGTAGATAGGATAACAATGGAGTGATTTTCCTTTTGAATGCATTTGATTTGATTTCTTAGAAGTTAGTATTTCATTTCTACATTTTGAATTCATTTTGGAAAATCTCTATTGGAATGATGTTGAATGCAGGTTGATTCTCATTTGTGAATTCAATTAATTTTCAATTTTCAGCATCATATAACAACATGAATTCGAAAAGGGTATTGTAAATACCTTTACTTCAAGGGTAAGGGAGAACAAACCCTGATTGTGGTATTGTATTTTGATGGCATTATCTTTGGAGGAAATGAAGGTATGTACAATAGGTTTGCAAATGAGATGCAAAAAGAGTTTTAGATATCAACGTGTGGAGGGATGAATTTCTTCTCCTTGGATTACAAACAATTCAATCAAAAAAAGGTATTTTTATTTCACAGTCAAAGAATGTCAGGGAAATGTTGAAGAAGTTTCGAATGGAGGATTGTAAACTAGTGTGTACTCCTATGGTTACTAGTTGTAAGTTGAGAAAAATGATGAATCTCCTCAGGTTGATCAGAGAAAGTATGAATCAATAATTGGTGGACTACTATACCTAACTTCTACTAGACCAGATATCATGCATGTAGTATGTCTTGTTGCAATATTTCAAGAATATCCCAAATAATCATATTTTGTAACATGTTGTAGCAGTTAATTGGTGGAAAATCTTGAGAAGAAACTTAGTGATCTGTTTAGGCTCACTGTCAAGCTAATCCAATGTGTGGCTAGAACCCTCTCTACTGTGCCTAAGGATGAAGTGGATAAGAAGGCTATGAACGATGGTACCTACTGGGTTGGGGAGGATGTTGTCAACCTCCTCTCTCAAGATTGGGAGAATGCTAGCTAGTTTGATGTTGCTCTGTCTATTGGGTGTTTTGGTCAACTGTTAGTCTACTGTGTCTGGTTCTGTTTTGGTTTTTTGTTGTTATCCTTTGTCTTTATATTTTTTGGCCCTTGAGGCTCATCATGTAAAGAGTATAGTTCCCTATAAATGTTGCTTCTATTATAAAAAATAGTTAAAACGATATTTAGATACTTGAAGGGCACTCTGAACTTTGGTTTATGGTATCCTAGGGATATCAATTTCTCTTTTAGTGCATATAGAGATGTATATTGGGTAGGTCGTGTTGGAAAGAGATACTGCGTGTATCACTTTTTGTTGTCATTGATGGAAACCCTAACCGATTATCAGATCCACACACTATCATTTGTTCATACCAACAGGAAGATTATCAAGGAAGAACAGAGTATCTAGTAGCACAATGTTCATCGATCTGTAAGAAGATTTCAAGTTATTATTTTGTATTGCGCATCCCACAGAATATTTTTTGGTATAATATCTTTGTTTCTACTGAAGCACAGTGGCTCATATCAGTCCGTGTGGAAGTTAGAAGATTCAGTTGACTTGTTCTCAATTTTTCTTGTATTAAGGCCGACCTCATGAATGTATAAAGTCATGGATGTATGAGAACTAGTTAGTTAAGTATTTATATCTTTGTTTGGGTCCTAGCCAAGTTGTGGCCGACCATTAAGGGTACGCATTTCATATTCCTCATAATTTCAGCTGACAGTTGTAATTTTCTTGTGTTCTATTGAAGCCGACAAAGTGTAAATAAATTCTATGTTGCGGATATATATACAAGTTTGTACATATCATTTTGGATGATGTACGACTTGTGTATTGGTGTGAATTGCAAATAAGAGCAAAGAAGAAGAGCAATAAAGTGCAGTTTCACTTCTGCATAGAAGATCTATATTGTGTGTGTGAGAAAAATAGAGCAGAAATACATAATCAGTCTATAAGGCAACAAATCTATTATTGTCCTTAATCTAGAATTGTAATCAGGCATTTTTAGATTCTATCATCTCAGTTCAATCTTCAAATGGTTTTAATCTAAACTTTTGTATGGGAATGAGCCTTTTCTTTTGAGCAATGAGCTCGAGGTAGTGCACCTGAATGCAAGTGCATTTGCATTTTGTAATCTTCATTTGAGTATACTCAGATCATAATTGTGGATTGGCCATCCATCGTGGTTTTTCCCCTAACAAGGTTTCCACATAAAAATCTTGGTGTTATGGTGTTGTGTTTATTTTTCCTATTTATGCATTATGATTGAATGTTGCTAATGCTTGATGATTAAAGTTAATGAAGTTAATTTTTGCACAACACTGATTCACCCCCCCTCTCAGTGTAGCTTGTTTCAAACAATTGGTATCAAAGCTAGTTCCTTTGAAATAAGTCTAACCACTTGGGGAGATCATGAAATATGTTCTAATGGATTCAAGCAATCTTCAAAAATAATTTTTGGTGGCCCTGGATGATCTTGATCAGTCAAAGGCTGAAGTTCATAAATTGCAAGAAAATCTCTCAGATGCTAAGAAATTCATTAAGTCTCTAAAAGACAAAATCAATAAATCTAGAGAAAAGAGAAGGAACTTTGTGATCAAATTAAGCAAAGTGACAGTATGAGCATTGAAGAAGAACAACTTAGTCAAGCCCTAAAATAAAATATAGAAGAATGTGAAAATATTACCAAAGACAATACAATCCTAAAGCATGAGATGGAATCCATCATGATGAAGATGACCAAGGAGATTGAAGATAGAAAGAAAAATGAAGAGAACCTAGCATATTCCCTAAAAGAAAAAATTGAAGTGTGCAACTGATTGGATGATGAATTGGAACAATATAAAAACAATGAAGAAGCACTTGAAGGCAGTTGGATGATCTCATAAATGAACTTCTTACTACTAATGATTATAAAGAGAACTTCAAAGCTAGTTCTTCCATGCTTGATGAACTAATTGGAAGTCAGAGGACTCATGGTGAAAAGCGAGGTCTTCGATATGAAGAAGGAGAAAGTTCTAGATCCAAGCAAAGAAGATTCAGAAAAGGAAACCAAGTGAGCAAATCTAGAAGGTATTCGGTAAGGAAACCTAATGCTTAGAGATTTAATGGATATTGTTTTAGTTGTAATAAATTTGGACACATGGCTTCTCAATGCCGAAGTAGAATGAATCAAAGTGGTCCATCATTCTTAGTTCATTGTTTTAAGTGTCATAAGATTGGTCATAAGTCAAATGAATGAAAAAGTATGATGAATCAATTTCATAGAATTATCAGATGCTATACATGCAATAGACCTGGCCATACTGATAATCAGTGGAATAACTGGTATGGAAAGAGAAATATTGTGTGCTACAATTGCAACAAATTTGGTCATATTGCAACACATTGCTGGAACAGGAAAGGTCCAGTAAAAAAAATGAAGAACATGTAGAAGGATATCAAAGGAAAGGGAAAACTCACTATAGATGCAGTCAGATAGCAGATGCAGAAGAAATGGGTGAAGAAAGAGCCTTTTGTTGGGGTTGAAGAAAATGTGGCAACACCAAAACCTTCTTTTGGTAATTCCTCTAATAATTAGTCTTAGGCCCTTGGCCTAGGGGGAGCAGTCAAGAAAATCATATAAACCCCTAACCGGAAAATGACACCGGATGTGGATGTGTTCAGTAGATTCATAAACAATCAATTTTTTTTGTTGAACTCATTGGAGGAAATAGTATGTTATATTGGAGGTTTACATATGTTCTATCTATCACTATGCATAGATACAGAGTAACCAGATGTATTAGGGTTAAAGCATTTATTGCGATGAGAGACTTAGGTGTGTAAACAATAAAAGGTCATTTCCACACATCATTTTTCACCTTGCATTTGGAAGAGAAGAATTATGGAGAATTCATAGGTGAACATTGGTAATTTGAGGCAAGATTCAAGCATCAAAAGTGTTTCAACATTCAAATTACGATCTGGCGAAAAAGGTATTGTTCAGAAAAATTTGAAAAATTATGATTTGGGAAAATGAATACTCCTCTAGTAGTGAAAGTTAAGGATCGACCTTGACCTAAATTTAAGTGTCATCCTTACAAATCCCTTGAGACCAATCCTCTAGGAGCATTTTCGTCCATTCTGCATGGAGTTTTACACAAAGAGGACATTAGCGTTTACATTCATGCAAATATTCAAGAGCAAGGAAGTTATCAACTTATGAATTTGTACAATCATCATATCATTGGTGAAGACTTTTGTGTAAATTCGAAACATAAAATCTTGGAAACAAAGAAATTCACTCAAATGGTTAAATTTCCCATGTTTCTAGTCGGAATGGGTCCGTTATATTTTGAGCCGAGTGCATGATGAGTTTATGTGGCTAACAATTCCATTAAAAAATACTAAGGAAGATATCAGTGTAGTATCCGGTCTGAATTATTCTGGTGGATTACCTATTCTCAAGTCTATGAAAAACCAAATAGTCACTGATGCCACAGGATCAACATATGATAGAAGAGAAATGACTATCGACAACATTATTGATGTAGATGTGAAATTTGCATCTATGGTCATTGGATACAAAATTTATCATTCTAGTCATGATAACTCAATGTCCGGAACAACAATATATGTCGCTTACCAAATGGTAAAGGAAAATGTAGACTATGACCTTTGTGAACTATTGAGAATTCAGTTAATGGAAAATCTGGTAAAGATTAAAAAGGACAAGAAGAACTCTTTCAAATATGGTACCCTGCTTTTGTGTTTTTTTTGTTACTTCATGGGTGAAGTTCCAAGAGTTTGAAAAGTTCAGTGGCAAAAGGACAAACCGGTAGCTGAACAAATCAAAGATCTATTATATGATTCTAGAGACATGAAAACAAGAAATTGCTCTATGTGGGGATTCTTCAAAAAAATTCATTCTATGATTTAAGCAAGGGAGAGGATTCCTACCTCTATTGTAGAAAAGTACACAGACTATATCTTCTTCATGGTTAGTATTGATCAGTGTATGATGGAGGCCGTTGATCCCAAGACAGTTTGGATCATGCCCATGGGATATGAAGTTTATGGGAAATTTTTGGATATGTACGCTCAACACATACTGAGAAAACTAGTGGATCTGATAGAAGAAAGGTTTGGAACATATGCAAAGAAGGACAAACAGGTGTTCAATGAACTAAGAAATCCTGTAGTTACTAAAAGAGTCAGAAAAGAAGTTGAAGTTCTTGTAGAGAGTATGAGAGTATCTATAGAATTGCTAAAAGAAACCAGACAGAAAAGGGTAGAAGATGAAGCAGCAAGGAAAGCCACTAAGGAGGCAAAAAAATCACAATCAACTAGTTTGACAACACCATATGGCTGAACTAGAACCACTAGAAGCTATGTATCTCATTCAGCCCTTGTAGCAAAGCCTACCCCTGTAAAATTTGAGCCTAAGGGATCTAGAAAGGAAGGGAAGAAAAAGAGAAAGAGAGCATATATGGCTATTTTTGATGATGAGAAAACAAAGTCTGATGAAGTAAAAGAGATCAGGCATCAAGGCACCAAAGTAGCAATAGTCACAAAAGATAATACTTCCGATGAAGGCAACCAGTCAAAGAAGAAAGAAAACCAGGTATGCTAGTACAAGCAGTTGAAAAAGATTTGGTTAAGGATGGAAATATAAGACCACTTTGCAAATGGTACAAATATTTTGATGAATCTAACAAAATAATTCTTAAATAAGCAATGATAAAATATATGAATGTTTTTAATAAAGTTTTGATTGAGATTATGCATAGTCTGCCAAATAATTTGTATGACATTATGGAATCAAGAAGGTTGATTCCTAGAACTGAAGAGGAAAAAATGAGAGAAAGGATTCTTGTTGAACTATGTCCAGGGATTTTTTTGGATGAGATGAAGATACTTTTGAACAAGGCCCAAAATAAATTAAAAAGAAAAACAAGGGTTAATAAGCTTATGATTGGTCAGACCAAGGAAGTCACAAAATAAAAAGAGAAAATTCTGACGGAAATATTGTTCAATAAGAAAGTTGAAGTTGTGACTAAGGAAACACATTCTGACGATGCCTCATATGAGCCGGTGAAAGAAGAAGAAGAAGGAAATGTTGATGCTACTGTCAACACTGAAATTCATATGGATGTTGAGGAACTTGAGAATATATCAGTTGAAAAGGTAGAGATCTCTGAAGACAAATCAAAATCTTCAACTGAGGAATCAATAGTTGAGGAAAAGAAAGATAATGTAAAATCAATCTTGGTTGAAACATGAGACGCTGTTGAGACAGTAAAGAAATTTTTGGTTGAACAAAAGGAAGAACTGGATCCAGAACTAATTGAAGGTCCTATTGACCTATCTACATTAAGCCCAATCCAGAAAATGAAAGTAGCTATGATTTCTCAAGCATAGGCTAGAGAAGAGCTACTAATCACACATTGAGGACAGTGAACTACTAAATTTGGCATCCGGGGTACTGGAGAAGATAATTCCATCCTATGTAAAATATCTGACTAGTTCATCCTCCTATGAACTAAAAAGGCTTATCAGCTTAGTTGATACTCACTTTGAGTCGTTAGAAAAGTTAGCCATGATGAAAGTGTTGAATGAATTTGATGCTAAAAGGTTTAATGGAATGAAAAATATGATTGTCCAAGACAAAATCCTTTTAACCACATACATAAAGAATGTGTAGAATGCTTTATCAAAAGGAGGCAAGATCTACAAAGCATGTCTGTCTTTTTCACAGTTTACTGAAGGAAATGAGAAAAAGGTGAAAGATCTAGAAAACAAGTTAAGAGCAATTTTTGAAGCATTTGATCCACTATCCAGTGGTATTGGGAAATTAGAAGGTGAAGTAATGTCCTTGATCAATAACATTAAAGGTTTGAATCATGAAAATGATAAAATTGTTGCCAAAACCTGTGAACTCAAAAGCATAATTTGTCCAAACCTTGACATATTGTCAAGTACTCTAAAAGAAGGAGAAGAATCTATAGGATCTGCTGATCCGACCAACTTGGAGTCCATGGAGACACAATATTATTTGATCTATGGCCATATTACAATACTAGAAAGTCTTAAAATAATTTGGGACACAAATTTGATTCAGCTAAAGAAAGACTTTGCATACATCTTTCAACTCATGTAAGTTATAGTAATAGTTTCTGCATAACAGTTTTGATGAATTGATTTGTTTTTGGCATGCAACCCCTACCTTTTCCATTGATGTCAAAGGGGGAGAAGAAGTGGAGTGAAAAATGTTCAATAATCTCAGGGGGAGAATTGCATTTTTGGAATTTTGGGTAGGAGGGCAGTCTATCTTGGTATTGGTCTGACACTTAGTCATTTTTCACTAAGTGTTTCCATCAATGCCAAAGGGGGAGATTGTTGGCAAGAGACACTATGTGTATCACTTTGTGTTTTCATTGATGGAAACCCTAATCGATGATCATATCCACACACTATCATTCATTCATACTGGCAGGAAGATTGAAGATTATCAAGGGAGAATAGAGTATCCGGTAGCACAATGTTAGCACAATTTTCATCAATCTGAAGAATCTTTCAGGTTATTATTTTGTATTGCGCATCCTAGGGAATATTTTTTGGTATACTATCTTTGTTTCTACCGAAGCGCAGTGGCTCGTATCAGTCTGTGTGGAAGTTAGAAGATTCAGTTGACTTGTTCTTAGTTTTTCTTGTATTAAGGCCAACCTCATGAATGTATAAAGCCGCAGATGTATGAGAACTAATTAGTTAAGTATTTCTATGTTTGCATATCTTTATTTGGGTCCTAGCTAAGTTGTGGCCAACCATTAAGGGTATGCATTGCATATTCCTCATAATTTGAATCGACAGTTGTAATTTTCTTATGTTATATTGAAGCCGACAAAGTGTAAATAAATTCTATCTTGCAGATATATATACAAGATTGTCTGTATCATTTTGGATGATGTATGAGTTGTTTATTGGTGTGAATTTCAAATAAGAGCAGAGAATGAGAGCGATAAAGCTTAATTTCACTTGTGCATAGAAGATTTGTATTGTGTGTGTGAGAAGAACAAAGAAGAAATACATAATCAGTCTATAAGGCAACAGATCTATTATTGTGATTAATCTAGAACTGTAATCAAGAATTTGTAGATTATATCATCTCAGTTCAATCTTCAAATGGTTTTAATCTAAACTCTTGTATGACAGGGAACCTTTTCTTTTGAGTAGTAAGCTCTAGGAAGTGTGCCTAAATGCAAGTGCATTCCCCTTTTGTAATCTTCATTTGAGTATACTCATATCATAATTGTGGATTGGCCATCCACCGTGGTTTTTCCCCAAAGAGGGTTTCCACATAAAAATCTTGGTGTTATGGTGTTGTGTTTATTTTCTTATTTATGCATTATGATTGAATGTTACTAATGCTTGATGATGAAATTTAATGAAGTTAATTTTTGCACAACACTGATTTATCCCCCCTCTCAATGTAGCTTGTTTCCAACATGTTGTATAGATGAAAAAGTACAAGTGGAGGTGCTTTTTTTCTTGGAAGTAGATTGGTTTCTTGGTTGAGTAAGAAGCAAGATTCAATGTCATTATCCACTGCAGAGGTAGAATATATTGTAGTAGCATCATGTTGTACAAAGGTGTTGTGGATGAAGCAGACATTGAAGGATATCAAAGTATCATATGATGAACCTATTTCTATCTTGCATGATAATTTTTATCATAGGGATTTGCACCCGCATGCAAGGATGAAAAGCTTTGCAATCCCATGTAACATTGGACTAATTCTAGGTTGTGGGTATCCTATACAGAACTAGACCTCTAGATTCTAGGTTGGCTTCCTTTATGATATTCTTATGATTATGGACTAAAACTTGATTGGAAAAGGGAAAAGGATTAAAACTAATGCAAAAGTAGTAATTGAACTATGGTGATGCACCGAAAGAAACTAATGTGCAGACTTAATCACAATCAATATTCTTAGAATCTATTAACACAACTTAATTTGGGCACCTTAATCAAAAAAATAATTTAGTAAAAGGCTCTGCTTAAAATCTCCCACTAAAGAAAATAGGGTTTTCACAAATTAAGAGGAAAGATGAAGTTCACAAGCATAATTAATGACCTATAATAGGCTGCTATTGTGCACATGTATCAATAGGTGAGACATGAATTTAAAGGTTTCTGAACAAAACACTTCAAATTCACATCTAATCACTGCATAATACAAATAACCATAAACTAAATAGGGAAACCCTAATTCAAACAAATACTTGAAGGAAATTTTGCAATTCAACAATGTCCAATAACTTGCAAGAACCTGTTGAATGTATTAATCTGGAAAATAAATCGAGTTACAAGAAATCTTCTTTGCAAGAATTGCAAAGGCAAAAAAAATCAAGAACTAGTGAAAAATGACTAAGTCATTTCACTTTATACAATAAGCCTCTCAAAGGCATGGACATGAAACTGAAAGTCAACTCTAAGTGTAAAAATTGATAACTTCAAAGTAATCCATGAGCAGAAGAAATTTTTTTTGAAAAGAAGGGCTCAAACTCAAGGTCAACTCATAGCTGACCCGAGGGTCACTCAAATTGAACTAGAAATCCCTAAAAAATGTGGGAAAAACATGCAAAAATTTCCTTGTTTATGTCAACTCGCCCATGCACATTGGACTCGGACAACTCCATCATTAAGTCTTTGTTTAACATGTGTGATTGGGGTAACTTTGAGTTAATTTTTTCATTTTAAAATAATTAAGTTAATTAAATGATTTATATTGCATCATTGAACTAATTAATTTCACATAGTTTTATGCAAACATAACATTTAAATTTAATAAAAGTTTCAACCCTACCCCAATACCTAAACTCTACCCTTACATATGCACCCAATTCCACATAAAATGAGGACTTAGCAAAATGCATACAATGAAAAATACCTAAGGAAAAACAATGGGATGGAACCCACGGCCTTGGTATTTGTAAAGGCATGGAATTTTATTAAACTGTGACAAAAGTCATAAAACTTTCGATGATTCTAGGGTATGAAACCCTAAAACATCATTGACATCTTCATTTTGTCATTTCATTTTTTTTTGGAGAAGCTTCAAGAAGAATCTTAGTGTCGACAGAGGGTTTGATGGTTGCTTCAATGGTGAATATGAGGGCTTGACAAGGGTCTCCATCATATTTTCATGCATTTTAAGACTTCTCTCCACGCGGGTAAGCCATCCATATCATTTTCTGCACTTTATTTGGAAAGATCTTTGTGAAATTTTCTGCTATTCATTTCATTTATGAGAAAATGATGATTGTTTCTTAAATAGAAACACCACGATTGCTTTGTTTTCTTGCATTTTCTGTGTTCTAATGTATGGTCTTTCTAAAAAATGGCCATGACCATTCACTTGCACCTATGTAATCTTCATTGTTTTAAAATACATCATGACATGGGTCCGACAGAGGGTTTGATGCTAAGAGGTAAAAAAGTTCACTTGCCTTGAATTAGAGACATTTTATTATGTGACTAAGGGCCAAAGAGGTCGCGGGTATGGAAATTCTTACTATTATTTTTTCATGAAACTTTGTCAAGTTGCAAACATTTCTCCATTGGCCTGAATAGTTACAAACCCTTCATGTGAAACCTGGTTCGTGGTCATGTTGTTGATATGATCTGAAGATGATTTTGTGGAAACACCCATAATGGATCAGGACTTCTCCCTTCTTGTTGTCATTTTTTCTTGTGTACACATGAGAAAATATCCTCCTGACTCTTGCTCCATTCAAATGTTGTCACGACCATTTCCACAGATAACCCAAATTTATGTGTTTTTGTTATTTCATGATTTCTGGGAAAGATAATAGGCCAACATGGCCGAGGGTTTTATCAGCAAAAATAAGGGAAATAACAAAAACCCACATTGTAACTTGATTTTTTGGAGACATTTCACAAAGCCCTACTATGAGGGTTTTCATTTCTGGGCATTCTTGTTGGTTGAATGAAATGATCATTTCACTCATAAGCTATAGAATTTTCTCCTTGAAACTGAAAACAAGTGTTTTTCGTTCAATATTTTATATCACGAATGTCTGTATCATTGTATTCAATTTTGTATCTCATTTGCGTTGGACGTTTGTTTTCAAAAAATGCTTTTAGTAAACTCATACTACAATCACTGTGAATCATTACCATCCTTTGATTTCCCTATCACTTGTTTCTTCCTATAGCTTGCATGTTGTCATTGTCATTTCTCTACATACTTGACAATTGAATGATGTTGATGAAAGAACAATCTTTGATGTTTCTCCTATGCTTGTTTCATTTTCTTTAAAAATTGTATTGGATCTACATAGGTAATTGTCCCTTATATGCTCATCTCTCATTTCTGATGTAAAAATAGATTGACTTCTAGGTGTATGCATTTTGGAATTTTGTTAATGTCTTTTGTGTCAATGTGCTATTTCTCTTGACATCGCTCTCCTTAACTTTTAGAGTGTTTGATTGTGAAATTCAAATTATGGAACTCATAAAAGTTAAGGGAGACATGTCAAGAGAAGTAGAATGTTGAGGTGGTAAAATTGTTTCTTTTGAAATTCACATTCTTTTGATTTTTTATTTTGAATGATGAGCAAAAGAATGTTTTTCTCAATCCGTTTCCATTATAATGAATTTAGAGGTTGCTCTTATGAATTTGTCTTATGAAAGCAGTCCTATCTGATGACTATTTTGAATATTTCATAACTCTCATATAATGATGTGAATGAGAGGTGTCCTTTTCGATATGCTGGGCTCAACCCTTGTGGGAGCCAATTTTTCTCCACATATTTGATGAGAATTGATCATGAACATAATGAACCTATTCCTGCACAGTGAACAAACATGTTAGCAAAATAATTGAAGCTGAAAGCTTCCATTGAATTTTGTGCTCTTTGAATACTTGTCTCTCTGATGACTTAATCATCTGATGAATTCCTGATTGAATGTGTATTACATCTTTGTTGGTAATATAGGCATGAGGTAGGATGTGATTTTTTATTTCTCTAACACCACCTTTCTCAAATCTTGTAGATGCATTTGGAGCTCAGAGTTGCTGCAACTTGGAGACACGACAACTGAAGGTTTCAAGTGTTACAATGATTCATCATTCCAGGCAATGATGAATCACCTTCTCCATTATATCTATATTATCTTCATTTGTGTAGTATACCTCTCTTTCTTGTATTCATTATTTGATTCTGAAAATCAAATTAAGCTATTCACATGGCTTGTGTGGAACTTTGGTTTGTACAATATGAATAAAGCAGAAAACTTTATGCAATTTATGATTTCTTTTGTTACAATTACTTGTATAATAATACTGAAAATTCAAAAGTAATCAGATTTGTTTCAACAATGAATACTTAGTAAAAAAAAATTTAATCACTTGTGTACCTTCAATGATGAATACAATTTAGCTCTACTTATTTTGAGTTATAGCTAAAAATAGGTAACAATAATACAAGTGCTATCAATATTTTAAAGAACTCAGAAATGCATTCAAGAACAAAACATATCTCTATTTGGTATCACTTTCTAAGAGAAAAAGTTGCAAAGAATGAGGTGAAGTTGGAGTATGTGCCTACAAAGGATAAAGTTGTAGATATTTTTATAAAGGCTCTTCCAAAAGGTACACTTGATTATCTCTGATAGAAGTTAGGGTTTATTGCCCCTCCTTCTTTCAACTAGATGCATAATCTGGTGCATCTATCTAGGAAGAATTTTGAGATACATTCTTTGTCTTGGAATGATGATGAAGGCTACCTCTCAAGGGGAGTGGGTAGTAGTTTTTTTGGTTGGTGCAATTAGAGGGATCATATTTTATGTCCCTAAGGGGGAGAGAAATGAAATAAAATAGCAGTGAAGAATGAGCAATGTAGTGTGTACAGTAGTGAGAATTTTATGGAGAAGAGTAGTGAAGAGAGAGCAGTTTCTTGCTAGTGTTTCATAAAGAGAAGTGTGCAAGTTTTGTCAAAGATAAAGATGTTTCCCTTTTCTATTGATGTCAAAGGGAGGGAGTGTTTTTTGAGAAAATCCTCAAGATAGAGGGAGAGAATAAAAATGGGGAGAGTGATGTCCAAAAAACTCTTCAAGATAGGGGAGAGAATAGAAAGGGGGAGAGTATAGTGTTTGAAAGACAAAAGGAAAAGAAGTGTAAGAAATTCCCTAGTAAGGGGGAGTGTTGAGTTGCTATTATTGATGATAGTTTATTTTATTGTTGATTGTTTTTCAGACTTGGTGTTACCATCAATGACAAAGGGGGAGATTATTGGAAGATTGTTGGTGTTGTCATTGATGTTAACATCCAATATATTTGGAGATCTTTTTGGTGTTACATATGATGTAGATATTATGAGATGGTGTTTGTGGTGTTTTTGACGCAACTAGTTCACCTGGTTTCCAAGTTCTTTTGAGAAAATTTGAATAAAAGAATATACAAGATGGCATAGGTGTGTTCAATGGTGTGCTTCATATTTATTCATGGTTGAAGATATACTTGTGTGGTTTTGATGTGATGATCAAAGGTGTTTAGATGTGTTATATCCATAGTTTTAGGTTTTGGATCATGTGACAGAGGAATTTGTGTTTGACAGTGTTTTTTCTTGTGAGGATGGTTGTCTAGGAGAAATGAGATCGCTCCACTTTTCTTTGCATTAGAATTTCTTATCTTGTAGATTTGGGAACATGCTTATATTCTTTGTATTTATCTTCCCTTGGAGTTTTTGGTGTTGAATTGCTTCACAAGTTTAGTTCTTATGTTGGAGTTTAGTGGTAGGGCATCTTGATGTGCAAGATGAAAGAATTATTTGGTTTAGGTGGTTGTGATAGTGTTGAAATGTAGTATATTGATGTTGGAATATTCTTGGATGTCATGTGGTTTTTTTGTATAGTATGCATGTTGTTTTCAAACCTTGAGAAGTGTGTATGTGGTTTCTTTTTATGTTAGTGCAAGTTTGGTTGACCTAGCATGCTAGCACTAATTGTGGAGGTTGTTTATTGTTTGTGGAAGTGTGGTGAAGCATGTTGGTGTAGATTTGGGTCCTATTTAACCCTTGGCATGGTATTCCTTCACCTCTTTCCATTGTAGATGTGTTTGGTGCCAACCTATTTTTGTGTTTCACATTTGAGGTGCATATGTATCATTGAGGCTGACCTTAAGGATTTTTTTGAGGTTGCAGATGGTATAAATTCAAGATGGAGTTTGTGCTGAGTGGTGTGGAAATTATGTGATACAAATCTGATCAAGTGTGGGGATCTGAGTGCAATATTAATGACTATGACTCCAGATGTAGTGAGCAGAAGGTGTCTATATTTTTTGTGTGCTTGAAGATGCTAGAGGTAGTGAGCCAAAGGTTGTGGATGGCATAGAGTTGAAAAGGTGGATCTTCTTGTTGCTCTAAGATAGTGAATATCTCTATAACAATTTCCTCTATCTTCTTTCTTTAGGATAGTGATTCCCTTGGGTAGTGAGTCTTTCCTCTTTTCTAGGTAGTGAGCCCTTAGCAGTGAGCCTAATTTTATTTGGTATTACTATTTGTATATTTGTGAGCTAATCCTCACTGTGGTTTTTCCTTGCTTTAGGTTTTCCATGTAAAATTTGGTGTTCTATTGTGTTTTCTTTTTTTTGCATTACTATTTCATTCTTCTAATGCTTAAACAAGGTTTAAATGTTGATAAGGGTTTGAAGGTTTATGAGGGACTGAATGTTTTAATGTATGACTTATTCACCCCCTCTTAGTTGTCATGTGCATCTAACACTTAAACCAAATGGTTGTGTAAAGATAAGGGGTGACATGGATCCTACGTCCTCTTCCTCGGTTTCCCCCTCTACTTTGCCCCCTCCTCCTTAATTTCTCAATCATTTTCCTCATTTTTTGGGGGCTTAGAGAGGGAATCAGAGGGTCACACTTTAGTTTTGGGCTGAATTACCTATACTCCAAGTTGTTGGGATACTATGTGTAGAGGAAGAGGTCATGTTGAAAGTCTCTAAATTTCATAAGTTTCCTCCTCTTTTCTTGAGGGGGTCTCTTCTTCTTCTACTAACTTCAAATACTCTGCCTAAGTCTCTTCCTCATGATATTCACCCTAGATCATCTCAAAATTTTCATTAGTTTCAATCATGTTGATGATGGGATTCATTTGGTTGATATCCTTCCTATACTTCCAATAGGATTCCATTTTTTCACTAGTCAAACACCTATTGTCAAGCTATGCTTTCAAATTTTTGGTTAAATTCCTTGTGGAATAAAAATCCCAAACTGGCAAGTAGAAAGACTCCCATGGTTGGCAGGTGTTTGAGGGGATCATTGATAAATCAATAAAATATTTTATGCCCTCCTCCATTGGTGACTTCCTCTCCTTAAAATATGTCCAAGGCTCATGGATGAAGGAGATGGCAATATTTAGAGCAACTATACAACCATCTAGGTCATAGATCCATTGATCATTGATTTGATCTAGGTTGAGCTCTACTATTTTGAGCACAAAGATACTCCTATGATCTTTTCAAAACTATAATGCCCCCTTGAAAATGGGATGCCATATAGGGCCTTCTTCTTTTAATTCATGCCATAATCTGAGTCTACCATGTTGAGCTAGCGAGCCAAATCTAAGGCCAAGGTCCTATTTGTGAGCATGTATGGGGGCCCAAATGTATCTTCCTTGAAACCATGGACCTTGATGAAAGTGAAGTAGGTTCCAAATAATTGGTCACATGGAGTCTTGCAGCCAATGAGCCATTCTCATTGGCAGTCTATCATTCAAAATGTTATGGGTTTTGAGTTGAGATCGATTATAACTAGGGACATAAAAAATTTTGAGAACTCATGGTAATATGACATGATTGATAAGATGTGGGTCCACATAGAGACAATGATCACATTATGTGGGTATACTTCCATCTCAATGGAATTGATGGTGAAGTATGGTGACAAGACCTTAGTGTTTTGTAAAAGAATCATATGCAAGAGGAAAGAATAATACTTAAATGTATTCTGAGCCCAAAAATTCTAGATATTAATGAATGGTATTAGCAATGGTGTCTACAAAGTTAATTTTGTAGGCTTTCTCCCCAAACCTTAGAACTTAGATTTTGAGGGTCAAACCTTATTGTGAGTTCCTCCAAGAAGTCAAGGTTCACCTTTTCAGTCACTTCCTTCAAAGGAGCAACTTTAGTCCACCTTGTGAAGTAATTTATGGCCATAAGTATCCACTTATGGCCTGTGCTAGACATGGGATTGATCATCCCAATGAAATCTAAGACCCATTGCACAAAATACTCATCAATCATTATCAGGTTCATCGAACTGGATGAATTATTTTTCCTTCCTACAAAAAAATATCATTGTTAGCACTTTTTGATCGCTTCAAATCAATCTAAAAATAAGGTTGGACAATAGTACCAACACACATGATCTTAATTGAGGTTTTTTTCATTGATAAGTGACCAACTAGAGGTCTAAAATGCATATCCTACAAGATTTTTCTTGCTTGGTGTTCATCAACACATCTGAAGAGGATCTCATCGAAGTTCCTTTTGATAAGGATTCCCTAAACTAGCAGATAAATAGCTCCTTTAAATCCATATAATCTTCTCTTGTGCGTAGGGAGTGCATCTAGGTACCAACCAATATCCATAAAGCAACTCCTATCTATGACCTAAGACTTGATGGTTTCATACTGGCTCACCAAAACTATTTCTAGTGTATCTTGTTCATCTATCGGGATGCTCACACATTGGATCAAATATTTGCAAAGTCCTCTCCCTCATATTACCTTGGTTGGTCTGACTTTGACATCATATTCCACGATCTTAGTGATCCAATTGGCTCTCTTTTTATGAATTCTCCCTCCATGATATATTCTTTGACACTAGAATGCAACATGTATATCATTACCTTACTCCCTGCCACCAAATGTCTAAACTTATTAAGACCCTTGACGATGGAAAAAGTATACCTCTTAATGAATTTTTAATTAGTATCATATCCTTAAAATATTCTTGAGTAGAATGCAATGGAGTGCTCACCTTTTCCTTCATCCTTCTTCTGAGTTAACACAACTACCAAGCTATGTTCACTCCCGTTGGAAAATTCTTTAGAGAAGTCAAGATTTACTAGCATAGGAGTGATGAATATTGCCTCCTTGATCTTATAAAATTCTATCCTCCCTTTAGTGGTCCATTTTAAATCCTATTCCTTCTTTAACATTAGAGCGATGGACCTTCCTAGCCCCATGAAGTTAGATATGAAATGATTGATGAAGTTGATATTCCCCAAAAAAGATTGGACTCCCTTTATATTTACTAGTAGGGCCAAGTCCCCAATGGTTTTCACTCTATCTAGATCAATGGAGATACCTTATCTATATACTATATATCCTATTCTCTTGCCTTGCGGGATTTTGAAGACACATTTCTTAGGGTTGAGGGATACCTCGAACTATTGGCACCTTTGAAAAATCTTCTCCAAGGATCAAAATGATCCTCTTTTTTCTTGGAGAATACTTAAAGATCGTCTAGATAGATGAGGATGATTGTGTTGATTAAGCCTTAGAGGGTTATTTTCATGGATTGTTGGAGAGTAGCTCTTGCATTGGAGAGGTTGAAAGGAATTTTCACATACGTGAAGGCTCCCCACTTTATAGTGAAATTGGTTTTATGTTGGTCCTCTTCTTTAACCCATAACTTGTTATAACCTGAGAAACCATTAAGTAGAGAGAACATCTCCACGCCCCCAACTATTTGGAGGATCTACTCCATGGAGGGAAGGGAGAAGTGGTCTTTCAGGGATGTCTTGTTCAAGTCCCTAAAATATATGTAGAGTTTTATTTCACCATTTTTCTTGCTCACATGAACTAGGTTAGACACCCATGTTGAATACTTGATGGGGTATATGATCCTTAAATCAATTAGTTTTCTCAACTTCTAAGACATAAGAGACTCAATCTTTGGATTTAATACCCTTTACTATTGGTGGACCTACTTAGCTTGCTCAACCAAATCTATGGTATGTTGGATTACCTCATGTTCATACCCTTTCAGGTCATCATAGGTCTAAGCCGCAACCCATTCATAATTGTTGTAGAAGGATACTAAACAATCCTTATCCTTTTTGGAAACTTCTTTCCCCACATTCAATTTTCTTCCATCTCCTACATCAAGTTTGAAGTAATCACTTTTGTTAACAACAAACTTCCTTTTTTCATTCCTTGCATCATCAAAATAAAACAGATTCTCTAGAGTGATTAGTCACTTTAGAAGTTTGTTGGACTTGAGATGTATGATTTTATCTTCATAGGCTTCTTCAATATTTGGCTCCAACTGCTCTCAAACTTGCATGATTTCTGGAGGAACATGGAAATTTGGGAATCCGTCTCGAACACTTGGCAATTTTGATCATTGTATGGGATAGAGGGTTTGATAATCACCTGCACCACATGCTCATTTTTTAGAAGATCAGTTACTAGGTAAAACTTTGAACCAACTACTAACATTTTGTTTACTTCTACATTCATAGACCTTGGGATGATTTTAATATTGAAGGCCTCAAATGCTTCAATTAAATCCCACACCCTATGGTAGTAGAACCTCATGCAAATGTTCTTTGTGGTTGTCATCCCTCTTACTTGTTTCACTACGAGTTCAAAGTATTTGAATGCCTTTAGCTATTTCACACCCATGTTCTCAGCAAGGCTGAGGCCATGAACCAAGGCTTTGTACTTAGCTTCATTATTTGTGAAAACAAATTAGAAGTAGAAATATCTAAGGGTTTCTTTCCTAGATGGAGATACCAAACAAATGTTGACCCTAGAGCTAATTTTACATTCCACACCATCAAAATGCAATCTAGAAATTGGACTCAATATTAGGTTCATTAATTTTGTCTTCCTTCTTCATGACCTCAAGGATGGCTTGGTCCTCATCATAGATTACATAAGTCTCGAGTCTAGTGGCATTAAAGTTTCTGAATGGGTCATTCCTCATAAACTCATTAATGAGGACCTCTTCTTCTAATCTCTTGTTGTCATCCACTCCTTCTTCAATAATTTCTATGTAATGCATTTCATTCTTCGATAAAGATGTGTGTTCCACCTCAAAATTTATCATGGCATCATCAACTATGTGTTTTGGGTGCAATGGCTCAGAGAGCACCTTCATTTTTTATCTGTATTTGGTCCTTGAGATCAAGTGAGATTGATCTAAAGATAAGTCTTGGCTATGAAATCTCTTGATAAGCATAGCCCAAAGATTGGTGGAATGTCAATTATCACCACTTCTTGGGGTACTATGATAATAGGATAATAATATGAGGTTAGGGGAAGAGTCTTGATAACACCTACAATTTGGACCTTCTTCCCACCCAACTACATAATTAATACTTTGTCTAAGGGTTCATATTGAAGTTGTAGTACATCCACAATTTTCTTGGGCATCACTATAGTGCTAGCATCATAATCAATCATGGAATTGTGTAATAATTTGTTACCCACAATGAGGGTTAGGTAAAATGGGGTGGGTTTTATTTTACTTACTCATTCTCAGGAGTTGATGAATGTAGATGGTACATGGGGTTATGCATTAATGTTGGTATCTCCCTCTTTGGTTTGTGTTGGCTCCACTTTTGGGTTACATTATGCGAGCCTCTCTTGGTTTCCCAATGACTCTCATAGTAGATATTTTTGCTTGAGGATTGATAGGATGTCCTAAAGAGAAATATTGGTTGGGGAGTTCTTTAGGTGCTCGATCACATTGAATGACCCTTGAGGTTGGAACTTAGGTTCTTTCATTTTTTTATACTATATTGCCCCATTTATGATATACCAAGGGTGATAGTTGAGTTCCTAAATTCTTCTTGAAGGCCACTTTAGGCCTTGTGAAAGCTTCTTGGGCCTTGGTCAGCTTCTTCTTAGAGTGGGTGTAGTAGTTTGATTGGACATGCAAGGCTTTCAACATGGGGATCAAATTTGCATAAACTACATCCTCACCTTCCACCCAAGAGAAAAGTGCATGTTGTGGTGCGATCTCCTCTTCCTATTCTAGGGACATACCTTGCACCTGAGCCATCAAGATGGAATTCCCAACACATGAGGGTTGGTACCATAAGGGGATGAGTCAAGTGCACTCCCTTGTATTTGATGCTCGGTGACTCTTTGTTGTAATAAATAATTCAAACTATTAAATCCCTTTTAAAAAAACATTTATAAAAATAAATATCATGTAAATAAAACCATTATTCATTTGTTATCATGCAAGTGCATCATAAATAGCATTCTTTCAAGAAAACACAAATTATTGCATAAACATCCTCATATACCAGATCACCAGGCCATCAGAAATTTTAGATAACCTTAAAATTAAAGCTTTGTTTTGCATTGTTACTTGGTACCCGATACCCGGTATTCAGCTTTACCCATGGTTTTCTTGGACTTCGATTTTATTGCAACTTCCATCTTTACCGGACCTCAACTATCAGACCAAAACACTCTGCTTAACAATTGCATTTCCTTTTACACCTCTAACATTCCCATTTCCTAGTACCTGATATCTGAAACACTTGAATTACGAAGTACTTTTTCAAAATATTTATTTTCTTTTCACTCGCAATGATCTTCCAAACTAGACAACACCTTCCATAAGCGTTAGTTTTCACTTGGGGTCCCCAAGCCTTGGAGTCTTGGGGCGTGTTGTGAGACCAAACAACACATAGATTATAGTAGCAATTTTAAGGAATTACACTTTCACTAAATAGGATATCACTTGCATAAAATGGTTCTTATACATGATAAAATAGAACTTTTGTCTAATAGTGCCAACATAAAGTAGTTCTTATGTGTTTTTAGAAGAGGGAGAGTTAGATTTAATTTTTAAAGAGGTTGGCAATGTGGTTTTGTGAGTGTAGGATCATCTACCTCCATTGCAAACAAGGGAGAGATGGTTGTCGATGATGAGACTACATGGGCAACTAGATTATACAAATATGGAATTCTTGGAAGTAGTTAAGCTATATCAAATAACACACTTGTTAGATATATAGGCACATAGAGCTATGATGACCACACTAGTAGAGTTATAACAAAGTGAGAGGTCTTTCATATTTCCTATAGATAAGATCAGAATCATGTTGTGTAGTTTTACAACATGCCCCATTTTTCTCCTAGAAAAACAAGGACCCCTCTTTTGCTCTTACTTTTGTTTGTTTTGGTGGTAAAGGAAATTTTTGAAAAAAATATAAATTGCAAATTCTGGTATGCCTCTTGGACAGATCTCATTTTAAATCAATGAAGAATTTAAAAATAACAAGGTTTTCCTTTTGAATTTTGTCCATATCTAATAAGGCATCTGAATTATGCATTTGTGATTTTATATGCCAATCTAACTTAAAGCTAATTCATTAAATTTTGTTTGACAATAGGTTCAATTGGGGTTTCTCACAGGTTTTAGTAGCTTTAGTCATCCCTTTGTATGTGTTCTCTTATGTTGGTATTTTAATTGAATATTTGGTTTGCTTGTATTTATCCACAAGAGGTTCTACTTTTAACTTACATGCAGAAGATTGGTTCCCATCTGAACTTACCTTTATAGTTGTGATTGAATATGGTGGGTTCACATACATTTTTCTATAGTTATGCAATTTTTGATTGCTAATATTTTATAATTATTTACCTATGCATTCCTTGTTATGTTGTAATATTTGAGCTTAACAAGTTTATAAAGTTAATTTACATAATGTGGATGTTCATCTTTTAAGTTAACTACACTTTTCATGCTTAAATCCAATTCACTTAAATTTTCATATAAAGGTAGTTCAATAGATTATTTCTATAATATTCACCTACTAGTGAACTTTCCACATAGATATATAGAAGAATCATATTAGGAATATTCATGAAGAAACCTTTTGAATATGAACCCAATCTTCAAATGATGTTCTATTTAGATGATTTGGACCTTCTCACATGAAATTTAATCAAATTTAATCCTTTTAGAAGTCCAAACCCCTACTGAACTAACCTTTCTCGAATAGTGTGACCAACTAGATCAATTAAGAATATCCATGGTAGTGTGATTCTTACATAATGATGGCATCACCTAGGTCTAGCAAATGATTTAATCCCATCTAAACTTAACCATGTTAAGTGTTAAAATATACTTAGCTTGAGAATTCTCACAATCATACGTTGATGATGATGTTACATCATGATTATGTCATTAATCCAAAGGACTAATTGCAAGACCATTTCCAAAATGATAGATGTCACTTTTTCCTTTTACTGACATCACTATTGGTATTTCCCATCTGAACCCGGATTCAAAAATTATCTAGATCATTTGGAATAACCTGTATTTGTAGAAAATCACCATTCATCTGAACCCGATATATTGAAACGTTACATTTTTTTCACTTATATTTTTCTACATATCTTGATGTAATTCAAATTTTTGCATGTTCCCACCATTGACATAAATGTATACTTACCATTTTCTAACCATTGAATGCACTTAATTTACAAGGAATTGTGATCAATAGAATTAATTTTGTTTGATAATTTAATCATAATACTATTACAAAGTGAATTCACGACGAAGAGAACAATGGTTAAGGAATAAGAATCGGTAAATGATAATATGAAGATGTAATTGTGTAGAATAAGTTACTCATAGATCTTGAGGAAAGGAAGTGACACATGCACAAGGATTTCAATTCAATTCATAGGTTTGATTAACAGGAACAAAATTCTAGGTTTGTATTCTTGTAAATATATAATTCTATGAATGAATTGAAACATTTGTTCTAAAAATAAATTCAAGTTTTAAATCTGTTAACTCTAGATCAATGACTAAGAGAATTAGCAAGATAAAGAAAGAATTTAAGGGAATTTAATTTATCTCTTAGATTAATCCAACTTATGGTGAAATAACAAATGCGGACTTAGGGTTTGCCAATATGATAGATTTCCATCAAATATTGAAGAGTCCAAACATAACTAAATGGATGAAAAATATTATATTGAATGGATTAGATAAGGCTATGGCATTTCTAATGGCTATCCATTTTCCATAACTTGTTTTGGAATGCATGAAAAAAATTGACAAAACCATTAGAAATATTAAGGTAGATGGTTGAGTGTATGAAGATTTGAGTGAAGATGCAATCCATAAAATACTTGATATTCCTTTCTATTCTCAAGTAGCAATCATTGAAGAACCAATTGTATTGGAAGCCTTCGATGAAGATGCAAGAAGGATTACTAATATCCAATGGGTGAAAACCCCATACATATCATTGTCAAAGTTACCAAAGATGCTATATAGAAGTGATTTTATTGAAGAAATTGTAGATATGGTAACTTTATTAAGTAGGATATTTGGATTACCTTATTCTACAATATTTGAAGAATGGATATTTTTGTATATTGAAACAATACAATCAAGAAAACAAATGCTTCATTGGAAAAGGTTCATCACCGATAGCCTATTCAACCAAATCAACAATTTCTAGGGGCATAAGACATTTTATATGTTGTCTTATTTGGTATATGTATTGGCAGTCATGGGCACTTTAGTGGTCTAGAGAAATTTGGAGTGTTGGGTATTGGCTAAGGGAGAGTATTAGTATATTATAATTATCCTTAGCTAGAAGCCAAGAAATCAATGGAACATTACAAGAGGGTGAATGATTATTTTTACATGTGGATGGTATAGTCTATAGAGGGTAATAAGAATTAAAGAATGTCTTTAGAAGCATAAGTGGTTGTTAGTGAGAGAGGAAGCTGGTTCATACAATTCCCTTCATTGTACTACTTGATAATGGAATGTTTCACTAGTAAACATTATAAATTGCCTAGATACCCCACAAATAAAATATTTTTTCTTGAGAAAATTAAGAAAATAGTTGAATCTCATTACTTGTTAGAGTCCAAGAATAGAGTGGGAATGGAATTCCATATCATCATTGGTTGGTATAAGTGTGATAGTATTAGTTGTTTTAAAGCTTCAAAGCATGAATTATATAAGCATAGCATGGAGGTATTTGAGTTAGCTCAAAAAAATTATGATCCTTTTAGAAAAATGGAGATGAAAGTATATGCAAGTCCTAGACATAAGCCTCATATTGAGGACTTTTGGAAAAATTGTTCAGACGAACATGAAGTGAGGAACATAAGTTATAATAGACTCACCTTGTAGAAAATTAGAAATTTTTAGATTCATGAATTTCCTCTTGAAGTGGAGGAAGATGGAAACACTATAGATTTTCATTATAAGAAATATAAACTTTATGATCAGCCCATTGTAAACCCAAAATGGATAGAGCCTAAAGTAGATACTTTGGAGTTAATAATGCATAGAGTGTTGAAAAATATTGGGGTATGTGTTGAACAATGGAAGAGAAAACAATAATCAAGGGATTTATTGCCCACCTACCCTAAAGGAGTAAAGTGGAAGGACATAATTGATTTAGACTATGTTGATTGTGATCTTAAAAAGGGGATAATTCATGAAGAAAAAGTTAAGAAGAGTGTATCTAAAAAGGATACACAAGAGCTAGTGAGTAGATAGTAGTTGGTTATGTAGTTGAAAATTCCACACAAAAGAAAAAACAACCCATTGTTATAGCTTATACACCTCAAAAGGTGAGGGAGAAGGGAATGGATGAGGCTTCTAAAGTTAACAAGGTAATTTATCCTCTATCCATGATAGGGAAATTAAATATTGCTAAATAAATAGAGAAAGTAGGGTTAGGCAAGGAAAATCCCATAACAAATAAAATTCTAGAGGTACAAGTTCTAGTTGTCCATCCAATTAACAACCTACTATTAAAGATGTTCTAATGGACCAACCGGCTCAAAAAGACACTAAAATTACTTTTGGTGTCAAATTCTTGATACGACCATCTCAACCCATGAGATTATGGATTCTATGGAAAGAAGCCTCCTTTTGGGTATGACTCTTAAACATGACATATCAAAGGATTATGATACGATGGACTGTAATTTCATTTTTAAAGTTCTAAGAAAGGTGGTATTTCATGAGAAAATTATCATTATTAGGGAATGTGTTACTACTGTGAAGTACTTAGTGTTGGTCAATGTTATTCCAAGGGGCTTCTTTGGGAATGATAGGGGCATCCGTCAAGGGGACCCCCTATCCCCTTACTTGTTCATATTGGTTGCAAAGGTCTTAGGGAGAAAGATCCTAAAACTCATTGAGAATGGTGATCTAAGAGGAGTTCGAGTATACTCCTTTCTCCCTCTTTCTCTACAACAATTTGTAGATGACACCATATTTTTTGGTGTTTCCTTTGTGGTCGAGGCTAGATGTTGGAAATTTTTTTTATCTAGTTATACAAAAGCCTTAGGTCATTGTATTAATTATGATAGGTGCAACACCTAATTATTTAATTCCAATGAGAGGCTAAGGAGGAAAATATAGAACATTTTAGGTTATCAGTGTGTTGATCTTCTAGTAATTTATCTAGGGCCCCCCTTACTATTAAAAAGAATTCCCCCTCTTTCTAGAACTCTATTTTGGAATGCATGCAAAAACGATTGGTAGGTTAGAAAGGAAAATTTTTGAGCAATGATGGTAAGTTGCAACTTCTTTTTGCCTCCCTTAAGGAAATCCTAGTCTACTTTCTAATTTGTTTTTAAATCTTGGTTTATATTACATATAAGTTGGAAAAAAATTAGAGGAATTTCTTATGGCTAGGCAAGGAGGAAAAGGAAAAATGGTTTTAGTCAATTGGGATAAAGTCTTCCTCCCAAAGGTGCATGGTGGTCTAGGCATTAGGAAATTCATCCACTTAAACAAAGCTTTGATGGAAAAGGTGGGTTGGATCTTATTCAAAACAATAAGGATTGGTGTAAAACTTTAAGTGCTAAATACCTTAATCACTCAAGATTTCATAGTGTTCTCTCTGAAATAGGTTTTTATTTAGGCTCTAAGATTTGGGTTAATATATTTAAAACTCAAAGTCTTATCTTGTTGAGCCTTGAATGGAAAGTCGGGAGTGGTAGTCTTATCCATTTTTGTAAAATTTCTAGTTGTTTTACCAACCACTTAGGGAACACCCCTCTTTTAAAAACCTACAAATCCTTGCTTTAAGCACCTTTGACCCTATTGTTTCTTATTAACTTTTGCATTACAATTCTTGGAAACTTCTTTAGACTTGTTGCCAAAAACAGTACCATCTTCACCAAAGTGCTTTACTCCAAAATTACCTTTCCAAGATCAAATTCCCCATCTTTCCTAGGGAGGATTGCTTCATTTGGGCCAAAGGTCCTAATGGAAACTTTTATGTCAAACTGACTTACAATCTACTATTAAAGAAGGACAAATGTGTTGTCTAGATGAAGGTATGGAATAACAAGGTCCTTCCTAAAATCAACTTTTTCTTGTGGACAACTATGCATAATAAAATCCTAACACAAGACAATCTCATTGAAAGTGTGGATTCTGATTACCCAATAGATGTGTTCTATGTAATATGGATGAAGAAACAATCCCACAAATCCTCATTCATTGTCCTTTTGATCAAGAAACTTCAGGATTTGTGCTACAGAAGCTCCAAATTTGTTGGATCATGAACAAAGATCTAGGTGACCTAAGGGAGGAATGGGTTAGTCCTTTTCATAGCCCCCTTATCAAATAATTATGGAAGTAGATACCTCATCAACTCTGCTAGAGAATCTAGAAGGAAAGAAACAATTAGATCTTTAGATTTTTGAAAGGAAGTCTTGATGAGGTCTTCGTGGATTTCTACAAACTTCTTTTGGAGAATATCTTGGTTTGTCATTGGATCTATCTAAATTCCCCACCTCTCCCTTTGGAATTAAAAATTTCTACTCAATGGGGTTTTCCTAATTCTTTTTATAATGTTGACATGACAAAGAAGCTGACAAGATTACACACTAAATGGATTCCTCCCTAATTTGGTTGGTGCAAACTTAGTTTTGATGGTGTTTCTAGTAGAAAACCTTCCATGGCTAGTAGGGGTGGTATGTTAAGGACCTCCTTGGGGTATATTGTGGTAGGGTATGCTAGAGGCCTTGGTACCAACATTAATAATTAGGTGGAAAGCATGGCTCTCTTATGGGGCCTCAAAATTGCTCTTACTATTGGCATAAAAAATCTACTCATAGAGGGGGAATCTAAACTTATAATTGATGTGGTGAAAGGTACTACTCAACATTGTTGGGTGCTTGAAGATATTATAAAAGATATCTAGAAACTCCTCAATCTAGAAAAAAATGAGATCAAACATACTTATCATGGGGAAATTGGGCTATTGATGATATAGCTTGTCTGGGGATGGACCAAAAGTCTCTACGATGTTGGTGCAATTTTTCCAATCTCACAGATTATATTAAAAAACTCCTTACTTCAAAGTGGAACTATGTTATCTTTTCTAATGATAGTTAATGGTGTGAAGGACTAGAACCATAGCCCCTAGCTTATGCCTTTGGTGGAGGACTATATGTTGAAGAGAGAAAATTTAATTTTTTTCCCATTGGAGTTTAAAAATGGGAATACTTTGTCTCATGTTTGCTAAATGCTGATGTAGATGGTGACTCTATGGAAGGATGTGAGACCTGATTCTAGATGGGTCCAAAATTTTGTGTGGTGGCTCACCCTATTGATGTGGCTCCTCCATGTTTGGCTTAATCATATGAAGGCGGCGATGTATTATCACATTTATGGAAATTATAATAATTGTACTCATTAGAGGGTTGATAAGACTTATAATATCATATCCCATCTCACCTAGAAATATTTGAGCTTAATCATGATTGTAATCATTTGCATAATTGAAACCCTTCACAAATATTCTCAGAGAGAAGTTTCGCTAGCTTTCTGCCATTCCATGATACATGTGTATGAGGTCTGTGGAATCACAAAATTGAATCTAAAGTATTTTTCCATCCATGATATGACTAGTATAATCATCCTTGCTAGAATTTTCCTTCAAAGTTCTACACATGGTAGTGTTTTTATGGATTTCAACCTTTCTATATGACACTTGTATGAGGTGTGGATATGAAATCCTCTGAGCTACCCTTCAGGTTATTTTTGTTTTTCTTGGATAACACCCGCACCCCATAATTGTATTCTCTAGCCCCCTTTATGAAGAGCTTCGTCTGACCATTTGCCACGTGTCTTTCATGCACTCCCCATAGGGTTTTCTCTTTTTGCTTCTCTTTTGAGCCCCTCCATGCTTCCACGTGTTAGTAGTGCGGGCATTTGAAGGATGCTTCCCTTTGATTTTCTATCGAGCCCTGACCACTTGCCACATAAAATCATTCCACATACACCATTTTTACGAACCCCACAGTCAATGTTGGTAGCAACGACTTCTCCATGTGTCATCTACATGGAAATTTTCATCGAAGGGAAGGAACGATCAATGTCGAGCCCTTCCTTATTTCCACACATCCTAACTAACCTGATGAGTGCACGACACATGTCTATGTGAGGTTATGTTGCTTCTACGCTGGGACCACTACGATCATTCATGGGGATGCATCTGAATTGAAGGCAACTACATTCCATGGATCGCATCCTTTCTATTATAATGGCTTGGGGAAATCATTGTTGTGTGCATCATTGCTCATGATTGAGGAGTCTTTTCTATTACGAGCTTTCAGGTGGTGGGATTTTTCCCTATAAATATAGTTTATTCTATCGAGATATTAGTTCAGAACATACAAAAAAATAGTGGAAAGCCACCAGGCCTTTGAATTTTTTTTCAAATTATTGTATAAGACTCATAGACTGTGCCATTTTTTGGACTTTCTATTTCTTAGCTATTTGATAGAACTTTATACTGTGCCATTATTGTACTGGGTGGTTTATTTGCAAAACTTCTATGATTTCAATATATTTTTTCTGATTCAGACCATGTCTTGGACTCTTGTTTTTAGTAAATGTGTATGGGAGTTATTTTATGTTAGTTTGTAAACTATTCAGGTTTTCCTTTTATGGTTTTTTTAATTCTAGGACATAGCAGATTGTTGAATGACATTTAAACCATGTATGAAAGGAAGGTTTCTCATGCCTGAATACACCTATAGTTTGGTGCATCACCTTAGATTAGATTTCATTTTACATTCATTTCCTTCTACCCTTTTCAACCCCCCAATTACAGAAGAAGCCTACTTCTTTAAAGCCTGATGGTCACTCAGTTAAGCACAATTAGTCCCCAATAACAGAGTTTCCCATAAGGTTGTTACTTGTTAATTTTTGGAACAACAATTTATTTTTCTGGCACGCTCGATGGGACCTTTTTAAATGTACTCAAACCTAAAGTGGGTGTATGAGCCATCGACCTGAACAACAAATAACCCTATCTTGCTAGTTCCTCTACTAGTAATAGTACAAACTAGAAATCATCCAGTGAATGTTCTGGTCCCTCCACCAACCATGTTGCCTATTGCAAAAAAAATTATGTGGCACGGGATGTTGGAAGCCCCCTTATAGCACTAGTAGTAACCACCGTCTGGGCCCCTATCCTAGCCTCTACTGTAAAGTCTATACCAAAATTCACTGGTGATGGCTTGAAAACACCTTCCGAACATCTGCAAGATGTGGTAGACATGTGTTTGGTGCATGGAGTCACTAACTAAAATATAACACTGAGGTTGCTCACAGCCTCTTTCAGAGGTAAAACACTAGACTGGTATCACACTCTACAAGCTAACACTATCGGTACCTGGGATCAGCTCATAGATCCTTTCTATGAGAGATTTTCAAATGATGGAGATTAGTCTTAACTCTACCATTAGTTGGCAACCATAAAGCGGGCTCCTCATGAAGCCATGACTGAATTCAATGCCCGGTTTCACACAACTTGGAAAAGAATTCGAGTTGCTATCTAGCTATCAACCGAGTTGGCATTCATGTTCTACCTAAAATCCATCAATGGTGACATCTCTATGATGATCCAGTCTCTTGGTGGGACTACTTTAATGGATGCATACAACATCGTTGTTAAAGAGGAAAATAACATAATAGATGCTAGAAAGCTGCCACCTCAACCCATTATGCCTATATTTCTAGGAATATTAGTTCTCGCTCAAGAAATAGAATCTACCAATGCACCTACTCCTCCTCAATCTATGTAAACATATTTGGGTGCACCGCAAAATGTTTCGTCCATGTCTAATTCTTCAAAAGAAGAGATGAGTGACATAAAATAATTGTTGTGAAACCTAGAAAATGAAGTAACTACTATCAAGCACAACCAGTCTACACCTTCAAGACAAGCCTACCAAATTTATCAAAGTTGAAGGCCTTCATACCAACAGAACCAGTACCAAGGAGGTACACATGCAAGTCTATAGGCCCAAGAAACTAATCAAATCGTACTAGTACCTACTCCACTATAGAATGCTCACCCGAGTTCAAGCAAAGAGCTGACTACAAGGAAGAACAACCTAGCCAATAACATCAACCCCTGGTGCTTCCCCTACAACGATGCACATATGCCTCAAAATTTTTTGTGCGACAACTTAAAATAGAAGGTGGCAAAACAACATAGCCAAGGTGCGGCATCAAGTTCAAGAGGTTATGCATATGCCTCTTCCCAAATGGAAAATGTGGTGCTTACCACTCAAATGCAAGGAATATCCTTGGAACAAGAAAATGACATAGCTCTTGATCACACACTCTTCTCATGCATGGAAGGAGAAGAGGTGATATTTTCAAATGAGGCATCCACATCAGATACCCTACAAGTGCAATATGATTACAACACTCGCTCAAAGAGGAGATTCATGGGCAAACTGATCACTACGCAACCTAGAAGTTCCCCCGATCAATCCTCTAGTCCTTCCACAATTGCTTTGCAACTGTAGCTACACAAGGAGATTGTTATAACTAGAGCTAAGGAATAGAAGCCTTCAAATTCATCCCCATTCAACATGGTGGAACAATTGATAAAATCTTTTGCTAATTTATCCCTTTGAGATATCTTAGCTATTCTAGAGCAGAAGTCATTGCTACACAAGGCCCTATGGGAAGATGCAATTATTGAGCCAACATAGCAATCACTCAAGGGAAAATTTGTCAACTCATCACCTCCTACCAAAGTTCTCGCAAATAGTGCAAAGGAGACCTCTATTGAAGTTAAAGAGAAGCCGAAACCCAAGCCCTTTTTCTTAAATCTTATTGTGGGGAAGAAATTGTTGTATAATTCCTTGATTGACTTTGGTGCTAGCACCAAAGTCATTGTAATGCCCCACCAAGTAACCCTAAAAGAAGTTGTAATTAACGTTTTAAGCGAACCAATTTTTTTTTAATAAAGTGCATTTAACATACACATTCACTTACTAATTAACAACAACCTCTAAGGCTACAAGGTTAGGATTACTTAAACCCACACATACATATTACATATAACCATAGCATTATGAAATTTATGAAATAAACATCATACATCATAAGAATACCACATAACCTAATAAGATAATCAACCAAGATACAATCTCATAAACATTATCTTAATCCAATAGTTACATCACTCATTCCTAGAATAAGGCAATAGTACATAAGGTTACAATTATAGAATTCAACCTCCTAAACATAAGAGGGATAAAATAACTTATACAAACTGAAATATTACAGAGCAAGAATAACACAAGAACCATGAGCTGTCCATCTGGATGTCTTGCCACCAAGTACTGAAGATAGATGGGGACCCAACGGTTTTGGTGCATGTTCCACCCAACCAAGTGGTACTTGAAGGCCCACCCCCCATGCTAGGAGATAGTAACAAAGTAACATGGACAAAGATCTACAATCCACTAACCAAAGGCAGACTCATACTGATATAACCAAATATATGAACTAACAAGTACAACTCAATCACCATACAAGTACAAATCAAGTACAACTCCAACATCACTGACATAGGTCACATTGCTTCCAGACATAAAGTAGATCAAGTATGTTCACAGAACCATACATATAAAACAATTAACAATAGTTGTCCTAGATAAAGTGTCATCACATAGTAGTCATGAGATCTCCTCTGGGCATCTTTCATAGGCTCTGGTAATCTTGATGGCCTCAACCGAATCCCGACACTCATACTCACTTATGCGGCATCAAATATCTCTTGTACTGACAAGATAAATGACTATGCCATTCCAGGCCTTCTCACTCATCCCAAGTCTATGTGAGCCCTTGTGTCTATGAGTGAGGATTAAATTATCTTGATTAGTGTGAACTACATCCTAATCATCTAAGTACATTAATTTAATTATCACTTGATTAACTCACTTCTGAAGGTTACTCGGTTTACCACTTTGGGCTCCAGCCCCTAACAAAAGACACTCTTCTATTCAACAACACACACCCAAACAATCCACCAAGGGAAACACAAGTTCATATCAACTAGGCATCATAATCCACTCCAAAACAATGAAGAAACAAAAGATAGAACTCACTCCAAACATCTTGGAAGCAACAATCACATAGTCCACTCCTTTCACATGAGGTACAAAAGATCCATGTTCAATGAAACCAAGTAAACTGAAAAGACGTCATGCACTACCCAAGGGAAAACAATTGGATGACATAAAGGTTCAACAACCCTCATCCTCTAAGTTCTCCTGAAAGACTTATAATTTAGGACTAACACTAAATCCCAAAACCAACAATGCAACTTGACGACATAGCAACAAAAGCATTCAAGTCATTAATCAAATCTAATATTTTGGATTTCCTAAATCCATATTCATTCAATAGGTAGTGTTGACAAAGTCAAAGACATGATAATTAGATCATCTAAAATAATCATAACCCCTATTTCCCCTTTCATTATTGAAAATCTAAAACAATTAAACTTACTTCCCTTTACTGAATACAGAGAATTAAATTCTTTAAGATAATCATGAGAAAGATACTACTTTTGGATATACTAAATCCATATCTCTTTCATAATCCAATCACAATGATTCAATTAATCTAAGTAAAAATTAATAAATAACATAATTGATTGCCTCATCAATAAAACAACTTCTTAATTTATTTTTAAATCGACACAAATCCATGCAAGTAAACTCTTTCCATTTCTTAACCAAATCTTATATCTCATTCAATTTTCTATATTCAATCACTTTAATATAATAACAATCCATTTTTAAATCTCTATTCAATAATATATTGCATGCATCTCATTAAAATAAAATACGATAATGAATTTTACACTTAATATATATATATATGCTCCATATTATATAGACACCAAATATATATATTAATAAATTTAATTACATATATTCATTCACAATGACTAGATTACTCTATGGAACTAAATAAAACATAATAACTATTTGTCTTTTTCAATATAGTTAGTTCCTAAATTTACTTCTAATGCAGCCTAACACTATTGCAAACAATCTTTTCAATTTTCTATCCGGAGTCTATGTCTCTTCAACTATCCATTTAAAAATATGCAATTTCATCAATGTATAAAAATATCTTTTGGCTTATCTATTTGACCATGCATTCATATTGTTTCTAATTAAATTTCATTAATTAAAACAAACATTTAAATATAAATATTTATATAATTCTTCAATATATTTAAATATGTTTTTCCTTATCAATTTTGACCATACATTCAAAACTTATCTTTTAAATTCTTCATGCAAAGCTAAATTACACACACTTAAATAAAACAAGGTAAATACTGATTGAAAATACTCATGGATATATATATATACATCTCAATATATTTTCTTCAATCATATTAATAAAATAAATATTTCCTTTTTAAATCAAGTAATTACTTCTATTAAAAAATATCTTTCTCTATACATTTTCCATACATACTAATCATCTCTTTTAGAACACTAATAATACCCAATTTGCAAACAATAGAATAAAATAAGATAAAATATTATTTATTCTCTCAAATGGATATATACTTTCAATATATATATACTAAATATAAATTAATATATTTAAATATATTTAATCATTAACATATCTTCTATTCTTTACAGAATATCAAATTGTTTAATTCAAAGTAAAATATCCCTTATCATCAATTTTTTAAAATATATATATATTTTTCTAATTAAATCAAATTAATAATTGGACCTTTTACACATGAATTTAAATTCCACAATTAAATTTTAAATTATACATTCTTTAAATCAAATATTTAACTCCTTCAATTAAACTTTAACATGTTATTTTAAAATAAACAATAATTTCCCCATACGTTTATAATTTTAATTTCACTAATCTAATATATAAATTTTATTTAAAAAATATAAATAAATATAATAATTTAATATTATAAATTATAATATAAAATATTATTAAATAATATTTTAATATTATAATAACAATACATAAAATATTAATATTTATAAATATCAATTTATTATTATTTTATTATCAGAGCAGCCATGGGAAAATAACTTAACAGCAGTCTCGTGTTTCAAGCATAACTCAAAAAATACAATCTGGGTATTTACGATTTTTTTATAGAGATAAGAAAATTCCAAGATGTAGAAACCCTTTAAATTTCCTGACAACCCAGTTTGTGTAAGTAGAGTTATATGTGATGCAACCAGGCCATTTTACTATGAAAAATATAACTACCCTACGGATTTTAAAATCCGATTTTTAATAATAAACAAAGGGTTTCATTTTCTAAAAACATTCTAAATGCATTGTTTAATCTCTATGTTTGATTTCAATTACAACATAATCGATTTCCCCAAATAATTTAAATTCAACTGAGGTTTTTCACAATTTTCAGTTAGGAATTTTCACAAGCAAAGGCTGTAAATTTATTTAATTCTTTTTTTCTAATATCAAATTTATTTTCTAAAATAGATTTAACAAACAAATCTTTAATCACTACTATTTAAAAAAAAACAATCAAGAACAATAAAACACAAAAAGGAAAACCCGGTACAAGAAGCTACAGGAAGAGATGAATTTCTGATGCAAGCCTCCTTCAAAGATTTCCTGAATTTTCTTCAATCCTCCAATGAATCCAATCCAAAACCCAACAAATGCAAACAATCTTTCCTTCAATCAATTTTACCATCAAAACTTTTTTCAAACCCTTCTTGTGTAATTTTCCAAAATTTCTTCTCTGCTGTAAAAATGTATTTTTTTTCTAAAACTTTTTCCCTACCCTAAAATTAAAACATGCATTCATTATAAAACAAAAATACCTAATACAACCCTAATTCACATTACATGCAAATTAGATATTTCAATTTCAATTTCAATTTCACTTTTCGAAAACCCACTTTCAATTTAAAATGCAATTTCAAATAATAAATTAATTTCCAAAGTTGCAACTAATTTCCCAAATAAACATTTAATTACAATTTCTAATTTAATTCTCACACGTTGAAATTAAATTCCAAAATTAATTTTAATTCTTTTATTTCCTTTCATTCTCTTGCATCACGTTTAATTAATTAATTTAATTATTTAATAACTAAATTCAACCCCCTTGGATTAAATTTAATTAATTAAATAATTTAAATTTAATTAATTAAATAATTTAAATTTAATTAATTAATTAAAATATAAATTGTTATCCACATTGCATTATTTAAATTAAATAACCATCAACATGATTTAAATACAATTATTCTAAATATCTATTTCCAAATCAAGAATCCTTTAGAATTAAATAATATTAAAGCAAGACAGACAATGACTCGACACACACGACTGACGACACACTAAGGCTAGGGTGTAAACTTGACACATGTTACCTAGCTACTACCTCCCGTTCAACATAACCGTTGGATCGACACGTTCAAACCTGTGAAACCAGGTGGAGTCGATGTCATGTACCTGCAATCCTGAAAAAACAAGTAAACAACATCATACAATATATCCAACATATAATACACACCGTGAAGAAGAAATTACAGATTCACAGGGCGCTCGCAAGCGAGTGATGCGAAACTGTCCTCTTCACCAATACACTCATCGAAACTGACACTTCCATCATAATCCAGTAATCTCATAATAACATCTCATGTTAACTCTACAACATCATTAATCCATAATGCATGTGAAACAATAATCAGATAACTACATCCCACAATAATAGTTGTCGCTCAATAGTAGCGATCAAAACATCATAACAAAATGTATCCAGTATCAAAGTAATTGCAACCAAACATAGCATAAAACAACTTGAACAAAAAATAAAACGGAGGGGTATTACAGTCATGCCCAAGCAGATAATTGAAGTCTTAGGGATTAGCTATGAACCTTTAAAAAGGGGGGTTATACAATTTGATGGGAACAAGGTTGAAACCATATGTGTCATTAATAACCTCCCCTTGACTCTATTTTCCTACCCTAGTATCACAGTCCCACAAGATATCATGATCATAGACATTCCCCCCATGTTTAATCTTTTCTTATCTCGAGAATTCACTTCGAACATAGGTGGGTATCTTTCTTTGGATTGGTCACACTTGATCCTTAGGACAAAGCATGGAGCTAAAATGAAAATAGTATATGAATCTTTGCATTCATAACATATGGACGATGAAGCCATGGTCAAATTTGAAGCTACTCATACCTCTTTCACTAAAGAAGAAACATATATCGAGATACTTGAGGATGAGAAGGTAACTGGAGACCAGATCGATCAAGAAGAGGTTCTCCTGAGTGAATATATAGACACCAATCCTTTTGGTAACTATCATGCCACTGGATTAGGAACCTATGTCATCTATGATGAGGATCAAGGGATCCTGAAGGTGGTAAAGGACCCCATGGTCGATCAAGCCTCAGAGCTATGGAAATTTAACTTTGATGGTGCAAGGTGCAAGGTTGGTGCTGGTGCTGGGATATGTTTGACATCTCCAACCAATGAATATATTCTCAAGTATTTCCACTTCCAGTTTTCTTATTCAAACAATGAAGCTGAATATGAAGGCCTTGTGCAAGGTCTAAGCCTCGCAGAGTGGATGGGTGTCAAGAAAATAATGGTGTTTGAAGACTCTGAAGTGATAATTAATCAAGTATGAAACATCTCTATGGAAAAGAATGTTTGCATGCAATCTTATAGACATGGGGTTTGGGACCTCATTGAAGGTTTCAAAGTTTTTAACATTCAGGAAGTACCTAGGGAGCAGAATTCAACTATAGATCACATGGTGACAATAGGATCTCAATTCGATCCTATCTCCAACTTGATTAAGAATATACACTTTGTGCAATTTATTGTCCAACCCTCCATTCTGGATAAAGATAAAATATGGAAAGTATTTGAAAGTGATGAACACATTGCCTCGTTCATCCAACAATCGGGAGAATTTTTCGATCAGCTTTAGCTAAAAATTGAGGAAGCATATGAAGGGAAAATCATTCAGTTAAGATCTAACAAGCTTTCGAAGGGCTTAGTCACTCTTGAAATGTTTTTTGACTGTGATGATGTGAGAAATGATAAGAGGAAATTTGTGGTAGACAAAGTGGACTACGCCGATCTTGAGGTCAAGGATGGAAGTGTACACACATAAAAATGACATAGGCCTACAAGCTCTATTTTACCACTTTTCGTCCTAGCATAATTATGACATTTAATTATGTCCTTGGTCCACATTTGACTATTAATTAAGTAATTAATTATTATTTAATTAATTCATGTCTACTGTATTCTTCATGATTATTAAATAAATAAATTATATTTATTTATTCAATACGTCATTAATTGTCTATTGTCTTCTTACAATTAAATAAATTTATTAATTTATTTAATTACCTTTATTCATTTATTCTTCCTGATTATTAAATAAATTAATTTTATTTGTTTATTTAATATGTCACTAATTCTCATAATTAAATGAATTTATTAATTTATTTAATTATCGGTCATAATCCTCTAAATTAAATAATTATGTTTAATTATTTAATTACCTAATTTAACATTGTTCTCATTTTAAATAAATGAAATTATTTAAAATGATTTCATTTTATTAACTGTCATTTCATTTTAGTAAATAATCTGAAAAAGATTATTTATTGTCACATAAAATCCTTATTTTAGAATTAATTTAATTCAAAATGGTAATCTTCTTCCAAAAATCAAGTAATTGAGCAAATTCTTGATTTTTCAAATCTGCTTTTTCAGTTCAACTCTTATCTTCTTGATTTTTCAAATCTTAAAAATCAAGCAGTCTTATCTTCTTGATTTTCAAAAATCTTTATCTTTTTGACTAATTATCACATTTATTCTCGACCGCCGATTTGATTTTATCAAATGACATCTTGACCACTCATCTAACAATCTTTCCCTAACCCTAATTAGGGATTGTCACATGAAATCTTGTCCACTGATTTTAGGCTTTGTCAGCTTTTAATCTCTTTGTCCGTCCAAAATTGCATTTTCTATAAAATGTCAATTTTGCTCACAATTTCATGACCACTTCATTATTAGAAACCACTTCATTAATATAGACATTTTATGTTTAGAATTTACTTTGCATTTAGCTTATTTAATTATTTTCTCATAGGCATAGTCTTTTGTCATCAAATCCTTCAAAACTTGCATAGGACAATGTCATAGTCAATTTGCTCACACACAAATATGAGGGCAACACTCATACGCTACAAGCAAGGAGGTGCTATGAAAGTGAATCATGAAAGCTTCAAAGGATATCTGGTATAATCATTTTATTATTTACTTTCTTTGTATTCCATAGTTTTCTTTGGATTTTTATTTAATCTAATCCGCTAAAACCTTTACCTGAAAAATAACCCATTGATACAGGAAAAAAGCTAAAAGTCAAAAATGAAGTTTTGCAGCATGACAAGGATAGACTCATGCACTTTTGTGAAAAATATGAAGAAGTAGTGGCCTGGTCATATGATGACATCAGGGGATATGATTCCAAAATCATCTAGCACACTATTGAGCTAATGGAAGGTAATAAACCCATCCGCCAAAAGCAGAGGCCAATAAATTTGAAGAGCGAAGCCCTGATGGTGCAAGAACTAAAAAAGTTGATCCAGTCTAAGATTGTGTTTCCAGTAAAGGATAGTACATGGGTGTCTAACCTAGTTCTGATCTAAAAGAATAATGGATACATTCATCTCTGTGTTGAGTTTTGTGACCTAAATAGGGCATCGCTAAAGGATCACTACCCACTACCTTCCATTGAATCAATCTTGCAGACTATGGATTGTTCGGAGATGCTTTCTCTGTTAGATGGATTTTTGGGTTATAATCAGATCTGAGTCAAAGAGGAGGACTGACATAAGACAATGTTCACTACCAAGTGGGGGACGTTTTTATATTCAAAGATGCCTTTTGGCCTTTCAAATGTTGGAGTACATTCCAGCAAGCAATGGATATTGCTTTCAGAGAACTAATCAACAAGATTATTTTAATCTACTTAGATGATCTGATGGTGTTCTCTAAATCAAAAGATGACCATTTTGATCATCTGGAGATGGTTTTTATAAAATTCTAGGAGTTCAAGGTATCCCCGAACCCAAAAAAATGTGTTTACAGAGTCTCAGAGAAAATCATTGTGGCATGTAGTTGTAATGATGGATTTCTGTAAGATAGATTTGTTAGTCGTATAATGCATGCAATATTAAATAAATCCAAACAAAGCAATGAAATACATGGGAGATAAACTAGAAAAGAAATGAAACTAGAACAATCTCACTCATTCTTCTCTCTTCCATGGCTGATTTCCATTGCACCTCCTTGGTTTGCTGTGTTGAAGAATGTGCCCTCAGATTTGTGTGAGCAAACTCTATATTTAACTAGTCCTAAGCAAAACTTTGAAGGATTTATATGAACTAAATGCAAATAGAAATTAATTCTAGCATGCAAGTAGTTGAAATGAAAAATGCAAAGATATTAAACAATGATAATGAGAGATAAGATTGATAAGATATGTCGAAAATGAGAACAAGATTGTCATTTTATAGAAAATGCAATCTTCAATGGACGGATAAGATGAGAGATGGAGAAATGCCCTAGAATCAATGGTTAAGATTCAAAATGACAACTCTCAATTAGGGTTATGGTAAAAATCCCCAAATGTGTGAACAAGATTTAATTTAGGAAATTAAATCAATGGTGGAGAATAAACGTGACATTGAGATGAAATTAGCAAAAATCAAGAGATAAGAAGATGAGATTTTAGAAAATCAGTAATTTTAGCAATTACTTGATTTGTAGAAGAATATTTCCATTTTGAATTAAATTAATTCAAAATATGGATTTTTTGAGATAATGAGTAATTGATTTTCGAAATTAATTACTAAAAGAAGAATTAGTTAACCATGTGACATTTTTAAATAAATTGTTTTATTTAAAAAGATGGAAGTGTCACATAAAGCAATTAAATAATTATTTAATTTAGAAGAGGTAGTTAATTAATTAAATAAATTAATGAATCTATTTAATTAAGAGAGGATTTAGGAATTAGTGACATATTAAATAAATATATTAAAATATATTTATTTAATAATCAGGAGGACATTAATGATAAAGATTAATTTAATAAATGAGACTTTATTTAATTATGAGATGGGCTTGATAATTAGTGACATATTAAATAAATAAATAAGATTTATTTATTTAATAATCATGAAAAATAGAAAATCATGAATTAATTAAATAATTATGAATTATTTAATTAATAGTTGAAGGTGGGTTAGAAACATGATTAAAATGTCATAATTATGCTAGGACGAAAGGTGGTAAAATATTGCTTGCAAGCTTTGGTCATTTTTATGTGTCTACATTTGCCCCTTTTTCTCATAATGCAGCTTGTCGCATTGTGGAAAAGAAAACAAGTCTAGAATATGCCCCAGTGAAGGTACGAAGTGCCTATGCCCCCTCGGGAAAAATTTTGAATTTCGACCCGAGGTCAAAATTTTATTTTGGAAAGTGTCCCGATTAAACAATTTAATGTCAGAAGACACAAGGGCATGGTCAAATTCAGCAATGGATGCTAAGCTAGCCAAAATGCAAGAGAAAGACAATCAAATGAGCCTCCAGTACAAACCTACTAGGTCAAAACCCTAATTTTTAGCCTATAAATAGGTTGAAAAATCAAAACCAAGTGTCATTTGCTCATTTTCTATATAGAATTTTCAGTGATCAGAGCTCGAAGAGACGATGGTGATTCCAGTGACAGACCACTGTGGATATTGTGTGCGGACCTTCCGACGACCCGAGGGCATAGAGGCACCGGTAAGTACCCTATCCAACTTATCATTTTTCAAATTTTATGCATTTATGAGGGTTTGTGGGGGGGAATTGAATGCGTTGCGATGCAAATGTTGTCGCGTAAGCCGTAAATGCCTTCACGTTTGATGCATTCATTTGCGTCATGACGCAAGTGTGCTAGGAGTTAGTTTTTTTTTAAAGTTCGCATTCGCGAGGGGAAACGACGCAATCGTCAAATTGCAATGCAAGTGAGGCATTATGCGATGCATCTGAAATGTTGTGACATAATTGCCAAGTCAAACGAAGCAATTGAGAAATTCTGATGCAATTGCCATATAAAATGATGCACTCGTTGTGAGGCTGCGCAATTGCTAGATAGGGTGACGCATTTGTATTCAACGTGACACAATTGCAGTTGACCCGAGTTGACCAATGTTGACTTTGTGCATATACTAGTTTTAGATGCACCTTTGACTTCCCAATAGTAATAATTTTTCAACAATGTTGTCCCATGTGTGCTAACTCTTGTCTTTGCCTCTGCAGAGATGACTTGTGCCAATTTATACATGAGAGTTTAGGCCAGCGACATACGCCTTTAGAGATCATTTGAGTGACAGGGAGAGATAGCGCCTGATGTCACTAGGTTTATACTACATCACATACATGCCCATTATTCGAGAAAATAGGGGTTTGCTGACAACATTATGTGAGAGGTGGAATTCTGCAACATGCTCCTTTCATCTACCTATAGGAGAGGCCACGGTCACCTTGGAGGATGTGTACCGCATTCTTCGGATACTGATCTGTGGAGAGAGAGTTTTATATGATCTGCACCAAGGGTGATAGGCTCTATTAGAGATGTATGAGGATGTCGGTGGTGCCCAGATGGGTATTGATGGCTACAAGATTGGCTGGGATGTTGTGGCCGACTAGTTTCCCAAGTGGGATGCTATGCTTATGACCCTGATTGTTGGATTACTGATTCTAGATCATCGTGGTCATGGATTTCCTATTGGATGGGGGGATGTATTAGTCCATATGTGAGGACAAAGGACCATTTTTGCTTGGGGGCCTTATTTGTTGGCCATGCTATATCATCAACTACATGAGGTCATCTATCATCAAGGCCAAAGTATCAGTTGCAGGACTACTCTTCTCATGATCTGGGCATGGGAGTGCATTCCAATGTTTCGGCCACTAGTACAGATGTAGCAGTTGGGTGGTGGGATGTCGTATGTCTATTTGTATGTGGGTTTAGTCAGTTAGACTCACATTGGGGATAACAGATACTGGCGTCACAGGATTGACACCATGATTAGTTTTGTGTAGAGGCCATACAAATATTGCGGTTAGTGGCTAGATGAGGATGGTCATTTGTCATTATATAGATAGTTTAGATACCTGATCAACTATACAATTATCATTTATCATAGAGATGTACTTGCCCCAGCGAGTACTACGACAGTTCAGGGAGCAGCAAGATGTGCGAGTAGGCACTGCAGAGTATGCATGGTCTTCTAGAGAGACCATATGGGGGCCACCTATATCAGTGACAGTGGCTGACCAGTGGGTAGATGGCCTTGTTGTAGTTCAGTGGATGTGGAGGGGAGGTCCAGCAGATGCAAGTACATCTATCGAGTTCGATGCTTGGTGGGAGATTCACAGGCCTATCCCATTGAAAAATCCAAATGGTCCGCAGCCTATAGATCAGAGATCAGTTATCCCACAGGTACCGAGGAGAGGCCGGGGTGGCAGGGATGGAGGCAGAGATGGCAAAGGTTCCAGAGGGAGAGACAGAGGCTAGGGGGGTGGAGGCAAAGGAGATGGAGGCCACGGTGGGGGAGATGATGGGAGTGGTGGGGGAGGAGGTGGTCAAGGAGATGGGAGGGGTGTGAGGAGGAGGAGGGATGATGGAGGGAAGATGCAGCCCAAGAGAGTTAGGAGGAGAGTGGGTGGTGCACCACTGTCACCCATTCGAGAGGAGGGTGAGGAGAGAGAGCTATCGGCCGAACAGGAGGCAGGGGAGGAGTTCAAAGGGGGGGAGGAGGAGGCAGAGGTGAGGGCTAAGGAGGTGGTCAGGGGTGGAGAGGAGGTGGAGATTCCCACAGAGGAGGATTCATTTGTCGGAGGACAACCTCTTGATATAGATGTGGAGGAGATTCAGGTAAAGGAGGAGAGGGATGAGGAGAGACGAGGAGGAGGATGAGACAGACCGAAGACTACGAGAGTGGATGATTTTCAGGGATGAGGAGGGTGACAGATCATCAATTTTGCCTAATGATGCCACTATTGATCAGAGGATCTCAGATCTTCAGAGAAGACTTGATGTGGCCTTGTCTTAGAACAAGGCCTTAGCAGCAGAGTTAGAGGTTATCAGGGTGGAGAGAGACCAGGCCATCATCTGACGGCAAGAGTCAAATCGGTGGGTGACAAAGTTTGTCGAGTTGTGCTCAAGATCGACAAGGGACATGGTGAGGGAGTTGGCCAGGGTGGTAGAGAGTAGGGGGCAGTATAGGTTGCTATATGAGCAGGTTGTTCCCAGATAGACGAGACCCAGGATTGTCCTGATCCTACAGTAGGACAGGTAGTGGCAGCCGAACCCATAGCAATAGCAGATCACACAGTAGTAGTCATACCAGTGTTGGGGGGTCCACTGCATCAGGTCAGTCATTAGGCCACAGGTCACACAACTCTCATAGGAATTCATCAGGCCATAGCCATAGGTCAGAGCATGGTCACAAGTCAGTGTCATCAAAACACCAGATAGAGCAGATCCAACCTCTTGTTACTGATCCTACAAGATCTCAGAGTCCGACTCAGGACAGGACGCCCATTCAGGTCACTTTTCACTTGATGAGTCAGCCACAACTACCTCGCAATTGACCTCCACGGGACGGAGGAGGGACATCATAGGACTTTTTTTTAGACACTATCATATTTTGATATTCAAGCCTACAAGATCCATTTTTGAGATATCATATGACCTTATGACCTTATCCTATGACATTACATTTTTGAGGTTATATATATGCGATGCAGTTTTTGATGTGGCCTATATGGTTTTATGTGCTATTGTATTTTATGCTTTATCAGATGCAATGTGATGCTTTTATTATGCTATGAGATGCATGGATGTTATGTTTATGCTTATCAATGCAATTATGAATGTAGTTATGTATGTATGCATTGTGTAATGTGATGATGATGTGATTCTTATATGCTAATGAAAATGTTATTTATGATGCCTATATGTTGATGCAAATGATGGTTTTATGGATGGATTAGAATTATGGTATTTGATTTATGCAAATGTGGGATGTAAATATGAAATGCTCTTGCAATCATGTATTCAACTTTTTTTTTTGTGTATGTCACAGGATATCATTAGAGAACAAAAGAAGAGAAGGTGAAGATTGATGTTAGTGCGAAGAAAGATATGCATGTTAGTGCAGAAAAAAAATCCTTCAAAGCTTTGCTATAGTGCTATCCTAGTTGTTGCTCTTAATCATCATTGGGTGAAAATGTCATGATGGCCGACAAACACTATGATATGACTAAGATCAATAGTGTGCAAGGTCGAACCATCACGTAGATCAACAGTCATAGACAAAGATGATCATGTCTCATACAAGGAACACAATTTCCCCTAGTCATTTTTTCATGACCAACTGCCAGAATAAACAAACCAATCATGAGACGTCGCTACTTCTCTAAATCCTAATGTAAGGACATCCTTGAGAAACTAGCCACATGATAGTCAAAAACAAATAGGAAAATCATCGTACTACGTCGTTGCTTCTCTAAATCCTGAAGTCAGGACATCCTGGAGAAACTAATAGCAGAGTGATTATAAGAAGACAAGGATAATTAGCATGATATGTCGTGGTTCCTAAGACATAAGGAACTAATATCATGATAATTATCAAAAACACAGATAAAGTTTTCCAAGTGTTTTCCAAATGTCGAGTGATATTAAATTCAGGAAGGACACATCCTGAATGACATTGATATCTATGAGATCGATTCTCGGAGTTAGGAGAATCCATCCAAATGCCAGATGATGATGATGATGCTTAGGAAGGACACATCCAAAAGCATAGATAAATTATCAGAGTTGCTTTTCAGAAGGACATATCTGAAGAAGAACCCAAAAAAATTCGGTGGTAAATTGTCTTGATAGAATTGATTACATGTCATTGCTGACATGCTGAAATTGACTGAAAATATTGATAAAACAAATTGTTGATAGATAGACTGTTTGGGATTGACAGAAGATTTGCTTGATTTGAAGATAGTTTGATGTGTGTGAAAGCGTTGTTCCATGAACCCTAATGGACTGACCTAGTGCAGCCTTAGGGGTTCATCGATTGATGGCCTTGCCTATGTCGTGCACTCAGAGACCTTGTAGTTCAACATGACCAATGACCTTGTCCAAAGGATAGAAGATTGAATTATGATTTTATTTGGACACACCTAGAAAGATTGACCTAATGTCTCAAGGATTCAAAGATGAACCTTACCTACATAGAAAATGTGCAGAGACAACGTAGTTCAGACTAGGACAAAAGATTGATTGACATGATTGACTGGGTTGACTAGACAGAGATTGACTTTGACTCTATTTTTGGATTTTCTCAGGACACTTTCTAATTTTTAGGACTTTTTTCAGGACTTTTTCAGATTTTTAGGATTTTTCAGGACTTTTTACGAATGCAGGATCATGTGTGACACCCAATGCAGTTACATGATAAAGGTCTTTCCCCCAGACACAACGGGGATTACTCGAGTCCAATGATATGAAGATAGATAGACACAAGGAAAAAGACAAGGATATGCAAGGGGTGATGTCAACCAAATGCTAACCATGGCTAGAATTGACAGTACTTAGGACGAGTGTCGTTAATGTGTTAGGCCTTTGTGATTATGGAAAGTGGATAAAGGTCGATTTGAGTAATAGTAGATGGTGAAGCAATGATCGACTATGCATGGCGCCTGTTTTCCAGGTTTTCACCATGGTACTTATCCAAAGCGCTTGTTTGCCAAGTTTTCACTATTGGATGAATTTATTTCTTTTTACTATTTTTTCCATTTTTTTATTTTTTTGGTGTCACCAAGACGCCTGTTTGCTAGGTTTTCATCAAGGGATGATTTTTCTTTATTTTTTCAATTTTTTGTCTTTTTAGGTTTTTAGCCAAGCTCTTTGATGCTATGTGTAGAACTTACACAGATGTAAGTTGTTGGTGGGTTTTGTCAGTTGTTCTCCATCAGGTGTGGCCAACTGATATGCTCCAAAACCAAATGCGGTAGTAATGATATAAGGACCAAGCCAATTAGCCTCAAACTTGCTAGGATTTTCACGGTCCGCCTGATTTCTTGGGTTCTACATGAGAACCAAGTCACCGATTTCAAATTTTCTCACCATTACTCTTTTGTTATAGCTCTGGTAGAGACGATTTTGATATGCTTGCAGATGATTTAAGGCATTTTTTCATCTTTCTTGTAGCATTTCTAGCTCATGTAGGCGAGAGTGTTTGTACTCTTCATCATCAATCATTCCTTTCAAGGAGACTTGGAGAGAAGGAATTTCGACCTCGATGGGCAATATGGCCTCAGATCCATAGACCAGGGAGAATGGAGTGGCTCCAGTGGGAGTACGAATGTTGGTACGATAGGCCCATAAAGCAGGATTAAGTTGTAGGTGCCAATCTCAGCCAGCGTCATTGACGGTCTTCTTAAGAATGCGAAGAATTGTTTTATTTGACGCCTCAGCTTGGCTATTACCTTGTGGGTAATATGGGGTGGAGAAATGATGTTGGATGTGGAATCGCTCATAGAGTTCATGAACGTCCTAATTTTTAAATGGACTCCCATTATATGTGATGATGGATTGTGGGACACCATACCGACAGATGATGTAATTTAGAATAAACTTGGATATTTGCTTACCGGTGATGTAAGTGAGAGGGACAGATTCAATCCACTTAGTAAAGTACTTAGTGGTGGTGATTATGAATTTATGGCTGTTAGAGGAGGATGGATGGATCTTTCCCACGAGGTTGAGTCCCCATTGTGTGAAAGGCCATGGAGAAGTGATCAGTCTTAGTTCCTATGCAGGTGCATGAATTAGGTCACTATGCACCTGGAATTTCTGACATGTTCTAACAAATTGAAGAGCATCTTTTTCCAATGTCAGCCAGTAGTATCCAAGTCTTGTGACTTTCCTAGCTAACATTGGACCACTCGAATGAGATCTACATATACCCTCATGTACTTCTCGTAAAGTTGTTCAAGCTTCATCAGTGTCAAGACAGCAAAGAAGGGTGTTATCAAAGCCACGTCGATATAGGGTGTCACTAACGATGGTGTGTCGGGCAGCTTTTCAGATAAAGGACTTTATTTGGTTGTTGGAAAGGTTGGGTGGTAGGGTTTTGTACTTGAGATAATCATAGATGTCTTGGTACCAAGGTGAATTGGGACCAACAATCTCACAAACCATTTTTGATTCTGGGATGTCATATGCTGGCATCAATAACTGTTCCACTAAGAACTCAAATTGTGACACATTTTTGGGGATGTCCAATAGAGATCCAATAGTAGACATTGCATCAGCTGCCTTATTCCTGTGTCCTGGGATTTGTTCAAAGGAAATCAATTTGAAATACGTTAGGAAACTATCCACCATTCACTTGTAGGGAAGCAACTTCTCATCTTTTGTTTCATAATCATCATTCACTTGGTTGATGACTAACTGAGAATCCCTGAATATGAGAAATGTCTGAATTTTCCATTTAATTGCTATCTTGAGTCCTATGACCAGTGCTTCATATTCTACAATGTTAATTGTACAAGGGAAGGTGATCCGAAATGATTTAGGAATTGAATCCCCTTGTGGTGTGATGAATAAGATTCCACCTCTGGAGCCTCGACCGGTGTGCGACCCATCAAAATATAGTTTCCATGGTAAGGCCGGTTCTGCATGAAAGATAGACTCATCAGGAAAATCAGTTATCAATAGATGAGTGGCTTGGATTGGTGCATCTACAAGTTGATATGCTATTACCTGTCCTTTATTTCCTTGCGCTCAACATATTGTATGTCATATTCACTCAATATCATGACCCATTTTGCTAAACGGCCTATCAATGCCGCCTGGCTTAGAAGATACTTTAGTGGATCAATCTTAGCTACCAAGTGTGTTTGATGGCTTAGCATGTAATTTCTTAGTTTCTACAATGCAAAGACAACTGCAAGGCATGCACATTCAATGGTTGTATAGTTCAACTCATATCCTATCAGTGTGTGACTGATGTAATATATGGCTCTCTCTTTTTTCTCATTGTCATTTTGCACCAATAATGTCCCCAATGCATTTGTAGTTGCGGAGACATACAGGATCAATGGCTTGCCCTCAATGGTGGCATCAGGACTAGTGGTGTCAATAGATATTCTTTAATTTGTTCGAATGTTTTGTGGCATTTTTCCATCCATACAAAGGGAATACTTTTTCATAACAGATATTGAAATGGTTGACACTTGTCTACCAACTATGCGATGAAGCGTCAGATGGACTGCAGTCTGCCCTGAAGTGTTCTCAGCTCGCTGATTTCTTTTGGTGGAGGCATGTCTAGAATTTCTTTTACTTTTGCACGATCAACCTCAATGCCTTTTCGTGAAACTATGTATCCCAAAATCTTGCCTGAAGTGACTCCAAAGACACATTATTTTGAATTCAAATGAGCGTTGTAATCTTCGGGCCATCAAAAAAATTTGTCCAGGACTTTGAGATGATCTTTTTGTGTCAAAGATTTTTCTAATAGGTCATCCACATAATCTTCCATTAAGATATGCATCATGTCATGAAAGATGGTTGTCATAGCTCTTTGGTATGTGGCACCTGCATTCTTTAAGCCAAAAGGCATGAAATTCCAATAGTATATTCCCCAAGGGCAAGTGAATGTTGTTTTGTGCTGATCCTCTATTGCAATTAAGATTTGGTTGTATCCCAAGAAACCATCCATGAGGGATAGTATCTCATACCCTGCAGTGAGATCAACAATCATGTCTATATTTGGTAAGGGGAAATCATCCTTTGGGCAAGCCTTATTCAAATCTTTGAAATCCGTCCAGATACGGATTTGTCCGTTTGGCTTTGTGATAGGGACAATGTTGGATATCCAATCAGCATAATCTATTGACCTTATGAACCCAACATACAGTAACTTCTTTAGTTCATCTTTTACCAGTAGTGCAATATGTGGATGCATTTTGTGCAACTTTTGTTTGACTGGCTTGATTCTTGGGATTAGAGGAAGATGATGTAAAACCAATTTTGGATCAAGGCCTGGCATGTCAGCATATGACCATGCGAAGTTAACTTTCATGTCTGTGAAGAATTGTTGAAATTCAGGTTTTTCTTCCTCTAACAATGATGCGGCCAAGAGAATCATTTTGGGATTCTCTGGTGTGGCTATGTTAACTTCCATTGTGTCTTCAATGAGCATAGCTGATTTTTCCTATGTCATAGGAAGAAATTCCAATCCTCCATCCTTAGGCACCTTAGAGAGGTTTTCACCTTTGGATACGTCCTTTGTTTTTACTATTTTGCTGTCAGAAGGTGCCTTGCAGTTTTCACCTAAAGACATTTCTTTTTTTGTTTTATTCATTGTATTTTGTGACTAGAGGATTGCATAGTCTCCCTAAAGTAAGCTGCATAATCTAGATCAATGGAAAACCCTATTTTTTGATCACCCCATGGAATGCCTTCTCAGAGCCCCATGAATTCCGCAATTGCCTCATCATTCTAAAAGATTTCCATCACTGGTGGTTCTTGCTGGTCCCAATCAATTAGTTGTGGGTAAACAAGGGGAATCCCATCATTAGTGTTGGTAAAGGATGGGGAAGATGCGGAAAGTGTGAAAATTGAAGCCTCAAGTGTGAAGGAAAAGTTGTCAATTTCAACTTCTATGTCAGATGCAATGGATGGACCATACTCAAAATTAGATGAGTCGAATTCAAAATCATAATAGGGGATAAAACTATCAACATCATGACTAGTGGTAGGCATTTCAGAAGCATGCACAATAGGTTCAGACATGTTAGGTTCTTAGGTGGGCTCAAGAATGGGGTGGGATGATTCAAGTGTTGCCGACGACACCTTATGTTCTTCCGGATCCCAAGGAATGCTTACCCATTCCTTATTTTTGGAATGTCAGTCAATAGGGTCAATGTTGTATTCTTGTCAAAAGAATTCTTTGAAGGGGATTTGACCAGGGTCTAGGAATAGTTCGTCAATGTCATAGTCACTTAGGGTTTTCTCAGATCCCCATTCCCATTCATTAGAGTCAGTTTCGGTAAGGGATTCTTCTCATGTCTCGACACTTTCTGTAGCCATTACACCCTCACTTGAAAGTTCATAGGTACGTCAATCGTTGGTTCCAAGTTGGTCAAACCCTAGCCCTATATACCTTGGTCTTGCATTTATGATAATCGGTTCCCTCCTTCCATTATTGTCCTTTCCAAGACCACTTGTGCCATCAAAATCTAGGGCCTTGCATATATCATAGCATTTTCCATAGAGATGCACTAGTAGTGGAGGCAACTCTTTTGGGTCTTTATAGATCCAACTAGCTATGTTGATAATGACCTCATTACCCATATCGTCCCACAGTGTGAAAACACTTTTTTGTGGAACCTTGGAAGTTGTTTTGGGCTCGACTATGAAACACGGTCTACCATAGACTTTAGGCGGCTTAGGTATTGTGGTGATATAGTAAGCCGTATTCAGTTTGAATTCTCCATAGCTAAGGTCCTGGATCTGAAAGTCTTTACTTGGTATGGAGGCCGAGGAAGATGGTGTGGCAAAAGTTGATGGAATGGATGATTTGGTGAGTGTAGATGGGTCAATATATTTGGACGAGGTGGAAGCTGAGGCTTCTCGATTGATGGGTACCTGGTGCTCAACAGTGGCTCATAGATTGGTATAGTATTGAAATGGATCAAGATCTCTTGGGATAGTGATTTCAGTACCATCAAAAGGGAATTTCAGGCATTGGTGGTATGTGGATGGAATGGCCTTTAGAGCATGAATATAAGGGCGACCAAGTAAGATATTGCAATGTATGTCATGATCCAAGACTTGGCATGTTTTATCTATGATAACTGGTCCCACTCAAAGTGGAATTGTAATGATGCCTTTAGAAGTGCGCTCTTCATCATCATACGCCTTGATGACAATTCTCTTGCTAGCATCTACACATGCATTAGAGAAGCCAAGAGCTTTAACCAATTTTAAAGAGAAGATGTTCAATCCTGCTCTGCCATCTACTAAGACTCATCTAACCTTATTGTTGTGGACAAAAATCTCGATCTGAAGGGCATCATCATGAGATGATTTGGGTGAGGAATAGTCACTGTTCGAAAAGGTGATTTGATGGGATGAATTCAGATATATGACCATAGTATCAAAGTGGTTGACATCAATGTTGGTTGAGACGGAAGAATCTTGTTGGAATTTATCCAAGATGGCCTTATGTGCGGGTGAGATACGAAGAAATTCGAGAATGGATATTTGAGCAGGTGTTTTATTCAAATGCTCAGTAAGGTTGAACTCTAGTTTAGGGTTTGACTGTCTAGCAGACGGACTGGGTATGGTAATCTTAGGATGACGTGCAGAAGGACCTAGGATAGTGACCTTTCCTTTACGCATGGTGACATTGCATTCTGGGGCCTTTTTAATGGTAATGGTATTAACACACTTATCTTCATCAGCAGCGCGAAGATTGTTAATAATGGTACCACTAGGATAATTGTAAGCAAGACAGACATTATTGTAGGTAGGATGAACATGATTGGCTTGATTATTGTTATTCTTCATGCTAGATGAGGAAGGTTTACCATGATCTTGCAGTGGGTTCTTGTGAATAGTATAATCTGCATTAGATGTAAATGATTGACTGCCTAACTCAATGGTGTGGTTCTCAATAAGGTTTTGTACCATATTTCACAATTGACGACAAGAGGAGGTTTTGTGCCCTTTGGCATGGTGGTAATCACAAAATGTTCTATCATCCCACCATGATGGTTTGAACTGACCAGGGTCATACGGTTTAGGTTCTTCCAAAGTCATGACTCTGTTTTGGAGAATTTTCTTTAAGAAAATTTCAATAGGTTCACCCAAAGGGGTGTATGTGCATTTTTGGAATTGTCGGGGTTGACGTAGCTACCTTTGATTAGCTTGAGCAGGATTGCTTTGAATAGTATTGGAAATTGGTGTTGGTGTAGTGATAGGTGCATTTTGATTTTTCACTCCTTTGATGGTGAGTACATGACCTGTTGCATTGACGGTTTTTGCATCGACCGCACCATCATTGGTGATATGCTTGTTCTTAACCTAGTATTTGGTTTTGTCATTTGAGCTACTTGGGTTATTATTTATGGTGGTATTGATGGTTATGCCACCATATTTTAATTCGCCTTTGGCGATCAAGGCTTTCTCAAGTTGAACACCCTTTTCAACAAGGTCAACAAAGGTGGTGCAACAATGTACTTGTAAGCCATGCCTTAGTGGTCCTAGGAGAGTTTGTACAAACATGGTGACTTTCTCCTTTTTAGGTATTTCTATTGGACATCTACTTGCTAAGGTTCTCCATCTTTGAAAAAATGGGATAAAAGTCTCTCCTGCATCCTCTTGGGTAAGTCTACATAAGGGGGAAATGTCAATATTCATGTCAATGTTATAGGCATAGTTTTAAACAAACTTGTTTGCCAATTCATCCCATGTTTTGATTCCTTTAGGCAATAGTGAGAACCATTCCAGTGCATGACTTGCGAGACTTCTAGGAAAAAGTCTCATGAGGTATGTCTGCTCATATGCAATGTCCATGCAACTAGTGGTGAATTCTCTTATGTGTTCAATAGGGTTTGTTTTTCCTTTGTATTTGGGAAAATGAGGTACCACATATCCATGAGGAAAGGGTGGCATATACAAGGTTGTGTTGAATGGATACAAACACAAGTCATGTGACATGTAAGACTTTTTGTTGGATTGTTGCAAGGTCTCCACTTGTGTTTGAAGAGTAGCGAGTTGGAGTGTGAGTGCTTCCACAATTGGGTTGTTGGTAGCATCACACATGTTGGTGATAGGAATGGCTTGAGTTCCCACCTGTTGTGATGAGATGTGTTGATTCAGAATTGGTTGTCGGTGAGCAAAATGAGTGTTCTAGTTATGTGGTTGTTGGAAATGAGTGTTTTGATGAGGGATGTGCTATTGTGTATGGACTTGAGAGGAATAAGTGGGGATATGAGATCCTACCATGTTAGATTGAATTTGAGGGCCTTGTTGATTTTGAGCTTGTTGATGCCCAAATGGAGTGAAGGATTGAGCGCCTTGATTGCCTTGCCCAAATAAGAAATTGTGGCCATGAGGAATGTTGGTGTTTTGGCCCACAGGAATGTTGGTATTAACCTATGAGAAATTAGCTTGGTTGCCTTGAATGACAACTCTTTGTTTATTTCTCCCAAAAGGGTTGGATGACTTGGTTGCCATAGCATTTGAAGAACCTAATAACAGGTTTGTTGATGTACTCATGGAACTAGATGAAGTTCCAAAGAGGTTTGAGGTGGTTGCACCCATTGTTTGTGAAGGGATGGTGGATGTTTGTTGGGGGATGGATTGTGATGCGGTGTTGGTTTGGGTAGATGAATTCCCAATAGATGTTGTGTTAGTTGTTATGGTAGTATGACCAAGGGAGGTAGCATTGCCTTTGGTAACTTAGCCCCTTGGTCAAGGAGCATAGCTAGGAATTTGGAAGAGTAATTTAAGACTACTTCTTCCACAAAAGCAACAACTTCTAGGTGTTGGGTAGTAGCTAATATTTCTTCTTCAAAGACTTCCCCATTTGAGTCTCTATGAATAAATTGTTCAAAAAGGTCTTGTGGAGCGGGTGGTATGTTCATCTCACTGAAAGGATTGATATTGGAATTTCCCATGTTATAAGAAGGATTGTTCATGTCATTAGGGAAAGAATCCATGCCAGTTGTGAAACCAAGAAAGTTGGTGTTTTGTCCAAAGGAATCCATGAGTCTTTTCTTTTTCTGTAATCTAGTTTCAACCATAAAAGTTTTGCTCAACTTTGGGATGATGGGAGACAATGATCAAAATATGACACTAAAATGGAGATGCTAAATGGTATGCAACTAAAGGAGCCTAAGATGTACTCACTATTGAGAAATCTAAGGAGATGACAACTTGAGCAAACAAAGTTTTTGCAATGATTCAAGTTTGGAATACCAATGAACCATAAAAGGACTAAAAGAGGACAAAGTGAAGTTTCCACACTAGACTATTGAGTGGGAAATAATTCAAAAATAGATTTGACTAAATGACAAAGGGGTAATTAGGTCCAATGATAACCTACTATTGAATGCAAAGTTTTGACAATGGATGGTAAGAGTCTACTCCTAAAATCTGCAAAAGTAAGTGCCTAAGGAGATGGTGAAGTTACCAATGCACCTAATAGAATGGAAATGGAATCCTATTGTAATCCTAAAAGTGGTACCTATAATGCAATGTTTAAGGGACGTTGAGCAAATCAGTGTTTGGTTTAAATAGTAACAATGAAGGAAGACTTGATGTAATTCTAGAAAAGACATGGTTTGGACTTCAATTTTGATAGTGGGAAGATGGTTGTGAAAATTTTTTAAATGCGTCATAGCAAATGTGGTACGATAGAGTGAATGCAGCTCAGAGTAGCGAATGCAGTTCAAAAACTGGCATTTGCGACTCAAAATGGCGAATGCAGCTCAGTATAGCGAATGTGATACAGGATGATTCATATGTGGCTCATCAAAGAAAATGCAGCTCACCATTTTTCAAATGTGACTTAGCAGAGCGATTGCGGCTCAAAGTATAGTGATTGTGGTTTGACAAAGCATTTGCATCGCAGGAATCAATTTTTGGAAAAAAAAGGTTTTTTGTAGATTTGACCAGTTTTGTCTTAGATTTTTGATGTTTAATTTGTTGAAGTTTTCTGAAACCATTTTTCCAAACACTTGGTGTTGAAAAGATGAAAATCAATCACATGGAAGACATTGACAAAAAAAATCCTAAGGCTGCAAAGACAGTATTCTTTTGGATCCCACTAACCGCATATCCTTAGCAAATAAATTCAAAAGCTTGGCCCCACGGGCTCCCCCTTATAGTGCACTCACTTCTCAAGGAAACCAAGCTTCCAACCTTCATGAAACTCCCATGGTAGATTGATGATTTCTACTAAGAACTACGTAGGTGCAGGTGCCTTGGCAACGACCGTTGCTACACCAAATAATAGAAGGTTTTTGGATTTCTATAACAAAGGATTTAATTCAGACATCCATTCGAGTGGTCATACATAGGGCCAAGATTAAGCTCCATTAAGGAGGCACTCCAACTTGAAGAGGTTAAGCTCAACAGGGTTTTGGGGAGTACTACTTGGTTCGTATGACATATCTGCACTCATAATCCTAGGCTTTCCCTTAGGATTCACATTTATATACTGATCGGAAGTAGCTCGGTTAAAGAGCTTCATTGCCGGTTTGAGTTGCTTTGGGGTGAGTACTTTTTTCCACCAAAGCAGGCCCAATTTTATAAAGTTCAACAAAACCGAACCAAAATATTCATAGTTCAATCGATATTTGTTTAAAAACAAAGAGAGAGCACATGAATATTTCAGATCACACTCGCATGGTGTTCTTTTTAAACCAAAAATAAAATGTATACAAATAGAGAATGCACAAGGTTCATTTTATCCATTTGTAGTGTTTGTCAGACAAGAGAGTTCATTTTAACCATTTGTAGTATTTTCTATCTATGAGTTAATTTTAAACCCAATGAAAAACAAAGTTTGTTCTTTTCAACCAATATGCATTTGCATGTGTGTTCTTTTTAACCAATGCATGTAAAATGCAAATTGTTTGAAAGAAATAACAAAGAAAGTTAATTAAATCTAGTTGGACACATGCTGCAAAAAATAGATTAGTAACACAAGAAATCTCTAATCTAGGAAAAAAAAGACAACAAAAAAGAAATCAAAAATCGGAAAGAATTAGAAAGGGAGAAAAAAAAATACCAGTCGCCTACATCGCAGCAGAGCGAATGCATCTCAGCAGAGCGGTTGTGGCTCAGGATGTCAAATGCGTTGCGACAGGTCGAATGCATCACTTTTGATATTAAATGCATTGTGATAGGTTGAATGTGTCACTTGCAAGCTCAAATGCGGCACAACAAAGTGTTTGCATCACGACGGCTGTCAGTTACATCATTCCGTACTCCTGTACCTGCAAAATAAAAAATGAAGCCGTACGAGAACTTGCAAAAATGTGTTAAGGGGTCGGGTTCACCAAATGTAATGATGGATTTCTGCTAGATAGATTTGTTAGTCATATAATGCATGCAATATTAAATAAATCCAAACAAAGCAATGAAATACATGGGAGATAAATGAGAAAAGAAATGAAACTAGAACAATCTCACCCATTCTTTTCTCCTCCATGGCTGATTTCCATTGCACCTCCTTGGTTTGTTGTGTTGAAGAATGTACCCTCGGATTTGTGTGAGCAAACTCTATATTTGACTAGTCCTAATCAAAACTTTGAAGGATTTATATGAACTAAATGCAAATAGAAATTAATTCTAGCATGCAAGTAGTTGAAATGACAAATGCAAAGATATTAAGCAATGATAATGAGAGATAAGATTAATCAAGATTGATAAGAGATGTAAAAAATGAGAACAAGATTGTCATTTTATAGAAAATGCAATCTTGAATGGATGGATGAGATGAGAGATTGAGAAATGCCCTAGAATCAATGGTTAAGATTCAAAATGACAACTCTCAATTAGGGTTAGGGTAAAAATCCTCAAATGTGTGGACAAGATTTAATTTAGGAAATTAAATAAATGGTGGAGAATAATTTTGACATTGAGATGAAATTAGCAAAAATCAAGAGATAAGAAGATAAGATTTTAGAAAATCAGTAATTTTAGCAATTACTTGATTTGTAGAATAATATTTCCATTTTGAATTAAATTAATTCAAAATATGGATTTTGTGAGATAATGAGTAATTGATTTTTGAAATTAATTACTAAAAGAAGAATCAGTTAACCATGTGACATTTTTAAATTAATTATTTTATTTAAAATGATGGAAGTGTCACATAAAGCAATTAAATAATTAAAAATAATTATTTAATTTAGAAGAGGTAGTTAATTAATTAAATAAATTAATGAATCTATTTAATTAAGAGAGGATTTAGGAATTAGTGACATATTAAATAAATATATTAAAATATATTTATTTAATAATCAGGAGGAAAGTAATGATAAAGATTAATTAAATAAATGAGACTTTATTTAATTATGAGACGGCCTTGATAATTAGTGACATATTAAATAAATAAATAAGATTTATTTATTTAATAATCATGAAAAATAGAAAATCATGAATTAATTAAATAATTATGAATTATTTAATTAATAGTTGAGGGTGGGTTAGAAACATAATTAAAATGTCATAATTATGCTAGGACGAAAGGTGGTAAAATATTGCTTGCAGGCTTTGGTCATTTTTATGTGTCTACAGTAGTGTCCAAAGATGGTATTTCCATTGATCCAGATCGAGTAAAAGTAATTAAGGAGCTTCCCTACTGGTCAATAAAAAGGGAGTTCAATCCTTCCTAGGGAAGGTAAATTTTGTGATCAAGTTCATTTCTAATTTTTCAGGCTTAACAAGGCCGATCACCCTTATGCTTAAAAAAGATCAGCCATTCAAATGGATGAAGGAGGCCAGGGAAGCCTTTGAGAAGGTCAAAGAAGCCATTATTTCAGCCCCTATACTAATAAATCCTGCCCTATCAAAGGATTTTATCATGTATGTGTTCAGTAGTTGATCTAGCATAGCTACTGTCCTAACCTAGAAGGATGATGAAGGAAAAGGGAAATATGTGATAGCCTTCCACTCCCGCACTCTAAAAGACTATGAGACAAGGTATAACTTTGTTGAAAGAAAAGGATTTTCTATTGTCAAAGATCTCAAGAAATTTTGACACCTTATCTCTTATAGCAAGGTGGTTGTATTTGTAGCACATTCCAGTGTGCATGAATACATAATGGAAGGAGAAATCACTAAGAAAAGGGCTAACTGGATAAAAAAGATCTTGGAGTATGGCATTGATGTCAGTCCTACTAAAACCATGTGAGATAGAGGGTTGTGTGAATATCTAGTGTATACACCTAAAATTGGTCTGGAAAAGTAATTAATTAAATACAAGCTATTTAATTAATAAAACTTTTATTTCATCTACTTATAAATAAATTCTAAATTTATTTATATAGTTCATTTTCTAATTCTTCTATCTTAAATCATATTCTTCTAATCTTGATTAAATAAAAAAATTTAAATGGTTTGTTTTAATTAATTAACTTGTTATTAAATTTAAATCTTAAATTTAAATTTAGTCACATGTCTACAGCTTTCCTCCTTCCACCTCATCATGTGTCTCAAAAAATTGAATATTCCAAATATTTAATTTGGGCTTTATCCTCAACAAATTCCAAATAACTTTGGGACACTTGGCTCTTCTATTTCATTTATTCTCCTCTACACTTGGCAGATTGTTTTCATGAAGGGAACCCTCTCCTTATTTCTCTCTAACTTCTTCATCCTCCACCGTTCATCTATCCAGATCAAATCAAGATTGTTGGTTGCTTCCACATCGGTTTATGCCTTGGAAAATCTATAAATATAGACTCATTATACATCAAAAAGAATCCCATCTTGACCAATCTTACTTTGCAGGATTTTCATTAGAGAATTTTAGCATTTTAGCATTTGAGCATTTAGCAATTAGAATTTAGAAGCAATTAGTTTAATCATGGCTTTAGTATTAGTTGCATCCTAATTACTATAGTTTCTTCATATCATTATCATATCATAGTCTACATTTTCATACAACATCACAACATCATTATCATAGCATCACTATCATATAATTTATCAATCATGTAGGAATAGATTCTTTCATTTTCTAGCATCTCATTCTTCAAGTTGTCATTCTAAAAATTCATAGTGCACAAACAATCTGAGAGCCATTATGATTTAATGAATCCTTGGAGATAGAGAACAATGGGACGGCTTTAGAGAATGTATTTGTTTGAATTCGATTAGATTGTTATTTGAATTCTCTAATATAATGTTTCATTGATTGTGTGTTGTTATTACTCATTCACATATTTTACTCACACATTATATTTGGCACCCACCATGGGGCCAAACCCCATTTTTATTAACATTTTCTGGAAAGATTTTTTATAGATTTGGACATGAATTTCTATGTACTACACCTATGGTTTCTTCCAGCGCATACAAAACATCTTTCAGTGCATCCAGGCCCTATTTCGGCGTATCTAGCTCATCGTTCAATGCATCAAGACTATCTTTCAGTGAATTTGGTAGTTATTTTGGTGTATTTAGTAGTTCTTTTAGTGCATTTAGTAGTTCTTTTAAGGAATCTACATGATCTTTTAGCACATATGGTCTCTGTTATAGCGCATCTGGTTTTCTTTGCAAAAATTCAAAATTATGGAAAGTGATCCATATTTTTTGTGTTGTAGGTACTCAAATACGCTTGTCAAAGACAATTATCTAAAAATACTAACGGTTTTTGTAGGGGCTATAGTTATTTTTTATTTCTTTTGATTAAATTAGGCATCTAGTTTAATTAAGAGGATTAATGAACACCATATACTCTATGCTTGTGAAGTTATAGGCCTATGCTCTCCCCTTCACTAGGTGACAAGAATGTTAGACTCACTCTTTCTTTTCTTGCATTAACACCTTTAGAAGGCCTGTCGTAGTGGGAAAAAGTACTCACCCTATGAGAACGACCTAAGTGGGAACAGATAAAGCCAAGCATTCCAACCCACTATAATCAAACATGATTGTGATGAAAGTCACATTCAATAGTAGTTTGCATTGATAACCATCCCCACATCCCTTGTTCTAAAGGTTGGGAGGTCTCCTAAGGGATTTTATCATTTTTGTTGCACCGAACATAACCCTTACTAAGAACTTTAAGTGTAGAAGCTAGTCGAGTCAATCTCTGATCATTTTTAATATTCAAAGTGCAAGGGGAGGGAAGAATCTACCCCCAAAATACTCACCATATTAATATCAGGGATTACTAGCCAAAAGTGGAGGATTCGACTTTTGTTAAGACCCGAAAAAGGAAAAAAAATGGGCGCCCTCTAGGGGGTGACACAGCTATGTGAGCTGACATAGTTCTAAGATGTGGGTTGTGATATTATTAATGACCCTTGACATTAGGACTATCTAATCTATTTGATCTTATTATATACCCATGGAAATCAAAGGAATCAAACCATATTCTTGAACATACACTTAATGTTTAGATCCTAGGCTTGAAACAACTTTTTTACAATTTACTGTTGTGTTTGAAATCATTATTCAAGAAATCATCCATTTAAAAACACCTAATTAACATTGTCCCCAAAAAAGAAAACTAGACAAACTCACTGTTCAAAAGATCTTTCATCCAGAAAAAAAACCAATTCACTAAGTTGAAAACAAGAAAACCTGATAAACTTTCAAAAATGTTGACCACTTCTAGTTTGGTGTATCCAGTCTCTATTCCAACGCATCTCCTTGATCTTTTAGTGCATCTAGTCTCTATTTCGGTACATTTATCCCACCTTATAACACATTTATTTCACATTCCAGTGCATTGCATTCATCTTTCAGTGCATTTAGCTCATATTCTGGCACATCTAGTTTCTATTTTAGCGCATCCATCATACCTTTCAGCTCATTTAAGCCATATTCTGGCAGATTTTTCCCATCTTCTAGGACATTTGCAAATATGTTCAGAGCTAAGTGGCACATATGTCACCATATATTTCAATGCATACATCCTCTATTCTGGTGTATCTGAGGAATAGCCTAGCACATTTTTACCCTATTTTAGTGCATCTAGTCAGTTCACAAATAGAGAGCTATTTTCACCATCTGTCCAAAAATTAAAACCACATTCATCAATCCTTGTTAGAGAAGAATTATTCCTTAGTCACAACAGTGTTAAAATTGAAGAAACTAGTCTTTCACAAGTGAAATCCTTTAACTAAGCTAAGATCTAACACCTTAAAGTGCCTAAAATCATCAAACACACCTCTGATTGTTAAGCTAAGTTTCATCATCAAGATCTATCATCCACCAACATGAAACAACGATGTATAATGAGATCTCACCTTAGTCTCATCAATAGAATTTTTTATTCTATTTGACTTGGGTGTATCCTTGGCACTCTCCAATAAAGATCAAAGTCTAGTAAAACTTCAACACTTCTATGCATGTTTTAACAAGATCACAAAAACAAAAAATCAAAGAAAAGGAAATTGAAACTCAAACCACCATGGATGAGGCTGAAGAGAATCCCTTTCATAGATTCCACCAACCTAATAATGATGAAATCACTGAGGAATACATTTAAACAACTCAACAAGATCCAAAATTCCACAAGTTTATGGAGAAAATTATAGAAAAAGAGGGAGAAAAATATTTTCTGATGTTAGCCAACCAAGGTGTGAAATTGCCCCATGAATTTGATGTAAATAAATTAAAAGGAGCTCTTAAAAGAACAAAAACTAATCCACCAAACACAGATCTAATGGCTACTTTAACTCATCAAATTCAAAATCTCCAACAGAAGATTCAAGACATGCAAGGAGGAACCACAAAAAGATATATGTTGCAAGACATCTACCCATATCCTTTTGACAAAAAAGTGAACATGATACCTTTTCCTAGACATTGTGAATTCCCAAAATATGATAAATATAATGGAAAAATTGATCCTATAGATCATATACGGGAATTTTTCACCATGAGTATTGAGTTTTCACATGAAGAGACCTATTTGATGAGATTGTTTCCATGAAGTTTGGGTGGCCAATGCATGCAATGGTTTTTACAACTCCCACCAGGCATCAGATCCTTTGAAGAGCTGGTCAATAAATTCATCACACAATATTCCTACAACATCCAACACAAGATAACCATGAAAGATCTTTGCAATACAAAACAAAAAAGGGTGAGTCGTTTCTCATATTTTTACAAATATGGAGAAGATTATTTGCTAGATATCCTCATCTTATACTTGAAAAGGAAAAGATGGAAATCTTCATTGACAATATAAATGATGGTATGAGCTATAGACTCAAATTACAATGGCCACCCAACTTTGAGAAGATGATTGAAAATGGATTCAAAATTGAAGAATCCTTGGTTAAAAGAGGGGTAATAAAAATCTGCAATGAAGGAAACAACTCAACAAAATCCTCCAATCATTATAACAACAATGAGAAACCCAAATTTTGGAAAAGAAACAAGAAGGTTGATAATGATGGTGCAACTGAAACACAAAATGCAAAACTAATCTTTAACTTGACAGCTATTGCCTCTAAAAACAATAAAAAACAACAACCAAAACACCAATCAAAATACCAATCAAAACAACAATCAAAACAATACTGAATCTAGAACACCACCATATTGAAAACCATCAAATTGAAGAAGATTCACAACTTTAGGACAGTGATTGGAATTAGCATTAAAAGAGCTTCTTGCAGCCAATCTTATCACATTACTAGAGGCACGAGATTGGGAACCAAGATTTAAACCATCTTGGTGGAATGATGCATACTATTGTGACTTTCATCGAAATAAAGGACACAAAGAAAATGATTGTATATAGCTTAAACACTTGGTACAAGACTTGTGATAGGGGGGTTGGAGGAATCAATCACTGATTCCTACTTAAGGTCTTACTTGGAAGACCCCTATGGTGTCTCATTCCACCACCTTAACCTATAGGACCTACCTCTTGACTAGGCTCCCCTGGTTCTCCTTGCCAACCCAACTACCATCAAATACTCTTCCAAGCAAGTCAACCATGGTGCTTTGTTTGCAATTCTTCCCTTAGCCCTTAATCCACCCTAAGGCTAACCTACTCCCAATAATAGAACTCAGCTTTGTAGGGGTGTGTAGATGCTTCTCTTAGGTTCAATCCATCTCACTATGATTCTTGAGGGTCCACCTAACTTCATTTGTCCATCGCTTCTACCAAACCCTCATTTAGGGTTAAAAAGGCTACTAGCCCTAGGAGCCCTAATTAGCCTCCTTCTCCGAGAAAAAAATTTAGAACTCCAAAGTTTTCCAAAGAACATAGGATCTTTCCTTGGGGTTCCTGGTCCTCATGCCTACCACTCTAAGATTTTAGTGGTCTTAACCCTCAACTGTCCGTACATAGATTGGACCTTCAATTTAGCAAATTTGGCCTTTTTGAGACCTTTTCCTAACCACACAGCAGACTGTCATGAGTTTCTCTCACCAAATGGATTGGTGGAGCTTCATCCTCCATGCTAATTCTTTACAAGGAATTTGGTTTCCCTCTCCACACCATGACTTGACAGGAAATTATCACCCCTGCAAATCAAGTGCTTTGCACTCCTTGTCTTCCCTAGCCGGACACTTTCTGGCTCGCCTAGGAGAAGACTCCATGGTGTTTTCTGAACTGTTAAAGACTCCTAATCCTACCATATATACAATCATGGAGTCTAGTCACAATTCCCAAGAGGCCGTACATTATGTACAAAGGGAATGTGATCTAAACCTCCATTTTCTACAAACAAATTGTCAGATCAGCAAATGCAAAGAAACAACTATCTATAATAGTGCTTGAAACTGAACTCAGAAACTAAATCCCTACCACACAATGCTTAATCCACAAGTTTACTACATCCTACACCACCTATAGTGTCCAACTTAATCCATTCAAGCTCTACTACAATGCAAAAACAGTCTTTCACACCAAAACACCACTTTGTTTTCTTGAATTCAAAAACTCCAAACAATGTAATTGCTTCTAACCTTACTCTCAGGTCAAGGCACACCATAAATAGCTCACAAAAATAGTTAGGCTCAGTCTTAACTACTCCTTGGCCTCTTGTGGATTCCATTTAAGCCTTATTTGCAAAATTTAGAAAAACTAACAGCTCAAAAGGTCAAAAAGGCCTAAACCTTAGTTGAAGTCCAAAACCTCAAACCTATCCAATGGTCAACATGACCTTTATCAACTCAACACCTGGTCACACATGCCACTAAGGCACAAACAGGAAGGAATGAGAATAGGGAGATAAATTGGCCTAGACAAATTGGTCAAACATGAACTTCTAGACATCCTTCCTATGATGACCTATTGGGTGCTCCTGCACCAACTTGATTGATAGAAAAGAAATATTAGTAGAGGGAACTCAAAAAAATAATGATCATGGAGCATTCAAGAATCCCTTACCAAACTATGAAAAAGGAGAATCCTCTTCTTCAAACAACAAAGGTAAAAATGTGAACTATGTTTATGATACCACTATCCTTCACATTTTTGCAGTTCAAGATAAGAACAATGACATTGAAATCAATGACAAACAAGACACTGTTGTAGTTGGTGATCAGAATAATGACATTGTTATAGCTTAAAATCAACTCAATGACAACATCAAATCAAATCAAATTAATGACATCATACCAATAAATCTGATCAAAAACTTTTCTACAAATGATAATCAGATTAATGTCATTAAAATCAGAGAAAATAAAGATTACCAACCAATCAATGCAACCACAAGAGGGTAGTCCAAATTAATATTAAGAGGAGTTGCATTTAAAACACCCGCTACCCCTTCAACTCAATACAACATAGTTGACCAATTGCAAAAAATCCCAACTCATATATCAATATTAGAACTTCCCAAAATTTCTCCCGCCACAAGGAGATTTTGGAACAAGCTCTAGTGGCCACCACAATACCAAATAATCTAGAAGTTTTTCAATTCCAAGACATGGTGGGACATTTGAACGCAAGTCATTGTCTATCATTTTCTGAACACAATGATGCATCACTTACTCATCCACACAATGTTTCCCTCCATATTGAGGTTCTAATTCATAACCATCATGTCAAGCATGTTCTAATAGATGAGGGAGCTGGTCTAAATATTTGCACTTTAAAGCTTGTCTGTGCATTAGAATATTCAAAAAATGCAATTGATGCTAGAATAAAGATCACTATAAAAGCCTATGATGATGAAGAGAGATCCTCCCATGGATTGATTATGTTACCAATTCAAGTGGGACCAATTATAAAGGATATAATCTATCAGGTTTTAGAAAAAGAGTTGACATACAACATTCTCTTGGGATGTCCTTGGATTCATGAAATACAAGCAATGCCATCAACGTATCATCAATGCTTAAAATTTCCTTTCAATGGACAAGAAATCACTATTTTAGCTGATTCCAAAAATCCTCAATACTACAACATGCTCAAAATAGTCCAAGATACTTTTGTTTCACATAACAGAGAAGCTGACACTCCTAGTTCATCAAACAATGAAATTCAACTAAATTCTTTGTCAAATCAGGTTGAGGAAAAGGTTCAGTCAAAAGACAAAGGAATTGGTGATTCTACTCCATCAAATCATGAAAGTCGACTCAATTCATTATCAAAGCAATTTGAGAAAAATATCCAGTTGAAGGACAAAGGCATGGGTCAATATTCAATTGAGTAGTTCTTGTATCTTTCACGGTTACTACCTTTACCAAGATCCTATGGACAACCATCAACATCCAAAAAAACAATCTTCATAACCAATCACACTCTTTGATGTTAGATTTATAAAAGTAGGCACTCAAGAGGATGAATCTAAAGATAAAGAAATTTTATGTTGGCTTTACAGAGATGATGAAGAATCCCAAGCATCAACTTCTAATGTCCAAACAGAGCAATATGGTAAAGGGAAAACAATCTTAGAGAAGATGGGGTATGGAGGAAAGGGACATATCAGAAAAAGAAAATATGTCATTGTAGAACCAATCCAACCTCTCACACTCCATGCAAAAGACAAGACATGACTAGGATACAAAGAAGAAACAAAGGAAGACACAAAAGAGAAGATTTGTGAGTGAATCCTACAACTACAAGCTAGTTCTGAAACCGATTCCAATAAGTATGAATGGGATTCACTGTCTGAAGAATCTTGTCATGACAAATAAATTGATGTGATACAAAGGTATGCACCCACACGTACAAAGGGAAAAAGCTCAGGTTCTAGAACTCTTGAATTTGGATCACAACATATCGATGACTCAAGTGAGGACAAACGAACATCGAGCGAGATAGACGATTTGGAGGAGAGTAACATCATAGACCTAGACATTGCTATCGAAAAATTTAAAAATGTTTCCATTAGGACTCTCACCACCATTGATCTTGACCAATCCAACAATCCCTTGCCTCTAATACATCTTGAACTCATTGACTGGGAGCAAAACAAGCCTCTTAATGTCCCTATCTTTGCAAACGATGATGTCATTGTTAACTTCCTTTGTTTTGACAACCCAGAAATGAGTTCCACCCATGAATCTCATAATGAAGATGAAGCTTCAAGCTAGGACGGTACCAAATCTCTCAGCTGTAAAATCAAAAATATGAAAAATCAATCTAATGGTGAAAACCATTTAATGGCAGTATTAGATCAAGAAAAGGTTAAAATAAAGAGTGTATCCAATGGTAAAAACCTCTCTGAGGTGTTGAAGGATGTGAGATTTGACACTCTTCCTAAGAACTATCATGAAAGATCATAAGTATTGGTTGAGTTGACTCAATCCATCAGCATTGGCACTTAAGAGAAAGTAAAGACTCTACATCTAGCAGCCTCCATGATACAACATGAAAAACCTAATTTCATCAAATTCTTTAAAGAGAGACAAGTCAACTTTGCTTGGTCCTACATTGACATGACATGCATAGATCCAGATTTGGTAATGCATCACTTGTCCCTACCACCTGGGGTGAAGCCAGTAAAAAAAAAAACTAAGGAAAATGCATCCACACATTGCCTTATTGGTGAAAGAAGAATTGAAGAAATTATTAGATGAAGGATTCATCCGATCAATTGAATATGTTGAGTGGATTTCTAACATTGTACTAGTTTCTAAACCAGATGGAAATATTAGAATATTTACTAATTTTATAGACCTTAACAAGGCATGTCCAAAGGATTATTTTCATTTGCCTTACATTGACATCATTGTAGATTTGACAAAAGGACACGCCATGTTATCACTCATGGATGGATTTTTAGGCTATAATCAAATCAAAATAGCACCATAAGATCAAGAGAAAATAGTGTTCAAATGTCCATGAGGTACATTTTTTCTAGAGCATCATGACTTTCGGATTGAAGAATGTAGGAGCCACCTATCATCAAGCAATTGCCATCATATTGCATGACATGATGCATACATTTATGGAGGATTATGTGGATGAACTATTAGAAAAATATTTCACCACAGAAGGACATCTGGAAATCCTATATAAAATATTCACTTGGTTGGAAAATTTTAATGTGAGATTAAACCCAAAGAAGTGTGTGTTTGGAGTGACATCAACAAAAATCCTAGGGTATATAGTCTTAGAAAAAGGAATTGAAGTAGATCTCGTCAAAGTCAAATCCATCTTGTAAATGCTACCTCCCAAGAATATTATTCAACTGAGATCTCTACAGGGACGATTCCAATCTATCAGGAGGTTCATCACACAGCTGGCAAATAAAACTCATCCATTTAATCATTTTTTACACAAGAATGTTTCCTTCAGATGGGATGAAAAATGTGAAGCTTCTTTTAATCAACTAAAATAGTATTTGATGTCTCCACCCATATTGGTGCCACCAATAGAGGGAAAACCACTATTACTTTACATAGCAACAACTGAGGTATCTTTGGGCACTCTGTTAGCACAAGAAGACTCTACGTGAAAAGAAAGGGATATTTATTACATCAATAGAACATTAAACGACTATGAAATCAACTACACCTTCATTGAAAAATCTTGTTTGGCAGTAGTGTTTTCTACTCAACAACTAAGACACTACATGTTAATCCATACTATCAAACTCATAGCCAAGATTGACCCACTAAAGTATCTGCTCAGCAAAGTTTCCTAACAGGAAGACTAGCCAAGTGGTTAAAAATATTGAGTGAATTTGACATTCAATATGTGGATTGAAGAGAAATAAAGGGTCAAGTTATAGAGGATAAGTTAGCCTAAGAACCACTACAAGATGATCATCCAATGCATATTTAGTTTCTAGAGGCCGATGTTCTCACCATCACAACACAACAGTGGATGTTATACTTTGATGGGTCCTACACGCAACACGGGTCAAGTGCTGGAATCTTGTTTGTCACACCTCAAGGACATACTATCCTGAAATATTATAGACTCATGTTCCCTTGCACAAATAACATGGTTGAGTATGAGGCGCTCATCATTGGTATTAAATTAGTAGTTGAATAGAAGATCATAGAGTTGCAAGTCTATGGAGATTCTTAATTGGTCATTAATTAGGTGAATGATGTTAATCCGACAAAAATAACAAGTTGATGTCGTATAAGAGAATGGTGGATGATTTCAAAAATTGATTTATTGAGATCAAGTTTGAACAAATTCCTAGAGTGGATAACAAAGTTGTTGATTCCATGGCAAAAATTTCTTCTCTTCTAAAGATACCGAAAAAATGAAGTTGTTATGAGTTCATGGTGGAACAAGTGTTTAACCTTGCCTAGAAAAATCCTGAATCCCAAGTCATATGCCATCTAGTTGATGCTAAGTCTTCAATTTATGGGAAGATCTATACTTATTTAAGAGGAAATACCCTTCCCCCTGATCTATCTCGAAACCAAAAATGTAATTTCATCTGTCAAGCTGCTCGACACACCCTGATAGCCGACACATTTATCATAGAGGTCTTGATGGTACTCTCCTTTGTTGTCTTGAACGTCACAAATCTGAAATTACCTTACATGAAGTTCATGAAGGTATCTTTGGAACTCATTCAAGTTGACCAACTCTCTCTAAGAAACTCCTATGCTTGGGGTATTACTGGCCGAACATGGAGAAGGATTATTTTCACTTTGTCAAGAAGTACGAAAAATGTCAAGTCTATGGCAACCTGATACATGCAGCAACACAAGAGTTGCAACCATATGCATCAACATGGCCTTTTTGTCAATGGGGACTGGACCTCGTAGGTAAGATTCATCTATCATCTTGCTATGTACAAAAATTCATCATCATAGCCATAGAGTATTTTATGAAGTGGATTGAAGTAGTTCCCTTAACCACAATCATTGGAAAACAAATTGTTTCCTTCATCCTAAATTACACCATCTGTCGGTATGACATTCCTCAGTCCATTTTCACTGAAAATGGTAGACCTTTCAAGAACTAGGATTTCCAATAACTTTTTGAAAGGTTTCATATCCAACATCGATTTTTCACACCGTATTACCCTCAAGGAAAGGGCCAAGCAAAGGCCTCAAACAAAACTATTTTGAAAATCTTAAAGAAAATTGTCAATGATGTTGAATGTGACTAGCATATTCAATGAAACCCTACTTTGTAGGCATACCGAACTAGAATCTGCACACCAACAGGAGCCATGCCATATGCTCTTTTATATGGATCATAAGCTATTTTACCTATTGAGGTTGAGTTACCATCATTGTGGGTGCCATTAAAAGGAATCATTTCAGGGGAAGCCTATTAGGTATCTAGACTTTAGGATCTCAGATTTTTGGATGAACATCGTAAGCATGTTGTGGATCATTTGAAAGCATATCAAAAAATTATGTCCAAGAGTTATAATCATAGAGTAAAACAAAGAAAATTTTAGGTGGGTGACTTGGTCCTGAAAGAGAACCCATGTAATCAATAGGATCGTGAAAAGAAAGGAAAATTTGAACCAAACTGGCTAGGTCTCTTTGTCATTGTATCAGTCTATGGATTTGGAGTCTATCAATTGTCTACACCTAAAGGGGACCTATTTGAGGAACCTCTTAATAGTATCCATCTCAAAAAAAATTATACCTAGCTCATCAAGTGCATGGTTGAAAAGTCAAAAATACAAAAAAAAAAGAAAAAACACAAAAAAAATAATAATAATGAAAAAGAGAAAATACAAAAAATAAAAAAAAATCGTTGCCTTGGTAATAGCAAGAAAATCATAAAATCTAAAAAAGTGTTATAAAAACAAGTAGTGACAACCTCACAATAGGCACTATTTGTGATAGATCAACTTCTCCATTTATTATCGCATGTGTCGGTTGTTCTCTCTTGCCATCATTATTCCTATCATCCAAAGGATCTCATGTACATATCCTAGCATCACGGTCATGTTTCACTCTGGTCTAGGGGAAAAATCATGAACTCACTAGGGGCAATCTACTTTGAGCTTAACAACAACAGACAAGAAAACAACGGTATGACAATGCAGCAAACACATCAATCATGATGACAAATCAACATTGAACATTGATCAAAATTTTGAACAAAAACCAATCATCCCCAAATTAGCACCAACATCAATCAATCAAACACCAAATTTAAATGGATGATGTTCTTATGAACCATGGTTTTATTACTTTAGCATGAATGTTCAACAGTTGTATCTTGATTTTTGTTATCATTTCTCTGGAGCAACTCGAGGATGTCATGAACTAGAGAAGCTAAGATGGAGTATGATATTTTTATTTGTCTGTTGTCTACAAGTTAATCATTATTACTATGCAAATTATCATGGGACATGCTCTACAAAGTATCATTTATGACATTCCAAATTTGAATAGGAAAAGGATTAACTCTTTGCTATTTACGTAAGAAATACTCAGGTCATCTCAGTTTAAATATACCTAGGTGCTTTTGTTAACTTGTAATATCAAAAATTATGGAAGTAGTACTCAGGTTATCATGGTCCAATTATACCATTGATGTTTGTACTCACTTTCAAAATTTTAAAAGCTCAATGATGATAAAAGCACGACAAATTCGCTGACAAAATGACAACATTGAATATTTAGATTTGCATGATTAGATAGATTGCATCCATATTAGTGTTACATTTGTATTATAGATTTTTCCAAGGCTGGAATTTTTTTTAAATGATGTTATCTCTTTCATTAATGGATTGAGTACATTTGACATTAACAAAAACAAGATCATCCACAAGTAGTTGCATAAGCATTATCATACATTAGAAAACATCATCATATCATGCATACATTTAGAAAGTACCATCATAAATCCATCTGTACATTAGATCATATATTTGCATTTAAAAAAAACAAAAATAAAGTGCATTACATCTCATTTGCATTATCAAACTCATCCCATATAGCATAGAGGCATCATATTTGCATTTGAAAAAAGATACAAAAATAATATGCATTACATCATATTCATCTCATATAACATAAAAGAATCATACATTGAACACATATAGCATCATGATCCATATATAATCATCATTGCATAATCATAAACATTTCATTAATGCATCCATACACATAACCATGGCATAATCATATGAGCATCACATAGCATATAGAATGAAAATTAAATGCATCCATCATAAGAATCCATCATAAAATCATATAGACAACACATAGAGTCATAATAGTATCCACTGCATATCATATATAATCTCAAAAATAAATGTCAAGTGTACAGTGATATCATAAAACATAGAGAGATGCATCATCAAAAATGGGGCAAAGTATCATAATATCTCAGCTAAATCAATGTATACATCATATCTCAAATACATTAAATATGATCACAGTGCTATGTGGTGCTCCCCCCAAACATTGTTGGCCTTTTTGACCCTCCTGTTGCACCCCCTGATGGCCCTACACCTGGATCCCTGCCTGGTGGATCTCTGGAAGGTGGCTCGGTAACACCCCTACTAGTAGTCCAAGACTGACTGCGACCTGATCTAGCACTCATGGAATGGAAACAATTGACTCATTGCTCTGCCAAAACTACCTCATGATATCATCCCATGTAATACTCTGCCTCTTGACTAACACAAGTGATCTCTTGAAGCATATCCCCTATGGTGGTACCCTCGGCTACTCTCTATAACCACTCAACTAAGGTCTTTGCCTACTCACATCATTGTCTCAGAGTATCCCTCTCTACTATTAGAGAGGTGATTTGTGTGTGTGACTAATCCTAAGCCTTTGCCTATGTCTATTCCTATATCTATGCCTAATCATGTGAAATCTATCACTACAAGATCTGCAATTCTGTCTGTAAAGAAGCTATCTGAGCCTTCTACTGCTAGGAGGGAAAATAAATCTGAATATGTTGTGTTGCAACCACTAGGGATCTCCTCCTCCTGGCCACTCTAACATCCAGTACTGGCCCACCACCTCCATCACTGCCACCTTCGTCATCACCTCCATCATCTCCATCTTTCTCAACTTTACCATCTCTGCCACCTTCATCATCTCCATCCCCATATCCTCCATCTCTCCTCTGCCTAGGTGTATGTGGTGGTTCCCTATCATCATCATCCAATGCTAGCACTGGCTCCTCTGGGCTGGATATCCTCAGGAATAGATGGGTGAAGAAGTACTATGCATAATCATATGTCATGAGTGCATCAAAAATCTCGCGATGATAATCTCATATCCATGACTATAAACCAAAGTACTCCTAATAGGCAGCATCGTATGATAAGGAAGGTTCCCACTCTAGAATGTCCTATCATCATCGTGCATATAGAGCAACTCCCTAGGTCATGACCTATGCTCTACCATACTACTGAAGCATCCTCATCACCAAGAATCTCTCAATAACATAAGGTGTCCATCCAATCAAGTATCTAGAAGAAAAAAAATAAGGCATCTTAGCGTCATCATCTGTCCACTGCTCATAGTCTAAATAGGGCCTCCAGGTCATGGTATCCAAGTCACCCAATACTTGGCACCAATACTCCATCTTTCCTAGCTTATGTTGGACAATTGGACCTATATATCCAAAAACATAGGGTCTCCCAATTGAGTGATCTTTGTCTGCTATCGGCCACATGACAACTATATGCTCCCACACCCAAATATGTAGTAATGTAACCCCTATTGATAGACTGGCAGCTCTGAGGTAAACGACCTGATGAAGATCATGATATAGATGAGAATGCATGCAAGATCCCTAGGCATATCCGATACCCTTGTAATCATGCTCTCCATAATCCGGCCCCATCCAACTAATAGTCCCTTTGACCTATGGTTGGGACATATAAACCCTTCAATAAATCCAACAAGTACACATGGCAATGGCTGATATAGTGCAACCATCTCTCACCATGGGATCTCATATCCACTAATCTCATCATCATGAAAAATCCTCCGTAGGGCATCTGTACCTCCCTTCTCTATATGGTCATAAACCACTAGCTCACCCACAATCGGAATCCCCAAGATACGATACACATCCTCTAGTGTCACCGTCATCTCACCAATGGCTAGATGGAATGTGTTGTGGTCACTATGCCACCTCTTAGCCAAAGCAGTCAGAAGTCCCCTATTAATCCTACATTGGGGCATGTCGATCAAAAAATTCAATCCGCACTACGTAATCAAGTCTAATTCATCTTGCATCAGTCGTGGAATCATGTCCCAAGTCTTCGAGAATCTCTCTCAAGACTACAAAATCCTAAATTCATCCCATAATCACAGCATATCACAAATCAACAACCTTATCAATCAATATCAATGAACCTATCAATCTAATCAGCTCTAATGAGATTTTGACCAAATCTCATAAGCATCTATCTTTGATCCTCACCTATCATGAGGTCAATCATCATCATCCTATCATTGATTCTCACCTATCATGAGATCAATCATCATCTAATCTATCACCATCATCAAACATCATCAACACATTGGCTGATGCAATTAAAAATCATCAAAATCAAGGAGAATAATCAAAATTCCAACAATATCGGGTAAATGTGCTAGAACGGTGCTTCTATGCGCTAAAAACATGGATGTGCTAGAAAACTTCATAAATGTGACAAAATAATGCATCAAAGAGCTAAATCTATGAATGTGCCATAACATTTACCAAATGCGCTATTTCATTACATCTATGCACCAAAAACCTCTGTGTGCTAATCGATGACTTCTATGTGCTAACTAAGTTGATGCGCTAAAGTATTGATTGTATGCACTACAAAATATACCCTATGTGCTATTTTACCATATGCACTACAATCTTGACTAAATGCGCTAATCTACCCTATGCGCTAGAACAATAACCAAATGAACAACATTGGAGCCTGAATGCGCTAAAACATAAAAAATTCAAAATTCAAACTATAAAAATGAGGGAAAAATGAAATTCAAAATTCATGAGGAGATTTCTTGGGATACGTATCGAAGGTCCATACGCGACTAGGTGATTGTGTCATTGAACTCACTCGAATCGATGTGTGTGTGTGTGTGTGTGTGTGTTAGGGGATCACCATCTTGCTTAAATTTTCTCAAATTTTCTCTAATCACTCTAATATTCAAAATGAAAATGACACAAATAAGCCTCTTTTCACATCTCTCACCTTTTAAAGGGGTTAATTAAGTAGGATTTAAGTGGGATTAAATTTTTTTTCAAAAAGGTCCTTAATTAATCAATTCATCAAAGGGGCAGGATCAGTATTATTTTTTAGGAGATAAATCGTCTCTACATCATGAAATTTGAACATCATCATCAAATCATTAAAAATTACCCGATTTATCTCCCAAGGGGGCATATATCCATCACTCAAAAATTCAATGTCTAGGGCATATAAAAAAAAAAATTGACACCATCAACAAATTTTCTTTGAAGCAATGTGTAAACAAATCACTTCAAAGAGGGTCAAAATGTATACACCTAAAATTTGTCTCAAGAAGTAATTAATTAAATAAAAGTTATTTAATTAATAAACCTTTTATTTCATCTACTTATAAATAAATTCTAAATTTATTTATATAGTTCATTTTCTAATTCTTCTATCTTAAATCATATTCTTCTAATCATAATTAATTAAACAAATTTAAATATTTTGTTTTATTTAATTAACTTCTTCTTATTAAATTTAAATTTAGTCACATGTCTACAACTTTTTCCTCCTCCCATCTCATCATGTGTCTCAAAAAATTGAATATTGCAAATATTTAATTTAGTCTTTATCCTCAACAAATTCCAAACAACTTTGGGACACTTGGCTCTTCTATTTCATTTATTCTCCTCTACACTTGGAAAATTGTTTTCATGAAGGGAACACTCTCCTTATTTCTCTCTAACTTCTTCATCCTCCATTGTTCATCTATCCAAATCAAATCCAGATCGTTGGTTGCTACCACATCAGTTTATGCCTTGGAAAATCTATAAATATAGCCTCATTCTATAACAAAAAGAGTCCCATCTTGAGCAATCTTACTCTACAAAATTTTCATTAGAGAATTTGAGCATTTGTCAATTATCATTTAGAAGCAATTAGTTTAATCATGGATTTAGTATTGGTTGCATCCTAATTACTGTAGTTTCTTCATATCATTATCATAACATAGTCTTTATTTTCATACAAGATCACAACATCATTATCATAGCATCACTATCATACAGTTTATCAATCATGTAGGAATAGATTCTTGCATTTTCCAACATCTCATTCTTCAGGTTTTCATTCTAAAAATTCATAGTGCACAAACAATCTGAGAGCCATTATGATTTAACAAATCTTTGGAGATAGAGCACAATGAGATAGTTTTAGAGAATGTGTTTGTTTCAATTTAATTAGATTGTTATCTAAATTCTCTAATATAATGTTTCATTGATTGTGTGTTGTTATTACTCATTCACATATTTCACTCAAACATTACATCTGGCATCGAACAGTGAAGCACCAATGGAAGAAGAAAAACCTGAAGTAATCTTACTCAATGAACCTACATTCGAAATTTTCTAGCAAGCGGACAGAATGGGATTTATTCAAATGGAAAAATATTCGATAAACCTTCCCTCTCAGAAGATAAAATTTTACAAACTACATAATAATGGATACGTGTTGATTAAGGGAGTTCTCTTCAAGAGGAATTTCAATGGTGTACTCCTACGGTGTGTAAATCAAGAGAAATCGCAAAAAATCCTGAAATAATTCCATAGTAGCCCAGTAGGTGGGCACTTCTCTGCAAAGACAACTACCATTAAAATTATGAGCGTGGGGTATTTGTGGCCCATGTTGTTCAACAAATCATATGCTTTAGTCAAAAGGTGCAAGGAATGTAAATTATTTGTAGGGAGAAGAAAAAATTTGGCCATGCCGCTCAACCCAATAGTAGCGAACAAGCCTTTTGTGCAATGGGGGTTGGATTTCATCAGAATTATTAACCCCACATCGAGTGTTGGCCATAAGTGGATTCTCACAGCCACTGACTATTTCACCTAGTGAACCGAGGCTATGCCCTTGAAGAATTCAAAAGAAGCGGAGATTGTGAATTTCATTGAGGAAATAGTTACAAGGTTCGGCCCACCTAAGACTATCATCTCCGACAATACAAAAGATTTCTTGGGGACTAAGGTATGTCAATTCACATTTGAATATGAAATATTCCTAAAGACCTCTTCCAATTATTACTCGCAAGGAAATGGACTCATTGAGTCAACTAATAAAAACTTAGTCCAACTCATCAAAAGGATTAGGTCAGAACATTAGAAGGAATGGCATCAAAATATCCGGGCAGCACTCTAGGTAGACCGCATAACTCCTAAGTAGGTTTTGAAGACTTCATCGTACGAATTAGTGTATGATAAGGAAGTTCTATTTCCCATCTCTATGGAAATTACAACATTGCAATTACTCAAATCTTTAGAGATAAATCAAAATGGAGCTATGGAGGTGCGCTTAGAAAAATTGATGGAAGTTCAGGAAAAAAAGGGGAAAATCTCTAACGGTCATGTGCAACCATTAGCGAGTTGTACAAAATTGGTTTGATACGAAGACCTTCGACCAAGGTTTTAAATGCAAAGACTTAGTGCTTAAGTTCAATGAAAGGGCTGCAAAGCCTGGTTAGTATGGAAATTTTGATAGCCTATGGGAAGGCCCTTTCCACATTATTCAGTGCAAGCAACACAACTATTTTGAACTTGAAAGCATGGATAAATAAGCACTGGGGATTCCCATTAACAAAATCCACCTTAAATTGTTTAATTAAAGCTTATGGAGAGAATTGAAATTTCAAAGTGACTTATGAGAAATGAAAGCTAACCCATATGAGGAATCGACAAGATATTCAAAAAGCAGAGAGAAGGGAAACTCAGTGAAGAATTGCTGAATCAAAGGAGATAATAATTTTAAAATATAATTTGTATATTCATTTACGGTACTATATATTTCAAAGATTACACGTTCAAAATGGCTCTGGGGCCATACTTTCAAAAGTATATCTATATACTGTGCAGTTTATATATACTATAAAAGCCTTTTTGTAGGCATATTTACGAAAAAAGAGAAAAGCATTGACTATTCAAGCAGAAGCACAAGTATTATTAGCAGCAACGTCTAGAATGACTTCATCAATGGGAGCAATAGCAACAGCAAGGTCGTGAGTAGTGGCATCGTCAACAACACCAACAATGAGTGGCAGAAGGAACACAAGGTTCTTGAAGTCTGTGTACCAGTCAACATCGTATAAAAGCACCACATTGTAGATACGTAGCATGAAATGGAAACCACGAGTAACTTTTTGACGATGCTCTTTGTGTGACTGAACACAAAAGCTGCTTAGGAATGGAACCTATGGTACCATGGCATCCTCTTCAATATTCTTATGAAGGTTGCTTGCCATAGGGAGGCCCAGTCCATATACACCATTTGTCACAACTTCTCAGAGGTCACCAAGATACCTCTTCAAGAATATTTGAAGTGTCAAGCACAAAATCATATCCTTATGTACATGTATGTCAAGAAGGAAAGTAACAAAGTGAGAGCATATATCTGTGTTCACCCTATATTTATCTTCATATTCAATGCAGTTCCTTCCTAGAACCCACTTAATGGCTATGATCACTAGAAAATGCTTATTCTTAGTCATTAGCTTGAGGCACCTACTAGAAATTTCTCCCAAAAATGTCGACTGAGATTTATTTTTGTTCAACCTATGAGGAGCATTCATCTTTCCTATTACTACCCATTTGTCTAAGTGCTAATTTTGCCTAAGAGATAATTCTTTCAAATTTTTGTGTGAATTTTTTGTTGCTAAGGGGTCTATTTATTTAAATGTTTAAGGTACCTACGTGCCATAAACATGATGCTAATCGAGTGTTAACTCAAAAATCCCATCAAGGGCTAGCTTGAGATTCCCACCCAGTTGCATCTGTAGGTACAAATTCTTGTGTGCAAGATTAAGGAGCAATAATTAATTAGCACAAGTTGGTGGCAAACCCAAGCAATCGTCTATACAACCAAGTGCTGAGGTGTCATGTTGTAGGAATTTTCTAGTCCCCAAGGAAAAACTAAAATCTTTTCAAGCACTCATTGTGTTTTAGCTTAATTATTCCTTTTAGGATATTAATTGCCAAAGAATGCAAAAGGTTCATATGCTTTCAATCATCGGCTCAATTTCCCAAGAAAATTGTGCTGAAGGACATGATTACTAATGTTATTATGAATTCCTATCTTTTCAAAGGGGAAAGTGATTCATTTCACATGGGCAAGAAAGCTGGTGGTACATGTTGAATTTAATGCAAAAAGGCAACCATCGTTTACCACTTTAAGGAAAAAAATCAAAGAAAAAGCTAAGTGTTGCATACAAAACCTAAACGATTTTGAAATCTTCTTGAGTACGCAAAATAATTTTTGAGTACAGAATTGCTGAGAAAACCCAAGTGTGGTGCAAAATAGTAGCAAAGAAGCTAAGTGCAGAGAAATAGCTATAGGAGATTCACTACTCAGGTGTGGGTTGAACCCAAAATGAAAGGCAAGAATTCATTTGGGTTTGTGTTCATCACAAAGCCTTGCATAGTGTTTTTGGTTCAACTCATACTGGACTAGTGTGCTTTCTGAGGAGAATCTTGTAAAGAAGAAATATGGCCCAAAACTATGAGATGGAAGAAAAAGGAAAAGTGATGGAAAGCTAGCTCAATGCCATGCAAATGACACCCATGGTCAATATTTTTCATAATACCTCTTTCCCTTCACCAGGGATACCAGAGAAACCAAATTTTTTTCAAATGCAGGCCATGGAAAAACAAAAAACACACAGAGACTAGAGCTAGATAAAAGAGGAATGGGATAATATCCATGACCTTAGCCTAAGAACCAACCCTAAAAGCCTAAGGGAAGCAGCATTTGAGAGAATGAAGAAGTTGGCTAGCGAGAAAATTTTGTCACACAAATTGTGGTTATGTGGACTACCACAATATATGGTGCCTCTTGTGCATTACTACTCGAAGATAGTTGATGCAAGCATCAAACATTTCAACCTTGATACCTTCACCATTGAAGGCCAAAAATTGTGGGTTATAATCAGTCCAAATACCATTAGAGACATGTTGTGCATCCCCAGAAGGGATTCTAGAGTAGAGCCAAGGGAACCATTCAGCCTAGGAAAAGGGGATAACTTTTGGAGAACTAGAGATCTTTCTAAAGACTTTTATAATGAATAAACCAAAAGAAATCAAGAAGATTTCAAAAATTTGGAACCTATTCTATTTGCCCACACTGCTTTCAAGCAGGATATGCAGGATGCTTTTTCTATGATGGCTTTTGTTTGTGGGTTCGATGAGGAAAAGCTCATACAAGAGTTTCAAATGGGTTTGGTTTTTCAATTGAGGAGGCAACATACCATATTTTGGTATGATTTTGTAGACTTTATTGCCTAGGAAATGCTGAACCAAAATAGGGAATACGAAGTGTAGCATAAGTTCAGGTTCCCTTCTTTCCTCGCTTACATGTTTCTGCACCAAAACCTTGACTTCTTCAAGAAATACATAAATTTGGCTATCTTTGATGAGGAGGGATACAAAAGGCCCGTCTCTGCATGGACCCCCATTCTCTCCACAACCTATGATTACTATGCATTCTCTGACTATTTCTTAACTCTCATTCTACAAGAATTAAGCAAGGAGGGCCATCTTACTCTGCTTTCTGCCAACCAAACAAGGTGGATGTAGGGCCTCACTCCTCAAGCTGATTGGTTTATCTAGGTGGATTTCACATTCATGCGGATGCATGGTTACATCGAGGAGCCATTCTGACTCCTAGCATTTTTCACAAACTGGGTCCTGGCCCTGGTGATGTTTCGACAAATGTCAATTATTGTTGTTACTTTTTGCGGAGGCAAGGCTAAGAAGAAATTTTTTTCGTCTACCCAATAAACTTCAAAATAGTGATTATGTTGAGGAAGCAATCGCATAAGCTGCTAAAGGAAAAACTAGCTCATCTGGGGCTAGTTTTCATTTGTGATAGATGGAAATACAATCCCAACAATGACCTTCCAGGCCCACACTTTTGGGTAACTCACAACCCTCAACCTTATTGGGAGAAGTGGCGCAATCCAATGTCTGATAATGATGATCTATTTGTTGATTTTGCTCACATTCTAATGGAGGATAGGAGGCCGCCATGGCTCAGTTTCTATTTTCCATTAGAAAAGTATAATGAGAAGCTTCTAATGGGGGCCACCTTGCACAATAGTCTGGTCAAGAAATGGAGCTAGAGTGCGGACAAGATCAAGGATTTTTGGGTTTACTGCCAAGAAATCAAGCACCTCGATCCCTTATTCCAAGACGTAGACATAAATGACAGATTTGATACTTTATGGAATAGGGCGCATGATGATACCAATGCTTCTAATGATGAGGAGATGGACCTAAAGGAAGCTAAGAAATATTCTGGGAAGGGGAAGGAGGAAGAAAAGGAAGTAAAGATGACCCTAGTGCAACAAGCTGAAAAGGTTGTAAAGTAGCCTAGCACAACTTCTTCGAGGCCGTGGGTAAATATTTCATGTTCAAAAACCTCGCAATCACACTCATGGGCTATGAAAAGACCTAGAGGGGCCAAACACCAACAATCAAAAGCCATAGATGTGGACTATTCCCCACCAGATAAGAGGCAGTGCACTAATGCAGTTTCTGGAGAGGGTCAATAGGAGCCTATGATGACAAAAGGATTAGAGCCATCCACTACTCAGGTATCTTTCTCTCTCCCTCTTCTTGACTCTCAATCTCTAGTTTCTTCTGTTACCTTTGCATCACCTATCACTTCAAGTGTCAGCCCTTATTTCTCCACTTCTGCTACCATGGTTGTGGGAGGTTTCTCCCAATTTGCTTAGGCGGTCCAATCCCCTTTTACTCTCTTGCGGGGTATCCCATCTTTTGTTGGGGCACAATTCATGTTTGCTATGGCTTCACCTCTTAGATCTATTGCGTCAGCTCCGACCTAGCCCACTTTACAAATGGAGTATGTAACACTGTCGCTTTTGCCATTGCATCCCATGAGTCCTCCCACTACTTCACAAACTGAGTCTTGGCATATTCACCCATTTTCTTCGCTCACGCTCTCCCTTCCAAAGAAGAAATCTATTGGAGCCACTACCCTTTCCTTTCCTTTTATTGTTCCTCTTGGTACACCCTTCATAGGCGAATTGATTAGATCACCAGTTGAATTTTTGTTGGAGAGTGATCAAATGAAACAAGCATGAGCTATTAGGCTACAAAAACAAAGGGAGAAGAATGCCAAAAGGTCGGGAGAGCCAAAGGTGCAAACACTCTTCAATGAGGCTCAACAATCATTGCATTTCGCAAATATGTGCCCAAATATCATCAAGCCCCAGGGAGGAATGTGTCCTCAGGATTACACCATCCATGCCATGGGACTTGATCTACACATAGCTCACTAGTAGGATAAAATTGAACTCATGGAAGAAACCCAACGTGTGGTGACCACTGACTTTCTCAAGTTCAGTTGCCAATTAAAGAAAAAGGAAAATGAGCTGAAAATTATCAAGGAGAGGATTGAAGTCCTCTTCTCAAAGGACAAGGCAAGAGATGCAAAATTTGTATCCTTGAAATGAAAAGTGGAGACAGAGCAAGCTAGGCTCCAAGCGGAACTTGCAAAGTTTCAATCCTTTGATTTGAACCTAGTCGCTGATCTGCAGTAGAAAAACCAAGTTATAGGACCAATTGGCATGGTTAGAGGAAGAGATGCGAAAAAGGAATGTGGAGTTTTGGCATCAACAAGATCAATCATAGCAAAAGAGAAGCATACTTCCAGGTCTAACAAGATCAATTGAAAAAGGAAATCCAGGAGCTAAGGCTTTCCCTCGATAGAGAATCTGCGAACGAAAATCAGGTGGAGAAAAATTGGCTTGTCGAGTTGAAAACTTTGTAGGGTAAACTCTCCATGGTGGACCAAAGGATTGTGGAGCTAATGCATAATATTGTATTGAGGGATGCAGAAATTAGAATTTTGAAGAGCTCTACCCAACCTCCTACTGCCCAGTCGGACCTCCTTCTAGTGGCCCAACAATTGTATATCTCATACTGGGAAAAGGTCACGACATTCTACCTAAATGTGCAGCCCACACTCCAATTCATGGCAAAAGTATCAAATTTGAGCAAAGAGATTCATGGAACAATCGAGCAGTTCCCACAATTCATTATGAATAGAGTTCGAGAGGTGGAGAAGTTGCTCAATAAACTGTACACAGTGCCAAATGAAGATCTGGTAAGTGAAGGGATCGAGGACTGCAAGACAGATGCCACGATAGTAAAGGAGTTCATCCAATTCCACACAACCATTCTCCATGCTCACAATTTCTCTTCCACATTGGGACAAACTATGAGTAGCATGCGGGTGAGGTTTTCCCAACTCACTCAGATGGGCTTGCCTTCCCCATTTCTTTCAGATGATACAGTGGCCTCTACGGAGCACATTGCATCAAAAATTGTAGAGCAGTAGCAAGATACATCCATCTTCTAGGGATTCAATCAACCACCTACAACAGAGGATATTAAGGGTGTTACCCATCTAGTTGTGTGGTTGCTCTTTCGGCTCAAATTCAGGTTTGTAATATCAATGAATTTTCCTTTCAAAGAGGTGATCGATATGCACAAGGTGCAAGATAATCTGCACGTGATGTCAATGTCATCCAAACATGACTAGCTACCTCTACAGACCACTTTATCCTAGCTCTAATTTTATGGCCCAATGGACATGACTCTAGTCTGCAAAACCATAAATTTTTGGGTTCTCTATTTCATAGGTGAAACGCCCCTGGTAGTCACCAAAATTTGTGGATATGAAATCCTCCAAGCTACCCTTCGGGTTATTTTTTTTTCTTGGCTAACACTTGTGCCCCATACTTTACATTCTCCAACCCCCTTTATGAAGAGCTTCATCTGACCATTGCCACGTGTCCTTCGTGCACTCCCCACAAGGTTTTCTCTTTTTGCTTCTCTTCTGAGCCCCACCATGCTTCCACGTGTTAATTGTGTGGGCATTTGAAGGATGCTTCCCTACACTTTTCTATCGGGCCCCGACCACTTACCATGTACCATCATTCTGCATACACCTTTTTGACAGACCCCATAGTCAACACCAGTAGCAACGAATTCTCCACGTGTTGTCTCCACATGGATTTTCATCAAAGGGAAGGAATGATCAATATTGAGCCCCGCCCTATTTCCACGTGTTCTAACTAACCTCATGAGTGTGTGACACATGTCTATGCAAGGTTATGCTTCTTCTACACTGGGAACACCACCATCATTCGTGGGGGATGCATCTAACTCGTAGGCTAATTCATTCCATGGATTGAATCCTTTCTATTATAACGGCATGGGGAAATTATTGTTGTGCGCATCATAACTCATGATTGAGGAATCTTTTTTGTTATGAGCTTTTAGGCAGTGGGATTTTTCCCTATAAATACAGCTACTTCTATCAAGATATTAGTTTGGAACATACAGAAAAATAGTGGAAAGACACTAGGCCTTTGTATTGTTTTTTAGATTATTGTATAATACTCACAGATTGTGCCATTGTTCAGCCTTTCTATATCTTAGCTATTTGATAGAACTTTATACTGTCATTATTGTACTAGGTGGTTTATTTGTAGAAATTCTATGATTTCAATAATTTTTTGTTGATTCAGACCATGTCTTGGTCTCTTATTTTTAGTAAATGTGTATGGGAGTTATTTTATGTTAATTTGTAACTATTCAGGTTTTCCATCTATGATTTTTGTTATTCCAGGACATAGAAGATTGTTGAACAACATTTAGACCATGTCTGAAAGAAATTTTTCCCATGCCTCAATACACCTACAATTTGGTGCATCAACTTAGATTATATTTCATTTTAAATTCATTTCCTTCTACCTTTTTCAACTCCCCAATTATAGAAGAAGTCGGCTTCTTTAAAACCCAGAGGTCACTCAGTTAAGCGTAATTGGTCCCCAATAACTGAGTTTCCCATAAGGTTGTTGCTTGTCAATTTTTGGCATCAATAGTGACAAGACTTGTATGGTCATCCAACCCACCTAAAAATATTTCAATTTAATTTTTCTTTTGATTGTGATTACTAGCATGATCCAAACTGCTATTACTCGTACCATTGACATTGGGAGATATGATTGACTCTTTATTCAAAGGATGATTTGTAATAATTATATTTTCTCTTCAATGGGTTTTTGTATTTATTACTACTCTAGCATGATTTTTTTATCCTTTATTCTCTCTTATTTACACTCATTGCTCAAACATTTGGCTTTTATGTACTCTTGAGAAGATCTGCTATTCTTTTGTAAAATTTGATGTTCTGCTAGGAAAGGATGGGTGAGGATAGAGTTCATAGTGAACCTAGTTCTTGTGAATAATTCTCCTCTAAATCCACTATTTGGCATATTTTTTTGAACACACTAAAATGTTGAGAAGGAGTGAATCATCATATACTAAAACTTAAACTATTCCATTTACAAATTAAATCAATTTTTCTTAAAGAACAAAAAGTAAATAATGCACCACATCGATCACACAAGAATGCCAAGATTTTTATGTGGAAAACCCAAAGTGGAAAAAACCACGATGAGAGTTAACTCACAATATATCAAGCTCACTGCTTATAAAATTACAATTTTGTTTTAAGGCTCACTACCTAAGGAAACTCACTGCTCTCTAATGGACTTGTAAGCTAAGGTGCACAACCTTAGGGAAAGATACAAGGACCTTCTATAGAGACTCAATTTATGATAGTAGGATACATGAAAATCACAATGAGAACATGAACATGAACTGCTATAAGAGAGGCATCTAACACATGTTGATGTTGTAGTCCCTTTTTGCATAATTAATTCCTCATACTGACTTCACACACTTCATATTCAACTTACAATTAATTCTTATAGACACACACTCTTATCCATCCTCATAACTTTGAAATTTTATATATCATCTCTACACTTTACAATTACACATTTAGTCAACCAAAACACAAGAAATATCAAACTTGTAACATGTCAACCTTCATCTTTATTGGTGGTATATAAAAATTATAAGACACTAATTACAATGCATCAAGGTGAGTTGGCATGAATCATAAAATATATAAGAACAACTCTTAGAATAATCTCAATCATAATCTTGTGGCACACATCACCAATATACCCAATTTTGTGTCAACAACAATAACTCTTCAAAAACTAACTTGAAATCTTTGTGCAATACTAGAAACAAGAAAATTTTGTATGTGCTTCAAACCTGAAATACTCTAAGGCATGTAGAATTTGCTCAAAGACTTGTAAAAATTGATTTATCTATTCTAGAACTAGTGCAAGCACCCAAACATATATTCATCAAAAACATTAGGCATCCAAAACTATCTATAGCACACTATCATTTGAAAACTAAACTTGTGGACCATAAATTCACCTAATACTGCAAATTAGCATGCATTGAATATCCCTGAACATATCCACAAAAACACATGGACAAATCTTTACTTCCAGAGGAATGCGGAGCATTCCAACAAGCCTTCATCATTACTTTAATTTTCCAGAGCATAGACTGGAACTCTATCACTTATAACTTTCACTACATAAGGTGTAATGACTTGAGATTTTGGATATAACACCTTCAAATATCAACCAACTTATTGTCTGAACTGTAAGACTAGATCTTGGACTATAGAAGAATGTGGAACAAAACACCATGAATCAATCTTAGAGTATACACTGTGAATACCTTAGCAAAACTTTTGCATCTTTTCTCTAAGTGTGGTACACCAAATAGGTAAGATATCAATGTAGATATACTGGACACATATCAGAACAAGTGTTCCCACCTTCACATTAGATTGGACACAATTCATATTGCAACACCAACTTTCATCAACTGATATCAACTGTCTCTAGAGAATATATAATCTTTATCACATACATTTGACATAAATGACAACTAATCTTCTCAAGGTACAACATATTTGCTATGAAGGTGGGGTTGATTCTTTCTTAGAATGCCTCAAGGGATAGAACAAAAGTTTGTCCATTTAGTTTACCTACTCTTGGGGCTTGAGGAAAGTTAAATTTGGTGGAATTTACTTTGAGGTTGATGAAGATGTTATTGCACAAGTGACAAGAATGAGTACAAAAGAGAAAAATGGAAAAATAATAGGAAAACATTGATCAATGATAGTTTAACTCTTTTTTTCAAGGAGGGTGAATAGCCTATTAAAATGCAAGGTGGTTTTGGTGGGGAAAAACTTCCTTTTTCATGGGACAATTTATTCCTTATGCTTATGAATTTTTTTACTCTTGAAGGTAGATTCAAGTGCTATTATCTTTACCACTTCCCGCTCCTTAACCATTTTCACCGTAAAGTGTTGTTAAGCTTCCCTTTCGACTTGTTAACCTCCTTGGAAATCTATATTAAGGATGTCTTAGATTTGAATCAAAGATACTTGGAAAATATCCCATTCCCCTCCATCAAGGTCTTATCATGCACCTTTATCAATTCCATCTTTCCCTATGACTGCCAAAGAAAATTCAAGATGTTTTGATTTAGGAAAACCCCTTACTTCCCCTCAAGTTGTGACAAATTTTTCCCCTTAGGGAAAAAATAAAGGTAAACTAAATATTCCTTATGTTTCTAATCATACTTACCCTCGCAAAAGTTTTTGGGTGAACCCTCTAATGCTACCACTCAACCCTCCACCCCCTCTAACCTTATTGAGGATAATCCTTCACCTAGGTCTCCTACCTTTGACCAATCTCAATCTGCTCAAGGTCTTTGTGACCTTAAAAAATCCCCCCCTTCTTTTGGTTTGATAAAACATAACTAGATGGGGTTTCAAAAAACCCCCCACCAAAAATTATAAATTTTCACCAAAGTCGGTCTTGGTTGCGGAGAACATTGTTCTTGTTGTTAATGTTGAAGAGTACAAATCTGAGGAGGTGGTTAGCAACTCTCATATGAGAAGATCCAACCATCTGGCCCATCACCCAAAGACTTCTAAGAAGAAGGGGTTGAGGATGTTATTAAGTGGGTGAGTCTCTCAAATGATGATGATGAGGATGGTTTTGATTCTAAATATCTACAAAAAACTACTGAGAACTAGCCCAAGAACACATGTAGCATGGAAAATACCAATATGGACCCTCAGGGTGTGATTTTTTGTTGTCCTTAATGTGATTCTATGGTGAGAGAACTTTTTGAACTAAAAAATAAGGTGCTAGACATTGAGAAAAATATGGCCATTCTTTCCAAATTCAGCTCCAAGGTTATGCACATATCTGCAACTACCCTATGCTTGTTGCAAGAAAAGGATGAGGTGAAGACTAGGGACAATGACAATAGTCACAAAGAACTTTTCAAGTTCCTAAATGATGATTGGGGTTAGCTATTTGTTGGTTAGGTTGTTTTTCTAGTGTCTTTTGTTAGCTATTTAAAAAAAAAAATTATGTACTGTTAATGCTTTATTTTTATGCTTCTATGGTCTTTGGACTTAGTTTTTAGACCTCGAGATTTTTGTAATTGGGCCAACACCCTAGTTATGTTTCTTTATCTATTAAAAAAAACCTCCACAAATAGTTATGTAAATTCATCTAGTCAAATCAATTCTATATGACGTCATATCTAGTGTATGTCTTAGCAAGGAGACAATATTTTATTGGAGTTCAGTAAGTTGGTTTGATAGGTTCACGATTGAAATGGGTATTGATACTATCCTCAATTAGAGATTAAATAAAATAATAATTATTTTAAAAGGGTAAATGGTGATTTTATATTTAATATTATATGAATGATTAAAATGATAAGGCAAAGAGTATTATCCCAAAAGCTATAGAATAAATTTTAAAATATGGGAATTATTACTATCATTTTGATATCTTTACCTACATTAGATTGTTATATTTTAAGAGAACCATTAAAAAACCCAACTTATGTTAGTAACTAGATAGCTTTGTTATAAGTATTTGGATAAAAAATTGAAATTCATAAGATATGGGTGGAGAAAAAAGTGAAGGGTTTGTCCTTCCCATATCCATAGGGACATAAACATTTCCAACTAATTTGGTAGCCAAGAATACATGAATTCAATTATCTCTCTTGACACTTAGGTTCTATGAAGCTATAAATTAATCTAGTCAAAGGGGTTTTGTTGAAGGATCAAAAACTAATATCATACACAAGCCCCATTTAGAATACTACTAGATGAAATGTGTCAATGATATAAAATTGTATAAAAAGTCTAATTTATGTATGAATGTGACTCAAATGAGGAAGTATCAAATTTCTCGGATGCATAAGATATTAAAAGTAATGGTGAAAAATTAGACCCCTCATATAAGTTTAATAAGTATTTTGATAAGCCTTTTCTAGTATAAAATTATACTATAGGAAAATTCAATAATGTAGAAGCTAGAACTTTCACAATAATCTAAAGGAGAAAAAGGTGGCTTGAGGAAGAAATGAATAATTTTTAGGGAGAAAGTCACCTTTAAAAGTAGCAATAGTATTAGGGGAGTCAAGAATAATAAGAGGCAAGGTTAGTAAGAAAGAATCTCTCGAAACAAATTTTGTTCAAGTTTAGATAATTCAAAACAAGCTGACTCAAAATATGGATGTTTTTTCTAACCATCATAATCCTCCTTTTGAAATCACTTCTTATCTTTTTCAAACTGAACTAACCCAAATTAATGATCCTATGATATCTTTCTCATGAAGATATTTTTAGGTAGTGATATCTCAATCTCCATTAACCTTTCTTCTTAATACTTAGCTCCAAATTCTCCATTCATTAGTCCTCCAAGGGATATTGTAGAGAAAACCCCTATTTTATCTCTATAAAATATTCTCTCTCCATCTCCTAATAAAGCTCCATCTCCTTTTCTTATAATTCCTACCCTAACTCTCATTCCAAGTGATAAAAACATATTTTAGAAATATTAAGATAGTATTTATCCATATGGATCATGATATATAGATACTCCTAAGTGGTTTGATCAAATTATTCGAAAATGAAAAAGAGTTGTAAGGTAAACATTGGATGATCTTAGTTTTTATTCTTATAAATCCAAGTCTTCCAAAAATATCTAGATTAATATTTCCATTAAAACTAATAGTAATAGAAATTAAAAAAATCCATATCATTACACCACGAGAAGATATGTAATCTTTAGTTGTTGGTTGATATAGTCACCACAATTTATTTAGGAAATTTTTTAAGAGAAGAAAATTACTAGATCACAAATGGATTGGCTCATTTCAAATATGGGAAATGACATTTCTACTAAGTATGAGTTGAAATATAATTTTACACACCCTAACAACCTATGTTGAGTATCTAGATGGTCTCATGGGTTACTCTTCTATGGGTATAGTTATCAAACATTATCTAGGTATAGAAAAATATATACCAATTATGTGAGAACTAGGTAATGTCATGTAATTCATTCATGCATGTAATTTAGAGTTGGTTACTTTAGGATATAGGATAATATATGAATATGTTAAAATTCATGCAACATTATCTAAAGGAATGGTGGGTGTTGAGACCTTATTAATAGGGGTAAAAATGGACTTATATTCTATTGAAAAATATTTCCACATATAATTTATATGGTTGAAATGGATTTCTCATATTTTGTGGATGAGGGTGTTCTAAGTGATCAAGAGCCAAACATGTATCAAAAGTGGAGGTTAGCCTACAAGTTCTAAATTAATATCCTTAAAGGATATTAGAATAAGAGAAAGAGCATGCAATACCTAGTCTAGGGTGTGTTAAATCCATATAATATTCTATAGATAAATTAGGATATTTTAATTTGATAAATACTAGAGTGTTTATATGTTATAATTTTCGAAAGATCAATTCAAAGAGTTGGTAAAGAAAAAATTCCCCAAAGAATCTTGTTTTTAATAATAATTTAGTCAATTAATTAATGAAACTAAGGCTTTATTATAAGGATTTTATGCTAGATATTACAAAATTTAATCATTTTGAAAAGGCTCCAAGATTAAAAAAAAAATTATGAATATTGAGTTTAAATTTACTCATTTGAATGGGCCTAACCCATTGTTAGTTACAAAGGCATTTCATAATTTTGCATCCTACTTGTAAGAGTTGGATAATGAAGTAGATAAATGAAACATGTAGAGTGCATTGATAGTGAAGTCAATTTGCGCATAAAATTTTGTTTCATCTATTACATCGAAAAAAAGTTCTTTAAGAAAAAAGTGTCTTTTCATATTCTACATGTTTTGTCATCTTGTGGGTCTTATAGTGAATTATTTTTCACATTGCTCCCTCATAAAGCTTATAAATACAATTGTAATCTCAATTTTAAGAGGTTAGGTGCTTAAGTTTTTCCTTAATTTAATTAGTTCATTGAATATTTAATAAATTTGATATGTGATTGGGCCATCAATACTTGACTGATTGTAAAGTGTTTTGTGTGGTAATATGAAAACATTAACTATTGGAAGTTTATTTTTCATCTTCAAAATTTCCTTTAGAGATCGCACTATCTTATGTGGTGATTATAGCATATGATTCATATAAGGATACCTTTAATTAGATTTTTATATTTACAAAATGACACATGAAGGATATGAGCTGAATGCTTAGATTTTTTTGAATGATTTTATTTCTCCCCTCCCATGTTTTTTTTTTTTTTGATACCATGGTTATAGTAGTTTAATTTTATTTTATCACTTTATTTAGGTTTTACCTTTATGAAAATAAATTTAATAAAATTTTAATACAAACTAAGGTATAGAAAATTAAAGAATCTTCAAATATCTAATTTTTTTATTGATCATTGAGAATTTTTAGGTTTCCACATATAGGTTTCATAATGAATGTTTAATGAAATTATTTCATCTATAATTGCCTAAATATTAAGTGAGATTTTTTTAATTTTTATCTTTCAAGGGTGTTTTTTAATAATTTAGTGATAATTTGTGGTAATTTTTGTATAATATATTAATTATGTATAATTTTAAAAATACAATATTTTGGGTTTGGTTAAAATCATTATTGAAAATTGTTCTTGTAGTAAAAAATCTAGCAAGAAACTGTTTTATTTTTTTAAAAAAAAGATTTTCTTTGACAGTTTAAATCCTTAAAAGTTCCATTTGAGCCCCTTGAATAGGCTAGTCTATAGGTCACTAAGATAATTAAATTGTATTCATTGATAAAACTATAATAATACTTATTTTAAGAAAGATTCTCTGTCTCTATCCACTGCTGAGGTAGAATACATTATAGTTGCTACTTGTTGCACACAGGTACTTTGGATGGTTCAAGCTTTGAAATAAATTAAAATTGATGTTTCTAAACCAGTGCATATGCTATGTGTTAATACTAGTACTATCAATATTTCAAAGAATCTTTTCCAACATTCTTGTACTAAACACATAGATATCATATATCATTTTCTTCAAGAAAAAGTATTGACAAATGATGTGATTTTGGATTATGGTAATATTTAAAGAAGGATTTCTAGTCATTAGGTGATTATTATTTTTATTTTCTTAATAAAATATTTATATATTTTGATAGCTTGAGCATAAATAATCCAAAAATAATTTTCTACTCATGAAAAACAAATCATATATTATTATGTGGTTGGTTGTCTATTTGGTTTCCTCCATAATTTTTTTTGGTTCACCCCTTCTCATTGTATGGTAATTATCTTTAAAAATACCCACAACAATTATGATCACCAAGAACTAACCCATTGCACCTCTTTGAATATGGTTTTGGGTTAACTAAGGGTTGATAATGCAAAGGAGCAATGGAAAAAAGTGAAACATATAATATTTAACATGTATTTTAAGGAAGAAAAGAAGGCTTTCTTGAAAGGATCAATATTTCCATAATAAAAAATTAAAGTGTAACTCTAGGCCTAATGGATGATATTTCTAGGATCTCCATCAAATAGGAAAGATGCCTCTATGAGTCTCCAAAAATGTAGTGTGTTATCTAAACACACTCCCTTATAGTAACCCATTATAACATATATTGATTCCTAAATTTCTTTCTAATAAATTTATTTTAACTCTATATCCCTCTTGATTCCATGAAGTTCCCCTTCTATAAGTCCCAAAATCATTTCCTACAATTTTTGTGATCATGTGCTTAAATTGCTACTATCATGTTGCATATGGGATATTTCTCTTAGCTCCAAATTACTTTGTGTCATTTGTGGCTCCTTGCTTCTAAAAATAATTTTAAGTCCTTAGCCTCTCAATATATTTTAACATCATGTTCATTTATTATATTAAAATTCCTTTATGTACCAAACCTCTTGTTCCCACCTCCTTTTAATTGGCTTCACAACCGATTTTATCCTTTTGTTGACTTAGAAAGTCAAAGTTCACATAAGAAATTCATCAATTATCTAAGAACACATGTTAATTTCCTTTTTTTTTATAATTTTTTGGCTAGTCCCACCTCTTTCCTCACATCGGCTTCCTTTCAATATTTTTTTGATAATAATCATGCTAACATCCTCCTAGCTATGCCAATCATTAATTTTAAATATTTTTTTATAATGTCACCTCCTTCCCATTGATATTTATATACTATCAAATACACCCTCATGGTGGGAACTTATTTAGAATTCTTCCTTATATTTTTAATTCCTACCACACTAACATCTCTTAAATTACATTAGTCATTTATTCAAAAGTGATATATGATGTTATGGATCTTCTTGGAATTCCCATTATCAAATGAAGCTAGATCCCATCTCTTATAATCTTCATTTGGAATCCATATTTCATCCTCAATTATCCTATCACTTTTATTAAATATTTTACCCTTCTAGTTAAACGATATTGATCTAATAAGACACATTCCACCTATTTTTTGATATTTTCTCTACTACCCTCAATAGTTTTTATCATGACCTATCACTTGATATTCATTATGGTTGGTTGGGATCCATTCTCCACCAAATTATATGGACCCTATATTATTAGAGAGAATTATATGAACCCTATATTATTAGAGAGAATAAGTGGTGTGTGGATACAAGGAAAGAAATCATGGTTCTAGTTGTTTTCATCTAAAGTTTATAACTAAATATACATGCCATCTCTCATGCACTAACATAGTATCAACTAAATATTATCTAACATATGTTATGGATTTTCTAACATATTTCCCTCTCTTATTCTAATTATTTATTGTTTTGTAAAATATTTTGTCTCCTTTGGTTTCAATTGCATAAGTATCCCTATGGGTGTATAAATAAGAGTTATCCCCTCTTATAAATATATATTTTCTTTTTAATATAGAACTAAATTTTTTATTTTCTTACAAAATAATTAATTGATCATGGTTTGTTATCTTGTAAATGTTAGTGTAATTAATATTTAATTACACTTGCATACCTTTACTTAGGTTGAGCTAATGTTAGGTCAACATTAGGGTTGCATACTTTGCTTTTATAAAGCAAATCATCTCATTGTAATATTAAATTCGTGAATTATATTATTTTGCACATTGACATGCAAAGCTCTGCTTTTTTATGTTTTCTCTTCTGTGGAAGGTGTTTAGGTTTGCATGTCTAATCTAGGGTTTCTAACATGGTATCAGAGCCAGATCTGCTGCAGATTGTTCAGTTTTTGAAAGGTTTAGAGATCTAGGTTTGGTTGCATCAGATCTGTGTTTGTTTTCTAGTTTTTATTTGGAATAGGGGGTTTATTTTTTTGGTGCACTTTGAGCTCAAACGGACCTCACCGTTGAGCTCGCAGGATCCAAAACCCCTATTTTGATATAAAATTCATCAAATTTGGCTTCACGGTGTTAGATCTACGAGTGTTTGATGTGTTTTGAGGGTTCCTGATCCAGAGTGTACCTGCAATTTTGGAGCAATTTCAACCCAAACGGACCTCACCATCGCATTCAGAGCACCCAAAAACCCCTAAATCGACTATCAAATTGTCAAAATCGGACACAGTGATTCCGGGAGGCAATTTTTTTTCATTTCTGGGTCGTACGCCCTAGCACGACAAGCAATCCGAGAAATTTTTTTTAAAAAATCAGAGTTATGGGCGCCGCCGCCAGTTAAAGGCTAGTGGTTAACCTCTAGTGGTTAATGCTAGCGGTTAGCCTAACCACTAGGCTTAATCCTCAAACTTTTTTGGAGCAGTTTTGGTATTTTGGTCATAACTTTTGCATATGAACTCGATTTTTCAAAAACAAAATATAGTCGAAAAGCTGGTTTCGATGCCATTCCAGTGGTACTGGTTATTTCTTCTGATTTTTCCATTTTGTAGTCGTTTTTTCCAGTTAAAGTCAGAACTTGAGTTTTTCACTCCCAGGGGCGTATCTTTTGCGTCCGTGCTCCATTTTGTGCAAATGAATAGGCGTTGGAAAGGTATTACAGAGTTCTTTCCAGATATACAATTTATTTGATTAGATAATTTACCAAGTATATTTAATTCAGCCTTGTGTGTTTTTACACTTTGCATAATTACTTGGACATTTTGGCACCTACATGGGATCTGTTTGTGTGGGATGGATTATGTTGATATGATTTATTATGGTTGAGAGTTTCAATTTCTGATATTTTTATTTGAGTGAGTATAATGGGTTTATCTACTTACCCTTCAGTTGTATTTCTAGATAAGGATAATTATGAGTCATGGGCAAAGGGCATACTTACACATTGTAAGTGGCTCAATATTTTGCCTTATTTATATGATCTCATACCTACACTAGACACATCAAGGGGTTTATCAGCATGGGTTATTATTCGAGATCATATTGTAAGGGTTATTGATTGTAGTGTTGATTTTGACACTTTGTGTGCTTTATCCGACATTCGCTGTCCTCACACACTTTGGCAACATCTTTGGGAGATTTTTGGAGACCCTAATATCTCTTCATTCCCAAAGAATCCCGTTGTAGATTATCTCATCTCTCTTGCAGATGTAGATTTCATACCCTATGATAATTGTACTCTAGAGGAGCTTGAGTATCTTACAGGTCTTGCATGTGCTGATGGTTCAAAGACTTGTATTCATGTTCCCACTCTTCAGACTGAGACTTCATCAGCATCTCCTATTGTTCCTGATTCAATGCAGCAGGGCATCATTCACCTTCCAGACATAGCTACTTTGGACTCTTATCTTGCAGACATATCCTTCTTGTTTGTTGAGTCCTATATTGCAGATTTGGAGGATTATTTTGAGGATATTTATCTCCTCTACCTTGATAGTCAGGTTATTACTGTACGCCCACCATTATCAGTGCATTTCAGGATTCTCCACATCTGTTTGGATTTGACATCATTTGTTTCAATTTAGACAGAGAGTTTCTTCAGCATCCTATCATGGAACACATCTTGAGATAGATTGGTTCATCACTCTTCACAGGGTTTCTTTGACATCATCCTTTGGATCCGTTTCTTCCCAAGGGGAGGAATATCATCTACCGCTTCAAGATCTCTTTTTGGATTCTACATCAGACATCTACCATTATGACAGGAGTTTCTTCATTGTGGGGGGGCCTTCTTCTCTCTTTCTATCTCTCCTATGGAGACCATTGTACATGTATTTATATGATAGAAGTTGTCTATGGGGGGTATCATGTAATCCACCTCCTATCCTTCTTTCATTAGTACATCACATTCCTTTCTTTGCATTCTATTTTGGGGAGGAGTTTTGTTCCCACTGGGTTTCCTCCTTTACCCCGTTTCATTTAGTTTCTTTTGGTCATATTTTGTCTTAGTTTGACACATACCAGATTCCTTTTGGTTCACACTTTAGATTGAGAGCCTATGGTTAGTGATCTGCATCGGATCCATCTTAGTTTGAAGGCCACTAAATTTATGGTTATTGTTCCCGAGTCTGTATGGTACTTTTTCCCATGGAAGAGTTTCAGTCTTAGTTTGGCATCGACATCGAGATTCACAACTTCCAGATTTTGTCATCATCATATCATCTACTGTTGCTTTATGGATTCCAGGGTTGTTCTAGTTTGGAGTGTTCGAGTGTTCCGTGGCATCGAGTCTACTGTCACATTATTATGATTCCGATATGGTTTCTTGTAGACAAAAGTATCTTTCCTTGCTTGCTAGATTGCGGTTCTAGTGTTACTCCACAGTGTTCTTCCAGTGCTTCTTTGCAGTAGTCATCTCATTGTAGGGGGGGTTGTCCCACTGGTTTTTCCTTCTCTACCTCATTATTGCATTCGTACATGGGTACTTGATCAGGCCTTGTTGCCGAGACCCATTCATGCTTTCTTGCATTCATCTTAGTTTTAGGTGCATGCTTATTTAGTCTCCCTAAGTTGCACTTATGGGGGGGTGTTAGTGTAATTAATATTTAATTACACTTGCATACCTTTACTTAGGTTGAGCTAATTTTAGGTCAACATTAGGGTTGCATACTTTGCTTTTATAAAGCAAATCATCTCATTGTAATATTAAATTCCTGAATAATATTATTTTGCACATTGACATGCAAAGCTCTGCTTTTTTATGTTTTCTCTTCTGTGGAAGGTGTTTAGGTTTGCATGCCTAATCTAGGGTTTCTAACAGTAAATACTTGAGTGTGTTTCAATTATTTCTATTTTTCTTACTAATTTAACAGAGTGTTTCCTATTTTGATACAACTAATGTATATGTTCTCATCTACTTATGCCCCCATATTAAAGTGTATTATCTTTATGTATTGGATAAACCCTTAAAATAACATAATTTGGGTCAACCCCATCACAATAATGAATTAATTCATAAAGGAGATCTTGTTTTGTTGTAGAGAAAGTGATGCAAGAGCATCCTAGGTGAAAGTACAATCAACATCAACAAAAAAAATCAAGTTTGAAATTTTTATTTGCATTTCATGTTAGGAGATTAATTTAATGTTAGAAGGATAATTTGAATAATTTGAAAATAATTATATTTAATTAAATAAAATCATTTTTGTTATACAAGTTAGCAAGTGGAGATAGTGGAGGCATAGTATTTTTGAAAAATTAAGAAAAAGCAAACTTGGGCATTGGGTTTGTGGGAGTTACAAAATGGAATTAAAAATAATTTATTCATTTTTCCATATTTGAAACCACTCATTCCATGGAGGTGGTCATGACTTTTTTAATAGGAGGAAAAAAAATATATTTTTAAATTTTGGAAGGGGTTTTGTTGCATGTTTTGGGGCATTCATTTGTTGTTGTAGGTTTGGGAAAAAGGGAGAGCTTGGTGTGGTATTCTCAAAATGGGGTTTTGAAGTATTTTTGTTGTAAGTTGAGAGGATTAAGGTAGCCATAAAATATTTAAGTCTTCATTGTTGAAGATTGAAGGTTGGGTGATCCCATGTCAATACTGGGTTACACTTTTTGGCCAAACTTGACATTGAAATCAACATTTTTCACCAGATATTCATTTTATCACACCTATAGTGGCTAAACCATTAATACATTGATGATGAAGAAAACTAGTGATTTGTGAGATTTTGTGTGTAGATTCTAATTATATTTTAAAAAATAAAAATTAAATTATGAATCCTTTTATGTAATTTTTAATAACTTATTTTTCTACTAAACAACATTTTTAAAAAGTGATGTTTACTATGTAACACATAACTTATTTTATAGAAGGATACAATTCTAATTTTTAAAATACACATTTTTCACACTTATATCTAGGGCATGGATATATTATAATTATATTTTAAAAAAATAAAAAATAAATTATGAATCCTTTTATGTAATTTTTAATAACTTATTTTCTACTAAACAATATTTTTTAAAAGTGATCTTTACTATGTAACACATAAATTATTTTATAGAAAGGATACAATTCTAATTTTTAAAATAAAGTTTTTTCACACCAATATCTAGGGCATGGATATTTTTTCATAATTTTTTGTTGCATTTTTTTTTTAATTAATTTTCTAAGTCAGAGTAATTATAACCTGGACAGAGGTGTAGTGTGTATGCCATAAATTTTTTTGTATGCATTTGAATTAACTTATTCTTTTTTTTTTGGAATAAGGACATCATTGCCTAAGGGACATGTATTTTTTAGAATATTTTTTTCTATTTTCATATTTTTTTGTATGTGTGAAACATAGACCTTTATGTTCATTGAAAAACCTATATTCACAAGAAATACAAAATAAATATAATAATAAAATCAAACATATTTAAAATTATACTTTTTGGGAAGCTTATAATAAGGGCTACATACTTAAAAAAAATATTAGATGAATTCATTTGACCCCCCAAAAGGTAAATCAAAAGTGGTTTTTAATCAACATTTTGATAGGTGTATCAGCTGCTTATCATGAGTTGAAGATTGCTCATTCTAAAGGTTTTAGAAAGGTTTGGTTAGAGGGAGATTCGTTAAATGCTATTAACAACTTGAAGAAGTCTACTCCCCCCTCTTAGAGTGTTTAATCCCTTATCTTGGATGTGATTGAAATATTGAATTCATTTGATTAATTTTATATTTCTCATATTTTCAAGGAGGGCAATGGTCTTGCGGATGTATTTGCTAATATTGGTGTTAGCGGCTATAGGTTGTGGGATGAGGATTATCCCCTTCCTATTGAGGCACTTGCTTGTCTTAATAATGATTACCAAAAGTTCTAAGGTGGATTTCAACTTCATTATGAATTATGTTCACATGTCCCTATTCACGTGGGAGATTATCCTTTGGAGTGATCTTGAGTTAGATCATGCTTGAGCTTCTGATAATTTAAGTATCCTCTATATGGGTCAGGCTTCAAGGTTAATAATTATTCTCTGTCACCTTGTCATTTTCACATGGATTATGGGTATTTCCTTACCTTTGTTCTCAAGGCTTCTAATTTTTTGCAAAGTCCTCAATCTCTTGGGTTCTATTGAGTCTATGATCATGGGTGGAGATAGAAACATGGCCAAGCCATTTTCTTGTGACACCTTGAAATATAAGACCAAAGTGTAGGAAAGGTTGCAACTAGGTGGGATAATGTCATATTTTGAGTGGCTCCATGGGAATGATCCAAAGGTGACAGGGTTGTTTGTCAAGGGTAGGCATAATAGGGTTCTAAAGTTGGGTAGAACTAAATTTGATATTAATGAATACCTCATTGTGAGCATCACGAGTCTATCTACTGAGGTCAGAAAGGTGTATAGAGACAAGAAGGAGTTCAATATTACATTGTAGATCTTCTTTAAAGGCGATGAAGAAAAGAAGATTGAGTGTACTAAAAGTGGTGGCTACTTGCGTAGTTCCATCAGTGATTATCACTTGTCCTTTTGAATCACTTTAGACACAAGAAGAAAGTTTCTTTTCCTTTCTATGTTTTGGCTTCTTTTGAAAGTGGAATTAAGGATCACAAGTGAAATCCTCAAAAATCTTGTGCTACATGTCGGTTTAATTCTCCTAATATCAAATTATGTCAGGTCTTATGTGGTTCCTAAGTAACCTAAGAGGGATCCTAAAGGAAAGAAAAAGAAACTGGAATTGGAGTATGAGATTGTGTCGAAGGAGGAACGTAAGAAAATTCCTAAAGGGAAAAAGAATAAAGTAGTGGAATTGGAGGAGGAGTTTGGGTTGGATGAGGATGAGGATTAATTCTCCTAATGTTGTTGGTGGGCAGGATACAATGGATATCCCTAAAGAGGGGAAGGAGAAGTAGAATAGAAGGAGGACTTTTGTGGATGAAATTACAAGTTGTCTTCATAAAATATAGATGCTAGTGGCCGGGGAAAAAGGGAAAGAGGTAATTGATAGCCAAGAACTGAATAATATCTCCTAGGAGGGTGAAGCGGAGGCCATGAATGTGTTTAATTTATTTGGGAGGATCTGCCTAATTTTTTGGGTCTAGCGAAGGAGGTTACTATCTCCTTGTTTATATTGTTTAAATGAGCTTTTCATGAGCTTAATATGACCAATGCGAAGGTTTAGGGGGTTGAGAGTGAAGATAGGGAAACTTCAGAGTCCTATTTATAGAATCAAGTTGACCAACTATTTGATGCTTTAAATATTGTTGTGGAGGAGATGCTTAAGATGAAGCAATTTTTTTAACAAAGGATTGTGATTTTGGAAGAGTAGATGGAATGGGTTAACATGAAGTTAGATAAGGTTGTTGAAGTGACTAAATCTATTATGAGGAATGAAGCAAAGGGCCTTAATATCCTCAATGAGAAGGCTACAAAATGAATACGGGAAGCTCTAGGTGATAAGGACACAAATGGAAATAGGAAGACCTATTGAAGAAAGATTCATTTGGTAAGGTAGTTGATGGGAGTGTTGTTGGTTTGCATGATGTTTTTATTAAAGAGGTAACTATTTTGGGGCCGGGTGCTAGGACCTGCAACAAGACTAAGCTGCAAGTTGGGGTCCCTATCAAAGAGATTTCTAAAGTAATGGATGTGCATCTGAAGATAATTGAAAGTGACATGGAGGCTACCAATATTCTGAAAAATCTATAGTTCATGTTCTTGTTCCTCCTTTTTTGCAGTTGTTGTGTTGATGTTTTGTTGTGTGTTGGCTGTTTGTTGATATGTGTGGTTATCTTTTGAAACAACTCTCTTTTTTGTAAAGGGTTTTGGGGCCCCTTCAAAAGCTACTTTACCTCTAATCAAACACATTTTGATAGGTGTAGAGGAGACTCCATTATAGGTATGGTTTAATACTAGCGAGGTTCTATCGAAGGGGTTTTGATCTAAGAGGGGCCTCTTTAATTAAAATCCTTTAAATGGAACCTTTATAGGCTTAAATAATTATATTTTCTAAAAATATGTGATTTTAGGAAAAAATTAGGATGTCCCAGAAAGTGTAACCCATTATTGTGGCAGCACTTCAATCTAGGTGATTGGTTGCAAGAGAAAGTTGCAGATTTAGAGGTGCACGTGAAGAGAATAGATTTTTTTTTATAGTTTATTTTGTGTTCATTTTCAGATTATGTATGGGGCATATGTTTCTTCCCATCATTCATTTGATGACTGAAAATGAATATGTAATCATATTTATAGAATGATAATACCTTTTGTTGCAAACTTTAAAGTAATTTCATGAGACTATGTTGTGGTTTTGAAAGAATTGTGAGGTTGTTTGAGTGTTTTTTTTTTAAAAGAGAGTTGTTGATAATCTCTTTCATCAGTGGTATTGAAGCAAGAAGATTATAAGTGTGTGAACATACCGTTGAAGAGAGGAATTTTGTATCGGGATTGAGCTTGTTGGTGTGTAGAAAATGTATGCAAGAGGAGCCTCACATGGTAGGGGTAGAGGAATAAATGAGAATGATGTTGAATCAGCAAGACAATTGAGAGGGGGTTGAATCATTTGTACTGGACTAAAACATCAAAACCCTCAATAGTAATCAGATTCATAAGAATTTATTAAACCCTTAATATGTTATGATGTTTAAACATGAAAATCAAATATCAAAAACTAAAAAAATCAACACCATACACAAGAGAACACCAGATTTATGTGGAAAAACCTAGAAGGGAAAAACCATGATGATTAGTAGCTCACAATATAAGTAATTGTGAAACAAATACAAAGAGGTTCACTGCTAGAATAAGATGCACTATCCAAAAAAGGTTCACAACCCAGGCTCACTACCAGAATAGAAAGAAGAAAGAAGACATAATGTTACATAGAGAACACGATCTCAATGAAATAGAGAATCCACCATAATAGCTTCAACAACACTTACAGTCTTCAAGAGATCAAGATACCTTAGCTCACTACATTCAACAACCTTGCATTATAGCTCACACTGCATTTCACACTTCTACATTTAATTTTGCATCACAACACTCAATTCTATTCAACACACCATCTCACATCAACTCATATTACGTTTATACCATCCACAACTTGAAAAACATCTTCAAGTTGACTACACTCACTTTACACTTTACAAATTCAAAATAGGTTGGCACTAAACATTCCCATAGTGGATAAGAAGGAAAGTGGACCAATAAAATTTTTAATTGGGACCCAAATCACTACTCACACACCATGCTAAACCTTTATCAATACTTAAACATCTTCAAATGTAATGTAAACACCATGAAAGTTTGAATTACACGCTTCCTCAAATCCAATAATGACTTGCGAACCACACACCATGTTTCATCATGATCTAAAATATTCCTTTATCGACCTAAAATCCATCAAAATCCTTTGTAATAATTTGCACCTTTAGAATGTACACAACTTGTACACTCAAACTACACTTCCAAAAAATTCAACTCTAAAATCCATCTTCTAGAGTACCAAATCATGAATCCTCTTGACATAGGAAAGATATCAACACTATCAAAATACCTTCATAATTAAAAGACCATACAAACAACTATAGATAAACATGGAAAAAAACATTTCTCCCAGACACGTCTGTAAGCAAAATTGTAAAACCAATTCACATACTGGTGAACATAACTTCTTTTGCACATCGATCCAAAATCCCAAATTTGGGATATAGAAACTTTGAACACCTGTATCCAACATATCCAAACCACATAATAAGATCTTCAACCCAGAAGAAATTTGAAGCAAAACAATAACATCTCTGCAAACCAGAACACCTCTACAACACCTTATTTTATCAATTTTCTCAATATCCTCAACATCTAAACCATAAAGAAGCTTATCAAACCAACACTAGAGGTTAACATAAACAACTTAACTAATTACAACATAATACAACTAATCAAATCAATAATCTCTCTCAATAGCTACACAACTGTCACTAATGACAACACAAGCTTGTTGACATCAATGACAACACCTTCATACTTGAAACAATGCCCTTTGTCATTGATGGCAATACAAGATGTGAAAAACCATCAAATACACAACATTCTTGCACTCTCTTTATATCTCCCCCTTTCAACTTTTCCTTTTTCACATGACTTCTCTCTCTCCTTTTGTATAAACAAAAAAATTTCACACGATTTCTCTCTCCTCCCTTTGACATCAATGACAAAGGATAAAAATGTTTTGCATTGTTCTCCCCCTTTGATATAGGAGCGAGATACTTGTTACTACTCTGAATACTCCCCCTTAGAAGTATACACCAACGAAATTAGTAACCTTTACAAAATGACATGTATTCCATACTAGAACAATGTCACTACCTACTCCCCCTGAGAGGTAGCCACCAACTCAGTCCAAACAAGGAATGAATCTGTAGATCCATTGGACTGATGCATCTCCATATGCATCTAGGTCAAAGAAGGAGGGTCAATAACACCCAACTTCTCTTGAAGATACTCAAAAATATCCTTAAGAAGAGCCTTAATAAATATGTCCTACAATCTGCTCCTTTGTAGGTACATATTCAAGCTTCACTTCATTCTCTACAACCTTCATTTCTTAGAAAGTGATATCTGATTAAAATATGTTTTTCCCTTGAATGCATCATTGGATTCTTTGAAATGTTTATTGTACTTCTATTATCAAAAAATATAGAAATAGGCTCATCATACACCACTTTTGTATCCTTCAATGTTTTTCTCATCCATAATACTTATGTGCAACAAGATATTTTTGCAATATATTCAACCTCTTTAGTAGATAAAGAAAAAATATATATTTTTTCTTACTTAGCAATGATACCAATCTACATCCAAGAAGAATGCACCACCACTTATACTTTTCATGTCATCCACACAATCAGCCCAATCAACATCTATGTAAGTGCTCAATGTGAAATAAATATCCTTAAGATACCACAAGCCATAATCTAGAGTGCCCTTCAAATATCTGAATATCCTCTTCACTACTGCAACATATGTCTCTTGAGGTTCTTGAAAACTAGTCACAAGACAAGTTGCATGCATGATATCCAATCTAGTAACAGTTAATTATAACACTCCACCAATCATAGATCTATACTTTCTCTAATCAGCCTTAGGGGATTCATCATCCTTACTCAATTTACAACCAGTAAGCATAAGAGTACATACTGGTTTGGATTCATCCATTTCAAACTTCTTCAACATTTCTTTAACACACTTTGATTGTGAAATGAATATTCCTTTATCTATTTGATTTATTCGTATCCCAAGGAAGAAATTCATCTCCCCAAACATAGACATCTAAAATTATTTTTGCGTCTCTTCTGCAAATTTCTTACACATAACTTTATTTCCTCCAAAAATTATGTCATCAACATACACAACCACTATCAAGATTTGATTTTCTTCAACCTTAAAGTAGAGACTACTATCTTTGGTACCTTTATTGAACCCTTGTTGTATCAAATATATGTCCAACCTTGCATACCAAGCTCTAGGAGCTTGATTCAATCCATACAATTCCTTCTTCAACTTGCAAACCATATACGGTTTATCTATGTTCAATTGAAATCCTTCCAATTGTTCCATGTAAACTTCTTCTAGTTCTCCATTCAAGAAAGAATACTTCACATCCATCCAATAAAATTTAAAGTCCTTGTGTGTTTTAAAATCCAAAAACATCTTGATTGCTTCCATTCTAGCCACCAGAGAAAATTCCTCCTCTAAGTCTATTCCTTTAACTTGTGCATAGCCCTTACACACAAGTCTTGCCTTATTTCTTACCACTTCTCCATTCTCATTCAGCTTATTACTAAATACCCACTTAGTATCAATAATGTTTTTATTTTTAGGTCTAGGAACAAGTTCCCAAGTCTGATTCTTCTCAATATGCATAACTTCTTCTTCCATTTCCTTCATCTAATGTTCATCTTTGCATGCTTCATTCACTATTTTAGGTTCAACTTTAGAAAGTATAGATAGATTTACCTTTGCTTCAACAACTCTTCTTTTTTTCAACATGCCTTTGCTTTTGTCTCCAATGATCCATTCTTTGAAATGATTTTTGTATACATACTTAGGGGTCTTGGGGGTATTTTCAGAGCTTCTTCCTCTTCATTTTTAATTTCTTTTTCCTTAGATTTTTCTTTTTCTTCACTGAAATTAGGTTCATCTAACTCATATCCATCTATTACCATTGAATTCCTCAAATCTTCATCAACCTTGAAACTTGCACTTTCAACAATCCTTCTTATCTTTTTACTGTAACATTTGTAATCTTTGATTTTAGTAGAATATCCAAGGAAGATACCTTCATCAAACTTTGCATCAAACTTTCCTAAGTTTTCGTCATCTCTTCTGATATGGCATTTGCTTCCAAACACTCTAAAGTAATTCTTCCATACCACAACTCATAGGGATTCTTTGTGTTGTTAGGTCTTGCTTGAACTCTATTAAGTATGTATAAAATAGTATGAATTGATTCTCTCTAGTAGACTTTCAATAGGTTAGCTTCTTTGATTATAGTCCTTGCATCTTCTTGAATAGTCCTATTTTTCCTTTCAACTACTCCATTTTGCTGAGGAGTCCTAGGGGTAGACAAGTGCCTTTTTATGCCATGATTTCACAAAACATGTTAAATTCATTGGAGGTGAACTCTCCACCTCTATCATACCTCAAATATTTGATCTTCAAATCCATCTCATTCTCAACCATAACTTTAAATGCTTTAAATCTATCTAGGGCTTCATATTTTTCTTTAAAAAAAGTAACCCATATCATTCTAGAGTAATAATCAATCAAAAGCATGAAATACCTACCACCTTGAAGAATTCTCACTCTTTTAGGACCACAAAGGTCTTTGTATACCAATTCCAATAATCTAAAATAAGATTTTTCCTTTCCCTTGAACTACTTCTAGTTTGTTTTCCAAATTGACAGTCTCTCCAAACAACATTGATAGGCTTTGTAATCCTTGATAGATCTCTCACTACTTGAACTGAACTAGTTCTAACCAAGTTATCAAAATTGATGTGACACATTCTCCTATTCCATAACCAACTATCATTAATCTGAGTCATAAAATAGTTACCATCAACACCCTTGAGCTGATAGATATTTCCATCTATCTTCTTTCTAGTAGCAATCACAGTTCCAGACCCTTTTCTGATCTCACATCCATCATCTTGAAACATAAAATTTTATCCTTTGCTACACATTTTTCCAACACTCAAGATTTTATTCCTTAAACCTTTAACATAGTAAACATCTTCTGTATTATTCTTGCCATCAAAATTGATAGAACCTATTCCAAAAATCTTAGCACTTGAATCATCTCCAAATTTAACAAGTCCTCCATCATATTTTTCAAGCTTAACAAACTTACTCTTGTCTCTAGTCATATAATTTGAGAAAGCACTATCAATAACCCAATAGTTCATATCTTGTCTAACATGAAAAGAAGATACCAAAGTACTCTAGTTTTATTCTTTTTCTCTAGAACACTTTCATTCGCACAACTTTTATAGTTAGCAAAACCAGATTCATCTTTTAAAGTAAAGAAAAAACATGCATTATCATCAGCATCTCCATAATCAGATTCATCATCAAAAATACCAACATCTTCTATAACATAATATTTTTTCTTGACCATTTTTCCTTCATTTTCCTTGTTCTTATTATTCACAACTATGTTTGGACATCTCAAAGTATAGTGACCTATATTTTCACAACTGAAACATTTGAAAGGTAAACTTATTAGTGTCCTTTTTCATTCTTCTTACAAAGTTGGCTTCCACATCATCAAGATCATCTTCATTTGAATATTCAAATTTATTTTTTATAGTCTTGAAAGAAATCTCCATTTTTTCACCATTTTTTGGACCAATTTTTCTCATTTTAAATGAAGCTAGTGTGTCAAATAACTAATCTCTAGTGTAGGTATGAAAATTTTCAACTTCCTGAATAGTAGAAACCTTTTCACTGTAAGAATTAGGAAGACTTCTACGAATTTTCTTTACCAATTTAGGTTCTTTGAATTGTGCACCAAGACCTCTCATAGCACTTACAAGTTCATCAACCCTCTACATGTAACTTGTAATTGTGGGTGTTGCCACAATAGTGGTTTACACTTTCTGGGAGATCCTGATTTTTGCTGAAATCACATATTTTTAGAAAATATAATGATTTAAGCCTTGAAAAGCTCCATTTAAAAGGATTCCAATTAAAGAGGGTTTGATCAAACCACCTTAGACCAAGCCCCCTTGGATAGAACCCCGCTAGTTTTAAACCATCCCTATAACAGAGTCTACTTTACACCTATCAAAATGCTGATAAAAAATCAATTTTGATTTACCTTTTGGGGGATCAAATGAGTTCATTTAATTTTATTTTTTGTAAGTATGTAGTCCTTATTATAAGCTTCCAAAAAATTATAATTATAATTAAATTTAATTTGATTATTATATTTATTTTTTATTTCTTGTGAACGTAGGTTTTTCACTAAAAATCAAGGTCTTTATTCTACACATGTGGAAAAATAGTAGATTATCAAAATAAAACTTTGAAAAATATGTTCAGGCTGGGTATTGATGTCCTTGATCCATTAAAAAAATAAAATTTAATTTCGATACATATAGAAAAATTTATGTTGTATACAGTTCGCCTATGTTTGAAATGTAATTGGTTTGAATTTGCAACTTGATTAAGGAAAAAATATTTAATAAAACACAGTGAAACCAAATGAACTAGTTAGATATCATAGTTACAAATCTAAATTCGAAATAATTAGAATTTTATCCTTCATACTAAAAAGTTATGTTGTATACGGTGAGCATCACTCCTTAAAAATGTTGTTTACAAATAGAAACTAGTTTTCGAAGGAGATGAAGAAAAAGTGCAATCTGATTCCAAAAATTTTGAAAAAATATATATTTAGAATCTATAGACAAAACTTCACAAATCACTAGTTTGCATCATCTTCAAATTCCTCACGGTTTAGCTGCTATAAGAGCCTGAAAGTGAAGATTTACTTACAAAAATCAGTCTAGTGTCTAGTTTGCCCAAAAATTGTAAACCAGTATTGTGGGATCACCCTTGTCTCATCTTCAGACATTCAAAAATTATCATCACCTTCATAAATACTTTCTAGCTTATCCCAAACTTCTTTAGTAGTTTTTAGATCCATAACTTTCACTAATTTAATATTTGCAAGACTACTCAAAATAACAAACCTTTTCTTACCATTTGTTTCATAGGCGTTGATTTCATCATTTGTTCTTGGTCCATTTATAAGCATGTTATATACAATATTCAATTCTTTAGCGACATCAAATCCAGGGTAAATCAGATAGCCTTCCATCTTCACTTTCTAGAATGCCTAGTCTATGCCATCAAACATAGGAATCTCCTTCTTGCTCACCATCCAATACCTACCTCAAGAAATTAAGCTTTTCTACAAGGAACCTTTCTCTGATACCAATTATTGAATGAGAAAGACAACTAAGAGGGGGATGAATCAGTTGTACAAAATTAAAACATCAAAAACCTTAATAGTAATGAAATTCATAAGAATTCATTAAACCCTTAATCTATTATGATGTTTAAACATGAAAAATAGATAAGAAAAAATGAAAAAATTGACACCATACACAAGAGAACACCAAAATATATGTAAAAAAACCTAGAAGGGAAAAACCATGGTAAGGGTTAGATCACAATATAAGTAATTGCAAAACTGGTACAAAGAGGCTCACTACCAAAATAGGATGCACTATCCAAAAGAGGTTCACAACCTAGGCTCACTTCCAAAATAGAAAGAAGAAAGAAGATAGAAGATAGAATGTGACACAAAGAGCGTGATCTAAATGCAATAGAGAATCCACAACAATAGCTTCAACAAAACTTGTAGTCTTCAAGAGATCAAGATACATCAGCTCACTACATTCAACAATCTTGCATTATAGCTTGCACTACATTTCACACTTCTACACTTAATTTTGCATCACAACACTCAATTCTATTCCACACACCATCTTGCATCAACTCATCTTGCATTTATACCATCCACAACTTGAAAAACATTTTCAAGTTGGCTACAGTCACCTTACACTAAATAAAAATTCAAAATAGGTCGGCACTAAGAATTCCCATGGTGGATAGGAATGAAAGTGGACCAATACAAGACTTAATTGGGACCCACATCAATACTGACATGCCACGCTACACCTTCATCAATACTTAAAGATCTTTGAATGTAATGTAAACACCAGGTCGATCATTACCCATATAAACACCATTAAAAAATGAATTTAACGCTTCCTCAAATCCAAGAAAAAATTGAAAACCACACACTATGCTTCATCATGATCTAGAATATTCCCCTATCACCTTAAAATCCATCAAACTCCTTCACAACAATTCACACCTTCAGAATGTACGTAGCTTTTACATTGCCAAACACTGCAACTCTAAAATCCATCTTCTAGAGTACCAAATCATGAATCGTCTTGAAACAAGAAATCATTCAACACTATCAACATACCTTTATAATCACAAGACCATACAAACAACTGTGGAGAAACATGGAGAAAAAATATTCTCCCAGACACCTTTGTAAGCAACACTACAAAACTAGTTCACATACTAGTGAGCATAACTTATTTTGCACATTGATCCAAAAGCCGAAATTTTGGATATAGAAACTATAAAAACCTCTAACCAACATATCCAAACCAATCAAGTAGATCTTCAACCTATAAGAAATGTGAAGCAAAACTAGAAAACCTTTGCAACACCATGTTTCCTCTTTTTATCAATTTTCTCAATATCCTCGACATCTAAATTATAAACAAAATCTTATCAAATCAACACCAGATGTTAACATCAAGAACTTAACTAATGATGACACAATGAAACTAATAAAAGCAACAATCTCTCTGAACAACTGCACAATTGTCACCAATGAAAACACAAGCTTGTTGACATCAATGACAACACCTTCATACTTGCAACAAATGTTGTCCATGATGGTGATTTTAGAGCCTTGAGAAGGTAGGTGGAAGCATTATAAGAAGAAATATGAAGAGGTTTTGCATAGAGAAGAGAACCAATAAGTTCTGAAGAAGAAGAGACCTTAGAGGATGCCAGCCAAACAAGTGAACAAAGAGATGTAGTAGCAGCAATTTCCAATGACCCATTATTGATTGCCCTATCAAGGATGGGGAAAATACCAAAATTTGACGTTCCTAAATTTAGTGGAAATTTTGAATCCAAAAGATTTAGTGGATTGGATCAATGGCATGGAAGAGTATTTTGTTTTTGAAGAAGTTGAGGATCCTGATAGAGTGAGGTTTGAAAAATCTAGATTGAAAGGACATGCTTCAATTTGGTGGAGAGAGATTCAATTCGAAAGAGGAAGGAGAGGCAAGGATTAAATTAATTAAGTGGGATAGGATGGTGGAGACAATGAAAATTTATTTCATTCACGTGGACTATGAGCTTGATTTTCTCAAAAAAAATGTAAGGGTTAAAACAAGGGGCCAAAATAGTGAAAGAATATACAAAGGATTTTCATAGGATCCTAATTAGAATTGGACATACTGGAGCAACTCGGGATCTAAGGTTGTAATATATATTAATGGTTTGAGGTTGAGAATACAAGAGGATATGAATTTGGTGAGAGTTTACACAATAGAATATGCATATCAAATTTCCTTAAAATTTGAGGAAAGAATGAATAAAAGGTATGAAAGTAAGCAAAGATGAAGAGGACGCGATGAGGAGGTTGAAGGAAGAACATATGAAGTAGATAATAATAAAAAAATTAAAATAAAAGAAGACCAAGGAAGCATAAAAAATCAGAGATATGAAGATTCATATGTCCTAGAGATCAAAATCCAAGAGGTAGAGGAAGATTGGGTAGAGGTTTTGGAAGAGAAACGTTCAAAGGAACCTATTTTAAGTTTGGAGAAGAGGGTCACCAAGCATATGAATATACTCATGAACAAGAAAGATTGATAATATTGGAAAATTAGAATAGAGCAGAAAATATGAATAGAGAAGATGCAGGATCATTAAATTTCAAGGAAGCGGAAGATGGTGAAACTTTAATGGGTAGGAGAACCTTGTTGAATGAAGATGATAAATCAATTCAAAAAAAAAAATAGAACAAGATGAAATTTCTATAACAAGATATGTAATGTCATCATAGATGGAGGTAGCATAAAAAATCTTGTTTCCGAAGAGATGGTGAGAAAGATTCGGCTAGAGAGAAGGCATTCACATCCGTATAAGATATCATGGCAACAAGATGATAGGAAAGTTTTAATCAATGAATAAAGTTTGGTAAATATCCATATAGGAGGTTATAAAGATGAAATTTTATGTGATATTATTTCTATGAATTCTTGTCATGTTTTTTGAGGAAGGCCTTGAAAATTTGACAAGAAGGTGGTGCACGATGATTATGTCAACACATACACATTGACGAAGGAAGGAGTGAAACACAAATTAAAGCCATTGAAAGAATAAATGGGTAAGCTTTGCGGAAATGCAAGGTCTTCTTTGGTTGATGAAATCAAACCTTTATATGGTATGATGCATGAATTTGTTGGCTTTGTTAATGTTGCAAGTATGAGCTCTTGGTTTTATGTAACGCCCCACCACACAACCCTAGAGGAAGTTGCAAACAACTACTTAAACAGGCTAATTTTTTTTTATAAGAACAATTAATAAGAAAGTTCTCTACCCATTGCCAAAAACCTCTAAGGTTACGAGATAGAGGTTATATAAAACCTCAACAAAAAATATGAACTTAAACCTTTCCATTCATTTACTTAATAATTTAAACACATACATTCCAATAAGATAATTTACAACAAGCATAAAGATAACTTTCCATTTCATTAATCCGTTCATTAAACAATAAGGTTACAACACTCATTCCCTGAATGAGGCAAATCCAATAAATAGGTTGTAAATACAACTTCCTCCTCGATATCAAATGAGGGGTAAAATAATACAAGATCAACTGAAATGAAATAAAGCAAGAACTGATACTGAATCCAATGAGCTCTCCAACTGGAAGTCTCATCCACATGAACATGAAGAAATCCCAACGGATTAAGGTGCACGCCACCCAACCAAGTGGAACCCAAAGGCCCACCCCCTGTGCTAGGAGATAGTAACAAGGAATCCTAGCCAAGGGCATCTACCTCTAGACACAGACTAACACATAACTGAACCAAACTGACATATCCAAACACATGTACCACACAAACAAGATTACATTGCTTCCAGACATAAAACAGGTCAAGTATGTTAAGAGAACCATACACATAATAACAAGTACCAACTGTGGTCACATCAGGTATGTTAAGGAAACCATACCCATAAAATCGAATACCAACTGTTGTCCTAGACAGAGTGTCATCACACAGCTCATCATGGGTTGTCCTCTAGGAACTATGGATTATCCTGGTGGCCTCAACTGAATCCCATCCCCCATACTCACTCATGCGGAATCAAATACCTTTCATATAGACAAGATAGATGACCTTGTCATTCCAGGCCTTCCCACTCATCCCAAGTCTAAACGAGCCCTTGTGTCTATGAGTGAGGCATAATTATCTTGATTAGTGAGAAGTACCACCTAATATTCTAAGTTCTATTTTAGTTATCACTTGATTAAACCACCTCCAAAGGTTTCCCAGTTTACCTCTTTGGGCTTTGGCCCCTACAAAAGCCACTCTTCTACTTGACAACACACATACCATCCAAACTCCAAGGGTAACAAAGTGCAAAAAAACAAGATACCATGACCACTCCTTTCTCAAGAGGCAACATAAGTTCAAATCCTCTCCAAACACTGGAGGTAACAAGGTAACAAAGTCACTCTTGACAAGGAGGCACAACTCACGTAATCCACTCCTAATCCAAGGAGGTAAAAAACATCCCCGTTCATAGAAACTGGGTAATAACAGATAACTTCTCATGCACTACCCAAGGGACTCAAATAGGTTGACAACATGACACGCCAACCCACATAAAATAAGATCCCCATTTAGGAGACTTAACAACCCTTCCAACCAATTTTCCTCAATGCGATAACATAAGAGATTACTTTTAAACAAGCAATTTAATCAGAATTAAATCTACTTCGGATTTCCTAAATCCACATCTTTCATTTACATTCAGTATTAATAGCCTTAAGAAAACTAAATTAAATATCGTCTCTCTCAGACGAAAAATAAAATTCACATCAAATGTTTAATTTCACTAATTGTTTCAATGATAACAAGTAATCATTTATCTTTTACGTTTCGGAATATAACATTTAGAAATTATGATAGGTTTATTGCAAAATAAATTATGAGATATTCACGATGCTAAACACATTTCTTGTCAATTCTAAGTTTAACCTTTCCAAAAATGCATTTAAAATTTCAACTGATAAATTGACTAGAAGCTACATAATCTAGTTCTCATGTGTACATTTAAAACATAATCATTGATTAAATCAATATTTTTACAATATGCCATAGTGAAATATTTAAAATTATATAATCCATTTACCGAAAATAATTCTTCCATATATGTGTATATCAAAAATACACATATTTAATTATTCCTATATTAATACTTTAATATTATAAAATATAATATTAAATATTAATATATATTATATTAATATTTTAATATTATATAATATAATAATGCATATTAATATATTTATTTTATACTAATATTATATATTATAATAATAAATATTAATATTTAATATTATAAATATATATAATATTAAAATATTAAATAAAATAAAATAATAAATAAAAAGAACAAAAAAAATAAAAGTAAAAAAAAAAAACAAAGTAAAAGAAGGTCAACACCCACGCATTGGTCCGCGCGTGGTCTGGAAAGGTTGGTCGCCTTGGTTTAAGGGTTGTGCACCACCTAGGGGACCCCCATTAATGGGGGCGACTATGTGTAAACACAGTCGTCCCCTCTATGGGTGGTGACAGGTAAGGTAAGGGGAGTGGGGGGGAGCGCGCTGGGCGCGGCTCCCTCCAACCACCTCCCATGGGGGGGTGCGGTGGGGGTGAGCCCCCAATGACCTCCCCCAAGCATTTTTTTAATATAAAAAATTCAACCCTAAACAAAACAAATTTTTGTTTTTTTTTTTTTTTATTGTGGATTTTTTTTAAATCCGCCCAATTTTACAATCTAGGTATTTTCCCAAAAATTTGGCCAGCAACACCTCTCTTTTAAAAATAAAATAAATAAATACAATATATATATATGTGTGTGTGTGTGTGTGTGTGTCTATATATATATATATATATATATATATAACATTTTCATAACAAAATTTACAAAATAGATTGAAAAACCAGAAAGGAACCAGTCACCTCCAACCAAGAACACTTTTTATTTTCTTGAAGAAGATTTATTTCCAAAGAATAGGTTTTCAATTATAAAAGAAAGATTTATCATGGGTATTTCTTGCAACTCTTTCTCTTGTTTTTCAAACATGGTTTTGCAAACAGTTCATCAAAGTTTGAATTTTTCTTTCTTCAAAATTAAAATAATAAACTAAATAGATGAACTTGGATTCAAGTTTGAGAAGTTGATAATGCAACAAAGCCTCCTCCTCTATTCCAGATTCTTTCCAACAATCCCAAATCAGCTTCACCAATTTCCAAAATAAAATCCACAAATTTTTTAACAATTTCTTCCTCTTTCTAATTTGTAATCTTTTTCCAAAGTTCTATGAACATCCAAAATTGAGAAGCAAAATTCAATCATAAGGAAAAAACCCTAAAAATCCTACAACCACCCTCATCAATTCTCCAAAACAAAAAATGCAAATATCTCATTTTTCCAAATTTTTTGAATTCAAATTTCTTAAATTGACTTTTTAAAACATTTTCTTTTATTTTTTTCAATTTCAACCAATATGCATAAATTTCCAAAAAGAATAATCTAATTCCTTTCAACACAAATAATTTAATTTAACACAATCTAATTCAATTAATTAATAAAATAAATCTTAATCCAAGATTAAAACATTTTATTAATCAAATTAAATTAATTAATATATTAAACAACCTCTCTAACGTTATAACCCAATTAATTTAATCAATAACTTTAAATACATAAAGCAATTAATTACCATTTTCTAACTTGGAATTAAACTGAAACAAGGCAAATTGAACAATCTAAGACAACTGGACCACACTAGGACCAATGACACACTATGACCAGGGTGACTACTTAGCACATAAATCTTAGCTACTATCTCCTAATCGAATACCATTGGGCATTGGACACGCTCAACCCTATGAAACCAGGTGGAGTCAATGTCCTGTACCTGTCAACCTGCGAACAAAGAGTATATCCACATGCAATATATATCATCATTAAAACACACCGTGAAGAGGAAATCTTGGAATCACAGGACGCTCACAAGCGAGTGATGCGATACTGTCCCCTTCACCAATACAATGTAACTAACTGACAAATCTAACATATTAATATAATCCAAAGCATAAACATCATTAATTCGAACATCCATTTATACTAATCACAACATGTCATACAGATAACATCATATTAAGATACCATCACATCAAAAGATAACATTAATGTTGCTTTATAGATAGCGATCAAATAGAAGCCGAGTACCATAGTCAAGGTACTAACAGAAAGTACAACATAAAAGGGCAAAATAGTGTTCAACCAAAAGGACAAAACAGAGGGGTATTAAATTTTTTTATTGATGTGAACAATCCTGTGTTGTCATTGGTGTCAACTATATGAGATGGAAGGAAAATACTATCAAGGGAGATTGTTGAGAATGATCAGTTTATGTTGTCATTAGTAAATCTACTAGTGTCAACCTCTAATGTTGTTGTGATAATTTGGTTGAGTTGGTATGTTGTAGATGATTTAGATGTTGAATAGGAAAATTGAGAGGGGGGGTGAATCAGTTGTCACATAATTACACCTTTAATTCAATCACTAAAACTAACTCTTAATACTTCTTAAATGATTAATCATCAAATACTAATGTAGAAACACAAATCCAACACATAACACAATAACACTAGATTTATGTGGAAAACCCAATAAGGGAAAAACCACAGTGAGGATTAACTCACACTATAGGTAATATCAAAACTAATTACAAGAGGCTCACTACCAAAACAAGGACTCACTGTCTAGAACAATGGCTCACTATTCAATAGGGCTAACAGCTCAGAGGGCTCACTACCACAAAGATACAAAGAAGACAAATAAGACTTGTTACAAAGAGACTATAATCCCAATGCAACAAAGGATTCCACCATAATCACCCATAGACATGCATGAATGATAGAGTCCAACTTCTACTCACTGCATCCAAAAACTTATCATTAAGCTTCACACTAATCTACCACACTCACATCAAACACACTCACTGATTAGAATCAATGTCACATCAAACTGCACTTCCTCTTTTCTCTTTATCACTCTTCTTTGCTTGTGTATATTTCCTCGTCGCTAACTCATCTTGTGTTTATACCATCTTCAACTTTGAAACATATCCAAAGTTGGCCATCCAATTCAAATTCGAATTAGGTTAGCGCCAAAAAATCCTAGGGTGGAATTAGAATGAGGGTGACCCAAACACATGCTTCAAGGGACCCAAAAATATCTAACACGCTTCATCATCCTCAAAATTAGTATTTCACACAAGGTCAAACAAACCAGTGTAAAACACATAGATACATTAAGCACGAATCTTCCAAATGTTGAAACTATCTTCAATGGAATCAGAGCAATACAAATCTATAACCGCAAGTCATCGGACTTCATCAAAGAGAAATCTGGACCAACAACATTTCTCTTGGACCTAAACCAAAAACACAGAAAACCACAGTTCACAAATGATGAACACAACTTGCACTATACAATGAATCAACAACCAAAAATATGGATATATCATCTACTAACAACCATGAATAACATGTTTGAACAGCACAAACATAGGATAAAATCAAGACCAAAACTTGGAGCAACCACTTAACACCTGCAACATATCTTTATTACAATTTTCTCAATATCCTAGACATATAAAACCAACAACAACTAGTAGATAACTAGTTGACCACTTGACATCAATGAAAACACCTTCAAGCTTTCCACAACACCTTCAATCCTTTCATTCTTGCAACAATCTCCCCTTTGTCATTGATGGAAACACATGATGTGAAAAAACATCAAAGACAACATACTAGCTCTGAATATATTTTTTTGTTTCTCCCCCTTAGAAGATAATATTTTATATGATTTTTCTCTCATTCTTTCTCTCTTTATTTTTTTTATTTTTATTTTCCACATTCTTCTTCTCCCTTTTTTTCTCCTTTTTTTTCACATGCTTCTTCTCCCTTTTTTTAATTTGTTTTCACATGTTTCTTCTCCCCCTTTGACATCAATGGAAAAGGCAAAAGAATATTTTACATTGATTTCTCCTTTGACATGAAAAACAAAATACTCACAATGACAACACCTGGTACTACCTGCTCCCCCTGAGAGGTAGCCACCAAAACATCAATGCAAAAGAAATATAGATCCATAGATCCACCATACTGATGCATCTCCATATGCATCTAGTTAAAGAAAGGAGGGGAAATAACCCCTAACTTCTCTCGGAGATACTCAAAAGTATCTTTAGGAAGATCCTTTGTGAAAATGCAAGCAATTTGATCCTTCATTGGAACATACTCAAGATTTACTTCATTCTCCACAACCTCCTCTCTCAAGAAATGATACCTGATAAATATATGGTTCATCCTTGAGTGCATCACAAGATTCTTTGAAATGTTAATTGCACTTGTATTATCACAGAAAATAGAAATGGGATCATCATATAGCACTGTGATGTCTTTCAATGTTTGTTTCATCCATAAAACTTGTGTATAGAAAGATGCAGCAAGAATATACTCAGCTTTACCAGTAGACAAGGAGACTGAATCTTTCTTTTTACTCGACCATGTCACCAATCTACATCCAAGAAAGAATGCACCACCACTTTTACTCTTTATGTCATCTACACATCCAGCCTAATTTTCATTTGTATAGGCACTAAGTGTAAAGTTAGTATCTTTAGGATACCACAATCCATAATTCAAAGTTCCATTCAAATATCTGAAAATTATTTTAATAGTAGAAACATGTGTTTCCTTAGGATCTTCTTGAAATCTAGCCACAAGACAGACAACATGCATGATATCTGATCTAGTAGAAATCAAATACAATAGTCTACCAATCATAGATCTATACTTGCTTTGATCAGCCTTAGGTGGATTATCATCTTTACCCAATTTGTAACCAGTCACCACATGAGTACTTATTGGTTTGGAACCATCCATCCCAAAGTTCTCTCTCGCATACTTAGACTATGAAATAAAAATTCCTTTCTTAGTTTGATTAATCTGTAGCTCAAGAAAGAAATTCATCTCCCCAAACATAAACATTTCAAATTATTTCTACATCTCTTCCACAAACATCTTGCACATATTTTCATTTCCTCCAATGACAATATCATCAACATACATAACTACAATCATGTTTTTGTCATTTTTGATCTTAAAGTACATATTACTATTTATCATGCCTTTGTTAAAACCTTGCTAAATAAAATACTTGTCTAACCTCGCATACCAAGCTCTAGGAGCTTGCTTCAATCCATATAAATCTTTCTTCAATATGCACACCATATCTAGTTGATTTGTCAACTGAAATCCTTTTGGTTGTTCCACGTAGAATTCTTCTTATAGTTCAGTATTCAAAAATGTTGACTTGATATCCATTTGATAGACCTTAAAGCCTTTATGAGCAAAAAATCCCAAGAACATCCTTATAGCTTCCATTCTTGTGACCGAAGAAAATATTTCCTTAAAATCTATACACTCTACTTTTGAGTAACCTTTACACACAAGCTTCACTTTGTTTCTAACAACTTCTCCATTCTAATTCAACTTATTTCTGAATACCCACTTTGATCCAATGGTGTTTTTATCTACCAATTTTGGGACCAATTCCCAAGTCTGATTCTTCTCAATCTGCATAAGTTCTTCTTTCATTGCTTCCTTCCAATGTTCATCTTTACAAGCTTCACTTATAATCTTCGGTTCTATCTCAGAAAGTAAACATAGATTCACTTCATTTTCAACCATAGATTTGACTGCCTTGAATCTATCTAATGCATCTGATTTATCTCTAATATATGCAACCCATGTATATCTAGAATAATTATCAATTAAAATCATAAAGTACCTTTCACCAAGTAGGCTTCTCACTCTTGTAGGACCATAGAGATATGTATGAACTAAATCCAATAGTTTGGTAGTAGACTGTTTCTTTGATCTGCAATCATTTCCAAACTAGAAATTCCTGCAAATAGCATTAACATGATTTGTAATTCTCAATAAATATCTCACAGCCTAAACAAAACCAATCCCCTTGCCAAGTTATCAAAATTCATGTGACACATGCTCCTATTCCATAACCAGTTATCATTAATTTGATTCATAGAGAATCATCCTTCAACACCCTTAAGTTGATAGATATTCCCTTTAGATTTTGTACTTGTAGCAATCAATGTTCTAGATCCTTTCCAGATCTCACATTTCTCATCGTTAAACACAAGATCATATCCTTTTCTGCATATTTTACCAACACTCAACAGATTATTCCTTAAACCCTTAACATAGTAAAAATCGCCAATATGATGCGTGCCATCAAAACTTACTGAACCTATCCCATAAATTTTAGCACTAGCATCTTCTCCAAACATAACCAAGCCTCCATCATATTTTTCAAGGTTAAAAACTTACTTTTATCACCAGTCATGTGATGTGAACAACCACTATCAACTACCCAATATTTTTTCTCTTGTTTAGAATGTAAGGTAGAGATAACCGTACCTTCATTTTCTCCTTCTCCAGAGGGCTTTCCTTTACTTATTTTTTAGAATTAGAAGAAGTAGTTTCATCCTTAATCCCCAAGAAAAAGCATTCATTTTCATCAGGATCTACATATTTTGAATCCTCATCAGATATACTAGCATTCTCATTCACATAGTAATCTTTGTTAATCTTCTTTCCTTTCTTTTCCTTCTCATATCTTTGTTTATTCCTTTTAGCTATTTTTGGACACTTTGCAGCATAATGACCTATTTATCCACAACTAAAGCATTTAAAGGGAAAATTACCTTCATACTTACCAGAGCCTTTCCTCATCTTTCTGATAAAGTTAGCTTGTATTTCATCAATTTTTTCTTCATTCGGATCTTCAAAATTTGTAGCTTTACAAGAAATCTCTGATTTGCTTCCATTCCTTAGACTTGGCTTCCTCATCTCATAAGATGTAAAAAATCCTAATAGTAGATCCTTATTACAAGTCTTATAATCTATAGTCTACTCAATAGCACTCACCTTCTCACTATAAGCATCAAGAAGAGTTTTGAGAATCTTCTTTACAATCTTGGTTTCATCTATAGTAGCACCAAGTCCTCGCATTCCAGCCACTATCTCATCTAATATTTGTACATAATCTTTAACATTATCATCTTTAGAAATATGTAGAAGATCAAACTGTGTCTCCAAATTTTGTAATTTTGCCTCTTTAACTCTTTCATCACCATCATGCACTCTTTCCAAAGCATCCCATACTTCCTTAGCAGTTTTCAAATTCTGAACCTTAATCAACTTGGAATGTACCAGACTATTCTTCAAGATGTATTTCACCTTATTGTTAACTTCATGTTCTTTTATCTCTTCAGACATACTCGGACCATTAGCAAGAGGAGTGTAAGGATTCTTTTAAGCTTTCTCCACATCATATCCACAATACTCTAAACATTATTCCATAAATACTTTCAAGATACCATAATTAGTTCCAACAAACCTCGAAAACTCAAATCCAACATATAAACACAATAAAACCAGATTTACATGGAAAAACCACAGTGAGGTTTAACTCGCACTATAGAGAATATCAAAACCAAGTGCAAGAGGCTCACTTCCTGAAATAAGGCTCACTACCAAAATAAGGACCCACTGTCTAGAAAAAGGACTCACTGTACAATATGGATAACAACCTAGAGGGATCACTACCACAAAGATACAAAGAAGACAAAGAAGACTTGTTTCAGAGAGAATACAATCCCAGTGCAACAAAGGATTCCACCACAATCACCCATAGACATGCATGAATGATAGAGTCCACCTTTTGCTCACTACATCTAGAAACTTGGCATTAAGCTTCACACTAATATTCCACACACATCACACACACTCATTGAACAGAATCAATTTCACATCAAAATACACCATCTTTTCTCTTTATCACTCATCTTCTTCGCTCTTGTATATTTTTTCACCACTAACTCATCTTATATTTATACCATCTTCAACTTTGAAAAATATCCAAAGTTGGCCATCCATTTCAAATTCAAACTAGGTTGGTGCCAAAAAATCCTAGGGTGTATTTATAATGATGAAAAACCAAACACATGCTTCAAGGGACCCAAAAATATCCAACATGCTTCATCATCCTCAAAGGTAGTATTTCATACAAGGTCGACCAAACTAGTGTAAAACACATAGAACCGTTAAGCACAAATCTTCTAAATTCTAAAACTATCTTCAATGGAATTAGAGAAACGTGAATCTAGAACCACAATTCATAGGACTTCATCAAAGATAAATTTGGACCAACAAAATTTCTCCTAGACCTAAACCAAAAACACAAAAAACCACAGTTCACAACTAGTAAACACAACTTGCACTGTACAACAAACTAACAACCAAAAATATGGATATAGAATCTACTGACAACCATGAAAAACATTTCTAAACCACACAAACATAGGATAAAATATGGAACAAAACCCAAAGAAACCATTGAACACCTACAACATACCTTTATTAAAATTTTCTCAATATCCTCAACATATATAGTCAACAACTAGTTGATAACTAGTTGACTAGTTGAAATCAATGAAAAAAACTTCAATATGTCCACAACACCTTCTATATTTTCATTCTTGAAACATTATCCATGTTGAAGAAGTGTTAAAGATGATGAGGATGTTTCTTTGGTTCTTGGTTTCCAAGTGCTTTTGAGAAAAAATGATAAAAGCAGGAAACAATATGTTGTAGTGGTGTTATGGGTTACATAGATGTGTTCTTTTATTGCTCCACATTTCTTTTAGGTTGAAGATATTCTTATGCACTTCATATATGTTGATCAAAGATGTTTTGAGGTGTTATACCTAGGATTTGGTGTGCTAGATCACTGTGCAAAAGACGTTGTGTTCACCAGTGTGGGAACTATGTATTGCAGAGGTGTCTGGGAGAAATGTTTTTTCTCTGCATTTCTCCACAGTCATATTTCATATCTTGTAGATCTGAAGGAATATTTATTGTGTTGGTATCTTTGTTTAGTCAACAACTTTGGTTCTTTGAAATTTAGTTTCTCAAGTAACAGTGTATGACAAAGTTGTTTAAGTGTACTAGGTGTGTACATTCTTAGGTCAAAGTTGTTGTGAAGGAATTTTTTAGATTTCAAAGTGTTTGAGGAATATTCAAGATCATTTTCAATCATGGTGTGTTCTTTTAAAGTCATCCTTTGACTTAAGGAGGCGTGTACTTAAAATTTTAATGGTGTTTACACTAATTGTTGTGAAATTTTATTGTTTATAGAAGCATGTTATAGAATGGTGTTATATATTTGGGTCCCAAATAAGGTATGATGTAGTATTTTTTCACTTCTATCTACCACATAAGTTTTTTGGCATCAACCTAATTTGAATTTGCATTGTTGATGTGCATAGACAACCTTCGAGAAGGGTTTCAAGGTTGAGGATGGTATAAATATGAGTTGAGTTGTTTAGGAACGATAACATAGAAAAGAGAGATGTGAATGATGTGAATTATAGAGTGTCAGAGTGAAAATTTGAGAAGTGCAGTGTGAGATTCCATGAGTTAAATTACCGAATGTAGTGAGAAGGTGTCTACAATTATTCAATCAAGTTGTGAAGGTCTTAATGATATTGTGGTGGATTATTTTTTGCATTGAGATAGGTTTCTCTCTATGTAACATTTCTTCTCTATTTTCTTTTCTATTTTGGTAGTGAGCCTTTAGCAGCGAACCTTTCTTTCTTTGGGTAGTGGGCCCCATTATATTCAGTATTGATATTAATTATATTGTGATCTAATCCTCAACATTGATTTTCCCTTCTTGGGTTTTCCATGTAAATATCGTGTTATCTTGTGTATGTTGTTTAGTTGTTTCAGTTTCAGTCATTTGTTTTTCATGCTAATTTATCATAAAATATTAAGGTTTATTTAATGAATGTGGATTTGAATGTTAATGAGGGTTTTGAAGTTTTAAGGCACAACTGATTCACTCCCCCTCTCAGTTGTCTTGTGATTCAAAAATTGGTATCAGAGTGAGGTTCCTTAGAGAAAATATTGACCACTTAAGGTAGATCTAGGATGGCGGACAAGAAGGATATCCCTATGTTTGATGGAATAGACTATGCATTTTGGAAAACAAGAATGGAAGGATTTCTAAGTTATTTGGGATATGATGTCTAGAAATCAGTTCATAATGAATATAATATACCTACAAATGGTCCAAGCATTGAAGCTAAAATTAAGACGTATGAAATCAATAGTAAAGAAAGGTATCCTCTCTTAAGTAGTCTTACAAATTTTGAATTAGTGAAAGTTATGAATTTGAAATCTACTAAAGAAATCTGGACAAAGTTGGAAAGCATTTATTAAGGAGATGATAAGTTTAAACAAGCCAAGATGAAAAATATAAAGATCGCATTTGAGAAATTGTGAATGTATGAAGATGAAAACATTACAAGCTACATGTAGATGGTCGATGAAGTGGTCACCTCCATCAAAGGTGTTGGTGGAAAAGTCAAAGAATCAAAAGTGGTAAAGAAAATTCTCATAAAACTTCCTAAAGATTATAGTTATAAAGTTTCCACTATTGAGGAATTTGAAAACCTAGATCAGTATAATAGAGATGAATTTTATAGGTCTCTAATTGCATTTGAAATGGGAGAAATTGGTGCAAATAATGGTGCAAAATTTGAGACTACTTTTAAGGTTGGAAAATTAGAGAAGATTGAAGAATTAGATCTGGAGGATCTTGATGATGTGGAATCTAACTTTGTGAGAAGGATGAAAAAGGGAACTAGTAAGTACAAAGGTATGCTTCCTTTCAAAAATTTTAGCTATGGAAAGCTAGGTCACCATGCTTCAAGATGTCCAAACAGAGTTATGAATGACAAAAACAAGGAAAACAAAGGAATTTTTTTAAGAAAATATATTATGTTAGAGAATATGCAAGTATTTTTTATGATGAATCTAATTACAGATATCATGATGATGAATGCTTGTTCATGGATTTAAAAGATAAATTTGTTTTTGCTAACTCTAAAATCTATGTGAAGGAAATCCCTCCAAAGACAAAGGCTAAGACTAAAGGTACTTTGGTATCTTTCTTTCATGCTATACAAGATAAGAACTATTGGATCATTGATAGTGGATTCTCTAACCATATGATTGAAGACAAGAATAATTTTGTTAAAATTGAAAAGTATGATGGAGGACTTGTTATATTTGGTGATGATTTAGGTGTTAAGATATGTGGAATAGGTTCAATCAATTTTCATGGAAAGAATAATACTGATGATGTTTACTATGTCAAGGGTTTAAGGCATAACCTCTTGAGTATCAGATAATGTGCATCAAAGGATACAATCTTATGTTTTAGGATGATGGATGTGAGATTAGAAAAGGGTCTGAAACTGGGATTTCTTCTAGAAGGACAAATGGAAATGTTTATCAGTTCAAGGTTGCTAATGGTCATTTCTTTATGACTTAGATCAATGAAAGATAGCTATGGCATAGGAGAAAGTGTGACATCAATTTTGATAATCTAATAAGAATCATTTCAGTTCAAGTAGTGAGAGATCTACCAAAGATTACAAATCCCATCAATGTTATCTACAAGGATTGTTAGACTAGAAGAAAACAAGAAGTTTCAAAGGAAAAGAACAATATTTTATTGCATTGTTGGAGTTGGTACATACAAATATTTGTGGTCTTACAAGAGTAAGAAGTCTTCAAGGTGATAGGTACTTCATTCTTTTGATTGATGATTATTCTAGAATGACATTGGTTACCTTCTTTAAATAAAAATTTGAAGCCCTAGATAGGTTCGAAGAATTTAAAGTTATGGTTGAGAATGAAATGGACATGAAAATAAAGTGTTTGAGGTCTAACAGAGGTGGAGAGCTCACCTCCAATGAATTTAACATGTTTTGTGATAATCATGGAATAAAGAGGCACTTGGCTACCCCTAAGAATCCTCAAGAAAATGGAGTAGTTGAAAGAAAAAAAGGACTATTCAAGAAGTTGGAAGGACTGTGATGAAAGAATCTAAAAGGTACCGAATGCTTACTAGAGAGAAGCAATTCATACTTCTATTTATATACTTAACAGAGTTCATGAAAAAATAAACAACACAAAGACTCCCTAAGAGATATGGTATGAAAGGATTCCTATTGTCGAGTACTTCAAGGTGTTTGGAAGAAAATGTTATATCAAAAGAGATGAAGAAAAATTGGGAAATATTGATGCAAGGTTTGATGAAGGAATCTTCCTTGGATATTCTACTAAAAGAAAATCCTACTAGTGCTACAACAAAAGACAAAGAAATATTATTGAGAGTGCAAGTGTCAATGTTGATGAAGATTTTTAGAACTTAGTGGTGATAGATGGATATGAATTAAATGGGCCTATTTGTAGAGAAAAAAAAGATAAGGAAAAGGAAGTGTGGATTGAAGAGGAAGAATCTCTAGAAAAGACCCTTAGAACCCCTAAGTATATGTAGAGAATTTTTTTGAAGAATAGATCATTGGAGAAAAAAGAAAAGGTGTGTTAACAAGAAGGAAAGTTGTTGAAGAAGAGGTAAATTTGTGCGTACTTTCTGAAGTTGAACCTGAAACAATGATTGAAGCATGAAAAGATGAACATTGGATAAAGGCTATGGAAGAAGAATTACTATAGATTGAAAAGAATCATACTTGGGAACTTGTCCCAAGGATTGGAAACAAAAATATAATTGGAACGAAATGGGTGTTCAAAAACAATCTAAGTGAGAATGGAGAGGTTGTAAGAAACAAGGAAAGACTTGTGTTTAAGGGCTACTCACAAGTTGAAGGAATAGATTTTGAGGATACATTTGCTCCTGTGGAAAGAATGGAAGCTATTAGGATATTTTTGGATTTTACAGCACATAAGGAATTTAAATTTTATCAAATGTATGCGAATTCTACTTTCTTGAATGGAGAATTGGAAGAAGTATACATGGAACAACCGAAAGGATTTCATTTATTAGAAAAATTGAATATGGCCTACATATTGAAGAAGGAATTATAAGGATTGAAGCAAGCTCCCAAAGCTTGGTATGCTTGGTTGGATAAGTATTTGATACAAAAATGATTCAATAAAGGTACTACAGATAGTAATCTTTACTTTAAAGTTGAAAAGATCAAATCTTGATTGTGGTTGTGTATGTTTATGACATAATTTTTGGAGGTAATGAAGAGATGTGTAAGCAATTTTCATAAGAAATACAAAAAGAGTTTGAGATGTCTATGTTTAAGTAGATGAAATTCTTCCTTGGGCTACAAATCAATCAAATAGACAAAGCTATATTCATTTCAAAATCAAAGTATGCCAAATAAATGTTGAAGAAGTTTGGAATAGAATACTCTAAACTAGTATGTACTCCTATGGTTACTAGTTGAAAACTAAGCAAGAATGATGAATCTCCTAAGGCTGATCAAAGCAAGTATAGATTAATGATTGGTGGATTGCTATATCTAGCTACTACTAGATCCGATATCATGCATGCAATTTTTCTTGTGGCTAGATTTCAAGAAGATCCTAGAGATTCACATGTTGCAACAATGAAAAGGATATTTAGATACTTAAAGGGAACTTTGGATCATGGCTTGTGGTATCCAAAGGATATTGATTTTACTTTGAGTGATTACACATATGCAGATTAGGTTTGTTGTGTTGATGACAAGAAAATTACAAGTTGTGGTGCATTATTTCTTGGATGTAGATTGGTATCATGACTAAGCAAGAACTAAGATTCAGTATATTTATCTACTACAAAGGCTGAGTACATTGTAGAAACATCTTGCTACACATAGGTGCTAAGGATGAGGTAAATATTGAAGGATATCAAATTGGTTTATGATGAACCAATTTCTATCTTCTATGAAAATACAAGTGCAATCAATATCTAAGAAAACCTAGTAATGAATTCAAGGATAAACCATATCTCAATTCAGTTTATTTTTCAGAGAGAACGTTGTGGAGAATGAAGTAAATATTGAATATGTGCCTACAAAGGATCGCATTGTTGATATATTCACTAAGTCTCTTCCTAAGGACACTTTTGAGTGTCTCTAGGAGAAGTTAGAGGTTATTTCCCCTCCTTTCTTGAACTAGATGCATAAGGAGATGCATCAGTCCAGTGGATCTCAAGATCCATTCTTTATTTTGGACTGATGTTGGTGGCTACCTCTCAACTGGAGTAGGTAGGAGCATTGATGGTTAATATAGTCAAAAGAGTGTGTGTTGTCATTATGCAGTGGTTGATGATTTGGTGTAGTTTGGTGTGTGCACCTAAGGGGGGGTATATACAGTAGTTAAGGAAAGAAGATGTAGAGTAGTAGCAAGCAGGTTGATAGATATCAAAGGGAGAGAATAAATAATACAAATATTTATTCTCTTTTCCATTGATGTCAAAGGGGGAGATAAAGTCATGTGGAAAAGAATAATTTATTAGGGGGAGAGAAAGACATGTGAAAAAGAAAAGTTACAAATGGGGAGAGAGAGTAATAAACTAGCTGAGTAAGGGGGAGAAGTAATGTGAAGAGTTGCAGTATGTTGGTATTCAAAGTTGTTGTGTCTTTGATGGTATTTCACATCATGTATTGCCATCAATGACAAAGGGGGAGATTTTCGCAAGTATGAGAAGGTGTTTTCATTGATTTCAACAAGACTATTTTGTCATTGGTGTCAACTATATGGGATAGAAGGAAGCTACTATTGAGGGAGATTATTGAGAATGATCAATTTATATTGTCATTAGTAAAGCTACTAGTGTCAACCTCTAGTTTTGTTGTAATAAGATGGTTGAGTTTCTATGTTGTAGATGGTTCAGTTGTGTTGAGGAATTGTTGAAGATGATGAGGATGTGTATCCAGTGCTTCGTTTCCAAGTGCTTTTGAAAAAAATTGATAAAAAGAGGAAACAATGTGTTGTAGTGGTGTTCTAGGTTACAGAGGTGTGTTCTTTTGTTGCATTTCATTTCTTCGAGGTTGAATATTTTCTTATGTGCTTTGTATATGTTGATAAGAGATGTTCTAAGGTGTTATATCTAGGATTTGGTGTGTTGGATCGCTATGCAAAAGAAGTTGTGTTCGCTAGTGTGTGAACTATGTATTGCAGAGGTGTCTGTGATAAATGTCTTTGCTCCACATTTATTTGTAGTTATATTTTAGATCTTGTGGATCTAAAGGAATATTGATTGTGTTGGTATCTTTGTTCATTCAATATGGTTCAAGTTTTGGTTCTTTAGAAATTTTCTCAAGTAACAATGTATGGAAGAGTTGTTTGAGTGTACTAGGTGCATACATTCTTTAGATGGAAGTTTTTGATATATTAAATAACATTTACAAGACATTGTACCCTTTCCATGATGATCCCCAAGGGCCAAAAAAATCAGGTCTATAGATTTAAAACATAAACCACCAAAATACAAAACAAAAAAACAACAAATCGACAATCGGCAAATAACGACCCAACCAAGATAGGACATAGAAGCAATAGACTAACTAGTACCCTCTCGTTTCTAAGAGAGGAGGTTAAAAACATCCTCCCAAACCTAGTTGGGGCCCTCCTCCATAGTCTTCTCATCTATTTAATCCTTGAGCATAGTAGAAAGGGTACCCGCAACATGGTGGATCATTTTGATAGTGAACCAGGTCAACCCAGTGAATTTATTTTTGAGTTTATCCATTCGCTCCAACAACATGCTATAATCATCCACCTTGTCCATAGTTTTAGCATTTCCTCCATAGCATGAGGGTCTGAGGATTGGGTCATCAAATTATCCTTGAGCATCTTGTTGAAGTCAAAAAAGTGACTAGTCCCTTCCACAAATTCCTCCTCCTTAGTATCTTCCTCCTTCCTCTTGCCTTTACTATCAGACTACTCCTCATCATTAGAAATATCATTCACCGATACTTTCTTACTATTTTTCACCAGCCTGTGGGATCTCCTAAGGTTAGTATTCTCCAACCCCATATCCACAGTATTAGCCACAATGGTGTCTCCCTTAGAGTCTTTACCAACATTATTATTCCCTTTTCTATCCATGGTCGGTAGCTCCACTTGGAATTTACCCTCTTCCTTTACTTTTTTCCTTGCTACAGGTTTGTTTTTTGTCTTAGAGTGAGTAATTTTGAGCTCACAAAGCTGAGCTACCAATTTCGACTAAGTAGTCCCTGCACCACCCTTATTTTTCTTGGTAGAGGCTTAGGCTTAGGGGTTTTGGTGTTCACTGGAGGGGTTTTCCTTTTAGGGCCCTTAGAATCGGCTAGGGAGGTATTCACCTTGGACTGGTTAGGGGGTTCAACTTCCTCAATACAAACTAAAAAAATAGGTTTGGGTGGACAAAGATCTAGATGAAAATGATTAAGCCTCAAGATGAGGCCCTGGTGGAGTGGCAGGGGGGTTTTTCATTAGGGTTTTGGGCAGTAGTTTCCAAACACTTCTCAATAGAAATATCTAAATTAGTAAGTAAGAAAAAAGGAAAACTCAACAACATTTTTTGATGAAGATGGTTGAGAAGAGGTAGATGATCATAATAAAACACCTTATGTCTACCTTTTAAGGTCACATACTTCATTAGAGCCAGACAAACCTAGTCCCAAGGATGAGGGAGCACTTTCCTTTGGAAACCTGATTGAGACGTGACTAGTTTTTCATTTTCTTTGAAGAAAGCATTAGGGATTTCATTGTCTTGGGTCTTGGTGTGCTTAGTGTATTTCTTCCAACTGCATGAAAGCTCAATCACTTGAGCTATGACCTCCTCATTAACTTCAAAGGAGATACCTCCCATCGTAACCCTCTTATCTTTCCAAGAGCTTGCAAACTGATCCGACATCCTCGCATAATGTCCCACTAAGCACTCCATCAATGACACCAGACCACCTTCGATGCAAATATGCCAAACCTAAGGATCCTTTCAAAATTACTCATATTTATTCGGCTTTTTCTTCACCTTGTCTCCACCCATATTGTTACACTTCACTCTGAGGTATCAAGAATCCTACGAGAGAAAAAAATTAAAATGTTTGTCAATGTGAGAGGTCACCCAAAAAACACTTCTTTTAAGTCATCCAAGATGAATTTGGGTAATCAAGATAATCCGTAGATCACATGCACCAGAAGTTATTTCCATAAATGAAATATCTGCAGGCCTATAATTTAAAATCTTGAGACACCAAAGGCTTAGGTTGCTAAAAATGATGGCATTGATAGGTTTTCCCTTCAAGTTGTATATGCACAAGTACCAATGCCAAATGGCTGCAAGGAAAAATTTAGAAATCCTAAGTATCTATCTTTTATCTTATGAAACTTTTTAGTGGTGTCAAGAGCACTTAACATGAGCTCCACACAATATGAAGAAGTCACTTCAAAATTGAAATTGGTAATCTGTAAAGGTATACGAAGGCTATAAAAAGACCACAAATTAAATTTGTTCATGACCCAACCAATCTTAGTCATTAACCCATAGTACTTCCCATCAGCTCTCATAATTAGCTTCATAACCACATCCTTCACCCAATTATTCAAATGTTTCCACATATTTAACACCTCATCATCCTTCTTCGTCTACATCACCCAAAGTATAAATATGTGGACAACCCATAAAGCCTTAACAATAGCATAATTAGTTATCATCAAAGGTACCCTATTCCTTAAGGATAATACCTTGTAACTTTAGGGGTAAGTTCCCAATATTCCTCTAACACCTAGAAATGCTCTAAGAGGAGCCAAGATTAGCCAAAGCATCAGCAACTTGATTTCCATCCCGAAAGATGTGAGAAAAGATCCTCATATCCAGCTTCGATACCATGTGATTTATGTCTAAAAGGATATCTCTGGTGTTCTATCCTAATAACCTACCAAATTTGATTAAATCAATCATTGACTTGGAATCCCCTTCTATGTGCAGTTTCTTTATCCCTATAGTAATAGCTAACTGGACACCTTTAGCAGCGCCCTAGCTTCCATAGTCATGGAGGTTTAAATCCCAATACCCCCAAGTAACCATCCATAAATTTACCCATGTTATCCCTGATGATACCCCCGATGCTAGCCTTGTGAGGGTTCCCCTTGGTCGCACCATTAAAATTGAGTTTGTGCCACCCTCGATCCGAGGGTTTCCAAACCGTGTCCCATCTAGCCTAGGCCTTAAAGTTATCAAAGGAGTTGATCTCAAAATTATTATTCCAAGATTTATCCATTTTGATCTCCCACTCTATAGGTTCTTTTTTCATGGTTTTCCCAATGTAAATCAAAACATTTTTAGAAATAAGCCTTAGCCCAATCCTAAAAATCTCCTTAGGAGTCATCTCAATATTCTTGAGAAATCCAGTTATTTCTCTCTTTCCACAAGCACCAAAAAATGATGCCAGGGACCTAGTTCCAAATCTTTGTAGGGATAGGATGTGGAAAGGGACCAAACCAACCCAAAATGAAAGATTCGATGTCCCTACACATATTCCAGTGGGTCCCTAGCTTTTCAAAAGCTAGCTCCCATACTCCAACAAAAAATGAACAATGCAGTAATAAATGACCAACAAAATCTTCACTACTTTTACATAGCAAACACCTATTTGGGATCTAAAATCCCCTTTTCCTCCAGTTGTCCTGAGTTAGGATCCTATTATGATAGGGTATCCACTAGAAGAAATTGATTTTAGGAATCATGTGCCTATTCCAAACCTATCTCCAAGGTCCATAATAATCACCCTAGACTGATAGCATATTTTAAGCCATTCTGACATAAAGATTGCACAATCGATCCTTGACCTAGTAGAATTCATCCTCAAAGTTGGATAGAGGTAGTCTGATCAAGGAGATAGATTCTTGCAATGACTTAGCCAGTAAAAAAAGGGTATGTGTAGGATCATCATGGAAAAAATAGGCCCTTAAGTGGATGAAAATTCAGAAAATCAGAGTTAGGCAACTTGACGTAAAAATTTGAATAAGTTATCTATATTATTTCAAAAATATGTAAGAATAGAATTTGTAGCAAATTGAATGCAGTTTCTAAACTACTAGGTTTTTTTTTTTTTAAATATATTTGGTGAAAATTTGAAATTTCAATGCAGTAGTACTTAAATTTCAGGGAAAAATAAAAAGTAGGTGTTTGTCTGACCACCCTAACCACAATAAAATGATGATATTTTTTTATAATATTTTAGATATAAGTAGAAGACTCGTGTCCCGATGTGATGCATATTTTTTTGTAATTTTTTTCCAAGTAAATAATTAATTATGAATTTTTTATTACAACTTTTAAAAAATATAAAAACTTGTATGTCTGACCACCTTAACTTGGTCAAAACTTCATGAAATTCAATTTATTTTTTAATCCTATAGTATGTGAAGCATAGAATGTGATGCATGTTTTAGATTGAAAAAATGTGATACCATTTGAAAGCTATGGATGTTTTTCAATCAACCTATCAATCAAAACTTTAGTCGTAATTCAATAGAAAATGAATAATAATTATTTATTAAATTCAAATTAAAGCATAATTTATATTGGTGGAAAGATGAGAATATCCTTTAAAAACCCTTTTCGTTTAATCAATTTTGGGTTAAAAAAAGTCACTAGCCACATGGGCCATCATATCACTTACATATCACCACTTTTTGGCCCATCATGATCTTGCACATACCCAAAAACTCAGGGGATAGGGGGAAGAAAAGAACCAAGTATTTCCAACTCCTAGCACCTGGCTGACCAAGAAAGTAGTCACTTATATACACACCAAATAAAATTTGTGCAGGTCTCGTAAGGTTCCTAAAACTAGAGTGCGGTATGGGGGAGTCAAGCAACCAAGAGTCCTCCCAAAATCTGATGTAACTACCATTTCCAAGTTTTCATTTCATCCCAGATATGAGCAGCCCCTGCATTCTACAAATGTTATTCCAAGCTGGTGAACTGGTAGGGTGATCATTAGAGAGACATTTAATCATAGGTATATTGCAAAGATACTTAAAACTCATTATCTTGCACCAGTCCTTTTTATTCCTTAATTTTTCCCAACCAACCTTAGCAACTAAGGCTTTGTTGGTACATTAGAAATTCCTAATTCCAAGCTCGCCACAAGATTTAAGCAAACAAACTTTGTCCCAGCTGACCAGAGAAAACTTCTTCTCCTCTATCTCAGACCATAAGAAGTTTCTTTGGAGTTTTTTGAACTTCTCAACTATATATCTAGGAATTTTAAAGATAGAAAGGAATTAGATAGGGATCCCTTGAAGGGAAGTTGTCAAAAATTGCATCTTTCTAGCATGGTTGAGGATGGATCCTTTCCACCCCACCAATTTCCTTTGAATCCTTTCTAAAACTATGTTCCAAAAGGTAGGAGTGACTTCCTTGATAGTAAGGGGTAGCCCTAAATACACCGCAGGGAGAGATCCACTCACACAACCCAAGACAATAGTCACCCAAGCTTGGAGGGCAGGAATGCTATTGAAGAAGTAAATCATGCTTTTATTGTAATTTATACACTTGCCAAAGCAAGCAACATAATTGTTAAGGAAACTCTTTCATTATCTGGCTTCAATCACAAAATCCTTCCCAAAGAGGATGGCATCATCAATTAATTATTGGATAACAACAAGTTCCAACGAATTAGCAAGTTTAACCTCCTTTATGGAGCCCTCCGACAATAGTTTGGGTATGTTCCTACTCAAAACATCTGCAACCATGATAAAAAAAAATAGGGAGAGAGAGGTTTTGCCTGTCTAATGCCCCTCCCAGCATTGAAGAAGCAATAGGCGACTCCATTAACCAATACAAAACATCTCATAGTGGCAATGCACTCTATCAAGAGGTTAATCACCATCTGGTTGAAGCCACACTTAGATAGGACTTTGGGAATAAAGTCCCATAGCACCTTGTCATGTTCTTTTTAAATATCCAGCTTGAAGGCCATACTGGCATTGTTACATCTGTCCATGGAGGATAAAATTTCATGGGTGGTTATGGCAATGTTCAAGATATGACAACTCGTAACAAAGCCTTTTTGGGTAGGGCTTATCATTTTTTCTGAAAAGGGTTTCAGGAGGTTCACCAAAAAAATTGAGATCTTATAAATGGTATTGTAGAGGCTAATGGGTCAAAATCTAGTCATAGATTGAGATTCAAAAACTTTAGGAACCAGGGAAATAAAGGTGTGGTTCAATTGTTTGAGGATCTTACCAGATTTGAAGAAATCCCTAGTTGCCAGAACAAGGCCCCCCTAAACAACATGCCAAAATATCTAGAATAAAGCTAGGGAAACCCATCCAATCTTGGCACCTTATAGGCACCCATACTAAAAACAACCATTCAAACTTCCTCGGGAGTGATAGCACAAAGGATGCTAATATTATCCTCCTAGGTTAGAGTGGTAGGGAGAGGGTCCAACAATAGATTGTCTAGAGCAGAATTAGGAGCCTCGATAGGAGCCAAATAATCCCTTTGAAAGTATCCAAACACAAAAATCCCAATTTGGGTGGGCGTGTTTACCATAACACCCTGCTTATTTTGAATTTTATTTATCTAATTCCTGTTGTGCAGTTTGCACACAAGCCCCACTGAAGTAGGGACCCTCTTTGCTTGGTCTTTTGGTTCTTCTCTCATGCCTTGTCTGCGATCTTTGGTGATTTGGTAATGGAATTTTGGTCACCTTGCATGCTCCTAAATGTTTACCTTGTTTGTGCAAATACCCTCTCTCAGAAAACACTTCGAAAATCCTGAGTTTTGGGTCAATTTCGGGTTTTTCCTTGGTTTCGGGATTTTCCTCCTTTGGCAGATTTCCCTGGTTGCCTTGAAAAATCGATGGAGGCTATTTTCGCACTATTTTTCAGGGATTTTGGTCCTTCGTGGAATTATGTGTCTATTAGATTTTCCCAAAATTCCTTTTCTGCCTTGGACCCCCGAACCCGTCTTAAATTGTCTTGTCATCGCATTAACGGCTCGCGTATGGACTCTGCAGTTGTATTCAATGAGGTTTGAGCTAGTTTTTATGTTGTGAGTCGATTGCATTTTTCCATAATTGAATTTGAGGGAGATCAGTTGTGATTTCTTGGTGTGATTAGCATTTGGACTTGCAAATTTTTGGGCTTGGTCATGGTTTTCTTAGTATTTTCGTTGTTGTTGCTTGCTCGCACGCATCAGGGCTTACTCTTGGTCATTGATTATCACCTGTTTGCTTCATCAATGGTATGTACCCATTACCTTGCTTTCGATTGATGAATGTGAATTCCTCTTTGGCTTGTTGAGTGTGCTTAGGTTTGATTTCGATATTTTGAGGGGGGTTTGCAATTTGGCTGGGTTTTTTTTCTTTCACATTTTGACTCCCCCTTTTGCAGTTGGAATTGCCTCCTTTGCTTATCCTAATATCAATTGCACCTTGCCTTCCTTGTTTTTCCACCCTTCGAATTTGGTTTTGTGAGCGAGTGGATCGAAATTGTGGTCGTGTGTTCATCCTGTGGCCCTAGGGTTTGATCTCGAGTTTATTATCCATTTTTGTTACGTCACCCCTTGAGATATTTTGAAAGTCGGTTCCATCGGTGGGCAATTTGAGGTAGGTCATTTCCAAGCTTAAGTCCCCAAATCTGTGATCATTCGATCGATTTGGGCGAAATCCCAACCGGGTTGCGATTTCGGGTTTTCTGTGTCCTTGCAGATTTCTTTCACCCTTGGATTTCTCTGAGTTTCCTTCCTGTGGCAGCTTCACCGAGAATTGCATGAGGTTCAAAAATTTGGCTGGTTCGTGGATTTTTGCTTCCTTCGGATTTTCTCGAGTTTCCGTCACTTCTTCATTTCTCCAAAAAGTGCTAACTCTTGCTAACTTCGTGGATTTCCATCCCCAACAAAATTCCCCAAAAATTTGTTAGGAATGAAGAATAAAGGGAATGCATGAATGAACAATTAATGAATTTGCATTACATGATTGATTTGGGATAATTAGAAGATATGTGCAAATTTTTCTTGAGTTTTGCATGATGATTGAGATGATTGTGAATGTTATTTTGGGTTTCGTTGCTAAAATTTTCCTGTCTCATAATTCCCCAAAATCCCTTTCTGGCTTGAATTCCGCGAAGGGGTGAAAAGATCGAACCTTGAGAAAGGATGTTTAATGTTATTTTTTAGGGGATTCTGATTGATTGTTTGGATTTCTTTGGTGATTGGCATGCATTTATGATGAAATAACTTGGATTCTTATGCTATGATAGGTATTGATTATGGTCTCTTGAATGTAGGCCGAATCAAGCAAATATATTGTTGGAAGAGCTATAGGTGGAGGTTAGTGATCACCCAGATGAGGAAGCAGAAGAAATTCATGATGGAGACCTCTATAATGTAAAGGCAGAGATTGGAAAGACTTTGCACTCCTCCTTGGTGTCGTATGATGAGTCACTAGTCAAAGATGAAGAGAAAATACCTATAGAAAAGGGATGGAATAGGAAAGAATTCCCTCTCTCGTTCAAGTTATGGCAGAAACCCTAGATCATGAAGAAAGTTAGAAGAAGGGGAATGAAGAAGAAAAAAAAGTTGAAGAATTCCCTCTAGAGCATAATGTAGATTTTGAGCCCTTTGTGGTAATGGAGCAAGATAAAGATGACCCAGGCCACCTCCTGCAAAAGTTGAAGATAATCATGAAGTATACAGAGAAAAGCTGGTGAATGATGAGATCCCGCCTTCTTTAAAATTTTCAGAGCCTGGGGGATGGTATGAATTACTGCAAGTTAATCAAAAGGTTTTAAGGAAGATTCATAAACAAAGGGCAGTAGATAGGGAATCCATTGAAGGGTTGTCGCGGTCATGGAGAAGTGTCAAACCCTAAGGGTGGAATGGAATAAGGTCATCAAGAAATCAAGGGAAGAAATTAAATATTAAATGTTTCACCTTTGGCTGACCTATTTTTTGGGTTGACCTGGGAAGGAGCCTCAAACATTTAATGCAATATCACATTTCATTTTAAGGTTTTCTTTTCTTGGCTGATCTATTTTTGGGGCCGACCCTCTTTGTGGCCCTAACTTGTGTTGACCTATGATGTAATATCTATAAGTATGGCATTTTCCCTTATTTTCAATATAGATAGGACTTGAGGATTGGATTTTGAAGCGAAGTTAGGCAATAGAGTAGAAAGTTAGAATTATAAGTTGTTTTATTTCAAAGAAAGTGTTGTAATATAGGATACTAGAATTGTTGCTACTGTTGGATGAATTTAATACAATTGAAGACATTGTGCTTTGGTGGCCTCTCTTGGATTGATTTATCCTGCATGGTTCTTTTTATTCTATCTTTCCAAACTGCTTTTGAAATCTTGAATGGAAGTTAGATGTTAGATGTTAGTTTTTCAGTTCTTTCATGTCAATGGTGAAATGTTAATGATGTTGATCGATCTTCAGTCCATACTTTTGGAATTTTTTTGATTGTAAGTTGTTCTATAAAGTTATTCTGGGCCTTATTTTGTGCTAAGTTCAACTTTGGATACTTGTTTACATTGCTCCATTTACTAGGTATGTGGATAAATGTTTATAGTCCAAAAATCTTTAGTTTCCTTAGAAGATTGCACCATTTATGTGGAGTTGTGAGCTTGTCCTTGATCAAGCAGAGATTGGTTTTATTGGGGATCTATCCATTTGTAGCTTTCATCATTGTGATCGATCTTAGGTGTTAGCATTAGGATCTCTCTAAAACCCTTATCTCTTTTGCTGTTTATTTTGAATCTGGGTTAGTTTTAGAATTAAAAGCATCACCATATTGTTGCATTTGATGAAATTACACTTCCAACATTGTTCATTTGTAAGGCCCCTTGTGATTACCATCATTTTCACATTTATCACTGAGTTGTTTTGTTGCATTGCCAAGACTTGACATTAGAGACCTTGGGGTTATCTCTTGAGGCTTGTTGATAGAGATTTACATTTCAAGAGAGATAGGATATCATATTCTGTCTAGGTTGTTGTTGTGCATTAAACACCATCAACAATTCATTTTCTTATGCTTAAGGGTCGAAACATGAAAAAAGGAGGTGTTCCTATCTCCCTCTTGTAGCCATTGGACTCTAGATTTTTGTTTCTAGAATATCTCCTCTTTTTTTAAGATTTGTTCCCATTCCAAATGACCCTCTCTTTCCTAGTTATAGGTCAGCAGACTAACATCCCCCTCTTCCATCCTTTTTTGTATAGCCTTTAGCTTATCCCCTAGGAATGTTTTTTTGGAAGACATCCCCAAAAACTCTCTTATTCAAACCCTTCACCATATTTTTGACATGATTAAGTTTGTTAAAAATCCTAAACATTGGGGAGCCATGTATATGGATATTCCACCATTCAATGACTTTATTCCTAAAATTTGGATGGGATGTCCGCATAATTTCAAACCGAAAAGGAAAGGGTCCCACAACAGATAGTTCATTCATGACTAAAAATAGAGGGTTATGATCAGAGATAGTATAGGGAAGAGCAAGTAGGTTAGCACTGAGAAAAGTTGTCCAATTGTGAGAACAAAGAAATCTATCTAGTTTGACCTAGATCAAACCATCCCCAAAATGCATATTGGTCCATGTGAAGGACTAACTCCAAAGGTCAATGTCAACCAAACCGATGTTACTCAAAAAAAATTCTAGATCATACATGTTGTCAAAGTAGTCCAAAATCCTTCCACACTTCTCTGAAGGATACAAAGGAGAGGTTAAGTCATCAGTCACTAGTCAATGTGACCCCCTATTATGGTTTATCCAACCAGTAATATCCTACCAAAATTAATTCCTAGCATTCATTTGGTTAGGGGCATAGACATTGATGAGCGACCAGGAGCCTCCCGGGTGAGAAAACTTGACCCCCACACTATTTAGGCATTGAGAAATTTTAGAACCAGTTATCCTGTTAGGATTCCACATCACAACTAGCCCACTAGATGCCTCATTAGCATCACTACAAGAGAAGAGGGCACCCAACCAAATATACATAGCTATATTTTCAAAGTTTTTTTTCTTCATTTTGATTTCTTGTAGTAGTAAAACATCAATCTTATGTTCCATCACATAATTTTTTCAGTTCTAGCTATTTGTGAGAGCTATTTAACCATCTCACATTCCAAGACAAGACTTTCATTTTTGACCCTTCTTTGAGGACACCTCCAATGTCCTCTATTTACCTATGGCTATCTCTTTTGTTGTCTCACTAATCCTGGTCTATCACTGGTTGGGCCTACCAAGTTTAGAGTCATCACCCACATCATCTTTCCTTTGTTTTCCCTTTTTCTTTGGGGTTGACCAAAACTCCTCCATTACTTTTTCCTGTTTCAAACCTAGAGAAACCGTCTCACCTGACTCGAATTTTACTTTTAAAGCATCTTCTTCCAATATTTCACCTTGTTCACCACCAGTCATTACTGATTCAGTTGTTACTTTACACCCTTCTTCCTTCAAGATGTCACCCTCTTCACCAAAAAAACTAGAACCTAGCTAGGAGAAAGAGCACCTTGTATACCTGTTAGGGGTACACCAAGAACCATAGCACTAGGTATATCCATGACATCGTTCAAAGCAGGAGCAACAGGAACCAATACCAATTCTGCATAGGATAAATCCTCCTCAAATTTAAGGGTATCAAAATTGACCAAGGAGTCAACTATCTTAGGAGAACCAGACTTGGCTGGGGATTCAACAATATTCAGAATGTCATCTTCGAAAGGGTAGTGATCATCAATAGTAGACTCACTAGGGTTAGGTACATGTTTCAACGATGATTTACAATCCGAAATCAGGTGACGAAGTTTAGCACATTTATGGGAATAGACAACAATATTCTCCTAACAAACTTGTTGGTTCTAGGAACCAAACTTATAATAGAGCTTCATAGAAGTAGGTAGGGACTTATGTACTTTGATATTGACACAAAAATGGGCAAATACTAACCTGGATTTGGTCTTGGTAATGGAGTCCAAAGTGATGAACTGGCCCAAGGAGTCTCCAATACATTTGAATATGGATTCATCCCAGTATTCTAGGGGAAGACCCAATAGATGGACCCTCACTAGCATCGACTTTTTGAGATCAACAACAAGATTGAATCTCGGTTTCCAGTGGAACAAAGCCAAACTATGCTTTCCATAGACCCAGGGACTAGAGAAGAGGACTAAGATTAAGTCTTTTGAGGTCGTGAACTTGAAGATAAAAAACCCTCCCACCATAGAATAGACATACACACTACCTTTGAGGTGCCATTTAGAAAAATCCCATCTTCTGACCATATCCACCATGGAGCGAAATGATAGGAAATGACCCACCACAACATTCTCCAATGAGGAGACAATCATGTCACTAACAACTTCAGCGATAGTGACATCAGTACCCAAAGCAGAGATTTCTTCTTCAGGGTGAGGAAAGGGAATCTTAGCACTCTAACTAGAGTTGGTCAGCATGTTCTTCAACCTTTTAACCTTTGCGGTGACAGAGACCACTAGCACAGTCCCACCAGACAAACTTGGAATCACGGGAGCCCTAGGCAAACTCGAAATCATGAGTGCACCAAAAATGGACAAGCCAAGATTGGCCCCCTAGCATAATGAGACCGCATGTGTCTAGGTGAGAATCAGGTCAAGGGAGGACAAGGTGGGACCATGGGGTACCCCCAAAGAAAATTCTACCATGTGCGCAGATAGTTCAAATGCAAATAGAGGAGAGATAATTTGGTCATGTGGAAGTTGTTGTGAATGAGTTTTTTGGATTTTAGAGTATTTAAGGAATATTCTAGATCATTTTCAAGTATGGTGTGTGGTTTGCAAGTCATCCTTGGACTTAAGGAAGTGTGTACTTAAAATTATAATGGTGCTTACACAGGTAATGACCAACCTGGTGTTTACACAAATTACTGTGAATGCTTATTGTTTATAATAGAGTGGTGTTATAGATTTAGGTCCCAAATAAGGTATGATTGAGTCCCCTTTCACTTCCATCTCCCATGAAAGTGTTTTGGCACCGACCTAATTTGAATTTGCATGGTCGATGTGCATAATTGACCTTGGAGAAGGGTTTCAAGGTTGAGGATAGTATAAATATTAGTTGAGTTGTTGAGGAATGATCAGATAGACAAGAGAGATGTGAATGATACAAATTGTAGAGTGTTAAAGTGAAAAATTAAGAAGTGTAGTACAATATTTCATGAGTTAGATTACTGGATGTAGTGACTAGAAGGTGTCTACAATTCTTCAATCAAGCTATGAAGTTGTTAATGACATTGTGGTGGATTATTTGTTTCATTGTGATAGTTTTCTCTCTATTTAACATTTCTTCTCTATCTTCTTTTCTATTTCGATGGTGAGCCTTTAGCAGTGAGCATTTCTTTCTTTAGGCAGTGAGCCCTCCAATAGTGAGCCCTATTGTATTTGGTATTGATATTACTTATATTGTGAGCTAATCCTCACCATGTTTTTTCCCTTCTTGGGTTTTCCACGTAAATCTGGCATTCTCTTGTGTATGGTGTTTATTATTTTCAATTTCAATCATTTTCTTTTCATGTTAATTCATCATAAAAGATTAAGGGTTTATTGAATGAATGTGGATCTAAATATTAATGAGAGTTTTTAATTTTTATGGTACAACTGATTCACCCCCCTCTCAATTGTCTTGTGCATTCAATAGTTAACACTAACCATGATGAAGATGAGAAAGGTGATTTGTTGACTCAAATTGAAGCAAAGATCTCAAGTGGAATGAAGGTAGCAACAAAGGGTAAGGTAAAATTTGATTTTATTGAGTCCTTTGATGAGAAAGGGAGTGAAGGAATATATATTTTTTTAATTGCAACTAAAATTACTTTTGATAAAGTTAAATTGGAAGACTAGAGTGTGAGGGTTAATGAAGAGTTTTCTGAAGAATCCTTGTTTGAGAATAGTGGAGGTGAAATTTTTTTTCATTAGTGATCATGATTCCTTGTCAGGTAATGTGGAAATTGATTCTTTTTATGGTTAAACTAACACTATTTTGAGTGAAGGAAACCAGGTTGCAGTAGTTTCATGTCTTTCATAAGGCATTGAAAAAATAGAATTTCATGAAGGGGACAAGGTGGAAAGGGATGGAAAAGGTAGAAAAGAAAATGAGGAAAATAAATACATTTATTTTGATGAAGGAGGAGGTATAAGTTTAGATTTTAGTTTTGATTTTGATGAAGTATATTGGTTGGAAAATTAATTTGATGGTTTGAATTACATGATGGGTAGTAGAGAAAGGATGGAACATGGTAATGTTGTAAGTTTGAAAAAAGTGATGCATTGAAAGATTACAATGGAAAATTAAATGAGGTAGATCCAAGATAGACATAGGTTCTACATTTTTTTTTTAGGGAAACTCAGGTAACAATTCTTTCTACCTGGGGTGTCTAATGTAGGAGCATCCTAGGTAAAAGTGCAATCAGTATCAACCAAAAAAATAAAAATTTAAAATTTCATTTTAATTTCATGTTAGGAGGATAATTTTAATAACTTGAGCATAATTATATTTAATTAAATAAAAATCATTTTTTTATGCAAGTTAGCAAGTGGAGATAGTGGAGGTGTAGTTGCATTTTTGGAAAAATCAAAAAAAGAAAACTTGGGCTTTGGGTTTATGGGAGTTAAAAATGGCATTAAAAATAATTTATTGATTTTTCCATCTATAAAACCACTCATTCCATGGAGGTGGTCGTGGCTTTTCCAATTGGAGGACAAAAATCAGATTTTTTATTTTTTGAGGGGGTTTTTTGCATATTTTGGGGCATCCATTTGTTGTTGCAAGTTTGGGAAAAAGAGAGAGCTTGGTGTGGTATTCTCAAAGGGGGTTTTGAAGAATTTTTATTATAGGTTGAGAGGATTAATGAAGCCATAAAATATTGAAGGCTTCATCGTTGATGATTGAAGGTTCTGGGTGATTGATTGTAGGAGAAAGTTGTAGATTTGGAGGTGCTTGTGAAACACATAGTTTTTTATTTTGTGTTCATTTTCAAATTATGTATAGGGAATATGTTGCTTCCCATCAATCATTTTATGACTGAAAAATTAATATGTAATCAGATTTATAGAATGAGAATACCTTTTGTTGCCAACTTTAAAGTAATTTCATGAGACTACTTACAAATTTGAATGCATTGTGAGGTTGTTTGAGTGTTTATTTTTGGAAAAGCGGATTTTTGAGAATTCCTCTTTCATCAAAAAGCCACCATGTCACTCTTAATTATCTCTCCACCCAAAATTTTATTTATCTCTCTAACCATATATTTTTATTAACCCTTATATTATTTCCATTCCTTTTCCTTTACCAATTTATAGGGTAGGATAGATGTAAGACTAACTTTCTATTTTATATTGTCTATAATGATATATGTGTTTAGTTTCTTTAGTTTTAGGTGTAGAATAGAAAAGAAATATATCCTTCTCTATAAGTTCACTTGTAGTTATTTGAAATCAACTATTGATGTGTTGATTCACCATTCATTGAAGGTTCTCAATTGTCAATAAAATTAACATGCATGATTTATATTTTATTATATTTAATAAGTGACAATCATGATTATAAGACTCAAGAAATTAATAGGCTTGGTTTTTAAACTTGTCTTTGAGAACGAGGCCCTTCTTACCCCTTTTTGTGAGATCTTCCCCCAAATTTATATAGCTGAAAATAAGTGCAGGACCAACACTTATAATGATATTTGATACTAACATGATTATATGATTATGAGACATAATATTATATAATGATTATATTCATTGTGATATTTTGAACTCCACTATTTTTATTATAGATATGAAATATTGGTATAATTGTTTTGATTAATAGGGAAAACAGATTTTCAAGGGACTCAAAACCCTTTACATAGAATTACATCAAAATGTTGTTGATACAAAACATGAAACAGTTAAAATAACCAACCAACAACCAAAAAATAGCCAAATAATAGAAAGATGCAGAGTATTGGTAATATTGTTAGTCATATTAATTTTTAATGGTTTTGTGATATTTATTTATTGAATATTTAATTTAATTTAATCATGCTTCCCTATGTATCATCTTGATTATAGTAGGTATTAAATAATCATTATTATATGTTTAATTTATGTGATGTATTATGCTTTGCATGAGTGTATTTATGATTGTTTTACTATTATATTGCTTTTTCTATCTACTTATACAATATGTTTGTGTAGACATGTAAAATTGACCTAACACTTATCGCATGCCCTAAATGAAATTTTATCATCATCGACATCATTATCACTAAATATCATTGCATTTCACATCAATTACATCAAGAACCCTAATTTACTCTATTAATTGAATAATATTACATTATTTAATTAATTCAATTTTTATCATTTTCGACCAATTAAATAAATTTCATTTAACTATATATGTCAAGTACTAAATTCTAACACTATCACAACAAGATTTTCTCTCTTTTCTTGCAGACTCAACACAACTCACTTGCAGACTCTTCTAATCCATCACTTGTAGCAATCACACTCCCAATCTCTTTTTTATTGACAATATTATATTGTATTCTATCTTTACCGACATGTTACTCCTACCTCGAGATTCACATCACTGTCTAGATCATCTCAAATCTTCGGTTAGGGTTTCCTACATTCACTAACTTTTCAAGCAAGCTATCAATACACCAAGCTACCATGGTTATTTTCAATTCTCATTCATTAGCTATCATGATGGTCATTAAAACCAAATGAATTCCCCTCTTTTGATCGATCTCTCTTGTTATTCACCATCAAACTAGGGTTTTCATGATGATTTGTCCATTTTTCTGTGCCATGGTTCCACATACAGCTTCTGTAATTTCCTTTTCCTTAGTACCATCATTCTCATTTAAAAGGCAATTGAATCTATGTTGGATATCTACTTGATAAATTATGCAAGAGTTCTTATTCATTCATCTTATTTCTTGGATCGATCTCATACCCTATTCTTTTACAAAAGAATCTATGCCACTTACTAGTGTAAAAATCTTCTTTTATTCCATCATAGGATCGATCAAATTCTCCTACATAAGGAATCATGCACCAATAAAAAATTGTTCTTGAAATTACCATCATCGAATTAACAATGTATGATTACCGCCATTTTCCAAATGGCATCACCATATCGAACGAACAGGAAATTATGTTCCATTAAAAACTAACTATCTCTTTGATGAAGAGCTTTCAAACCATATTATTTTTTTTGAGTATTGAATAAGAAAGTCTTTGTTGATTTGCAATAGCGATGCAAAATAAACAAGTAATCATTTTCCACATGTCAACCTCTAATTCATCCTTAAATCACCATGTCACAAGTCTTCTACCCATTTGCCCATGCCATGTGTCATACACATGTCATTATCCACCGAAGCTCAATCCCACCTTTCATTGCACTATCGTCGCTCTATCGAGGGGACATTAAAAAATCTCCACTCGAAATAGAAAAGTCACCTTGATTGAACACACAAACTCCGCCAACCTTCATAGAAGGGACTTTAATACGTCGAAGGGAATTCAATGTAACCCCTATCGAAATGCATCCTTCTCCCCGATACAAATAAATATATCATTTATGACATAGGGAAAATTACATATTTGTCAAACCGGTAATAGCTAGGTGAAGGGGTCGGTTCCCTACATGGCTTCAAATACATAGGTCATAACTTATACGACCATTTACAGCCAATACACAGTCAATGTAAAATTTGAAATTCTACTTGAGCGCAAAGACTGTAAACACCCAGGGTTTAACTAATAAACCATAAGACTGATCATGGGCACAAATAAATCCTTTTTGAACACACCATGTATCATCTAGACTTGCAACATACATTTTTGAAATGCTCTCAAAAAACCCATATCAAATCTATTACCTGTTTTCTCCTCTATTACTTGGAAGAACCCTCTATAAAAATATGTCAGCATTGTATGACAATATTGCAACCATCCGATCAGCTTTATAACATCTCTAGGTACATGCTTTTATTTTCATCACTCTACACCACCTCTTCCAAAATTAGGTCCACTACTCTCACAATCATCCTCTCAACTTCATGTCATTTAGGCAAACCTCTAAGTAGACAGCTGATCTACCATCATGCCAACAATATCCCTTCACAGGATCAATTCCTCTTGCTTTTGATATATTCTTTGACATCTATGCCAACATCCTCTTTTATAGGATCAACTCCATTTCACCACTAATCTTCTCCTTTTAACATCAATGAAAATTATTGATGCCAAAATTTGACAAGGTAATAGCCCTTTGTGGGAAACTCAGTTAAAGGGGGAACCTATTGCACTAAACTAAGTAACCTCCAAATTTTAAAGAAGTCGAATTATTCTATAACTGGGGTTTTGAATGGGAAAATGAAGCAGATATAAAAGTAAAAGATTTGACTAGGGTGATGTGCCAAGATTTAGATGTAAGGAATAGTAAATCCATCTTTTGGATACGATTTAAGGGCTCGTTCAACAATATTCTATGTCTCGAAATAAAAAACATCAAAGAGAAAGACCTAAATAATTCATTTCATAACATAAAATAATTTGCATAGAGCTTTACTGAAAAGAAAGAGTTAGAGACATGGTTCTAAATTAGAATTCTATTCAAATCATTGAAGTTGCAAACAATCTATTCAGTAACAACATAGTATAATGTTTTCAAATAGATAAGAAACAAAGAGGCCAAATTACAAGGGCACAGTCTGTGAATCTTTAAAATTATCTAACAAAACAAAAGGCCTCATGTCTTCCTAATTATTTTGTAGGTACTATGAACTCTCTCTCTTTAGGTTGAGAGAAGCAGTATATATAACCAGAGGCTTCCACTGCTTGAAAGCTCGTAACAGAAAAAATCCCCCATCACGAGTTATGATTTTCGCAGCAATGAATCATCATGATCATTGTAACAGAAAGATTCTCGAGCAGAACCTAGTCACCTGTGAGCCAAGTGCATTCCCTGTGAATGAAGGCGGTGGTTCCAGCTTTTGAAAATAGCTAAGGCTTGAGTGAGCATGTGTCACAGCTTTGTAGAGTTAATCAGGATGTGTGGCAAGACATCAGGGTCCAAACTTCATTCCATCCTTTATGTGAATGAAATTCCCATTCTGAGGACATGTGGAAGAAGCTTCAGTGTATTGACATCATTGTGGGGCCCGCTCAAAAGTTCTCTCAGGAGGAGGCGACGTGGCGTGAGATCGAGGCCCGAAGGAGAAGGGAAGGGAAGCTCCCCTTCAATGAGATATTTTATGACACGTGGAAGCATCAGGTGTGGTCAGAAACTAAGAAAAATAGCAAAGCAACCCAAAGGGAGTGTGGGATATATTTAACATCCATAGCTTTTGGTGACTATCAGGGGCTTTTCGCTTATGAAATGATGAACCCAAAAATTAATTATTTTATGACCATGGCCTTATTCATTAAGCATTAGAGTTGGAGCTTAGAAAGGGCAATCTGCAAGGGCAACCAGTCGGCCTTAGAAGGCATTGATATGGTGCGAAGATTCTTGTGCACCTCATGCAGATTGATTACTTCCTTAAAAGGTAGCATCACAGATATTCCAGACCTGACTTTGAGCTGAAAAATTAGTCATGCGATTTGATGAGTTAGACATTCAATGTCCTTGGTAGTAGGAGGTTGGATGAAGCTTTGGAAAATAGCTAAGTCCTACTTCCTCTCCTTAATTTTGTCTGCAATCTGCTTCGCAGTGGCCATCGATTCATCAGAAAGAAATGGAGAGGGAAAGCCCATTTGGGTCAATTGGGAAAAAATTTCCCGTATTATATCCATAGTTTGTCCCAATGTGATTGAGCAACACTCAGTATGAAGGGTGGCCTCATGGCAGCGGATGAACTATTTCATGATCCTAGCGACTGACCTTCATTTTTCAACCCCAACTCATACTAAATCCTCACTTTGCATGGTGTATAGCTTGTCTAGCAGCTTTTCTACTTCAGGAACCTTTTCCCCTATGAATTGTGGGAATTGTTCCATTGTGCCGCAAACCTCCCTGCATAAATTTTTTGCCTCTGCCATAAACTAAAGTGTGGGTTAGAGAGTCAAACATAAAGCCCTGAATCTCTCACAATAGGAAGCATACAGTTGTTGGGATACTAAGTGGATGTCCAACTATGGAGTAGGAGTTTGAAAATTTGTATTCAAGAGATTAACCTTTGCATCCTTCATCCCAATCTCTTGTGTTATCCCTACAACTTGTTATGTGGCAGAGGAGAGTTGCTCTTGCAGGGCTCTTTGTGCGACTAGCAATCTTTCCTTAGCCTAGCTTTAGGAAACAGACTCTTCCTCCAAGGAAAGCTTGATATTCTAGAGCTCTTCTTGAAATTGAGCCTATGCACTTGCTTGATTTGTCTCTTTTTTCTTGTACTGCTTGCTCCAACTGAGCGCGTAGTCACTGCAACTCTTCATTCTTTTGTTGAACTTCTCTTTTTGATTGGGCCAACTAGTCTTGTAATTCTTGATTCCTTCACCATAGCTCAACCACTTGATCCAACTCCTAGGATTGGAACCTCTCAAACTCCCTTTATAGGATAGCCTACTCTACCTGTGCATTATGTGCGAAGCATGCCCTTTCTGTCTCTCATGCTTTGTCCTTGGCCAATAGGACTTCTATCCTTTCTTTAACGACCCCGAGCTCGTCCTCTACCTTCCTCAACTTGCAAAAAAACTTGAGAAAGTCAGTGGTCACCACCCATTTTGTCTCCTCCATTAGCTCAACTTTATCCTGTGGTTGAGCAACACACAAGTCCAGTTCGATGGCATGGACATCATAGTAATAGGGTTGCATTTATCCCTGTAATTTGGTAACATTGGGATGCATGGTTGTGAAATGTAATGACTTTTGAGCCTCATTATAAACTGTCTAGAATCTAGGATCTGTTTGTCTCCTAGAATCCTTTTCCTTTTGCTTCTGGATTTGGAGAGCTTGAGCTTGCTTTGTTGTATCACTCTATGACAAGAATTGAGTTGATGATTTGATGCATTCACCTACAAAGGGTGCACCAAGAGGGACAACCAAAGGGAATGAGAGGCAGGTGGCCTAAGATGTTTTCTTCTTTGGAAGGGCAACCATGAGCAGAGAGAAGGGAGGAATATTCCAAACCCGAGGCAACGAAGGCGTGGGGGAACTCATGGGGAATGATGGTGGCAATGGAGATGCTACGAGCTCCAACTGCTACAAAGTTTGGCTCAGAGTTGACTCAGAGGAGGAAAAAGGGATGACAGTTTTGGATACCAAGGGGGTAGTAGCCATGGATGTGGTAGAGAGTAAAATGAGGAGGTTGACGGGGCTTCGACGAAAGATGGAGTAGCTCATGGGGGAGTTAAATCCATCTGTTTGATATGAGAAAATTGGGAGAAACCTCCTACAACCATTGTAGTGGGGACAAAGAAAGATAGGCTCACACTTGGTGCGATGGGTGCCATAGAGATCATAGAAGAAACAAGAGACTGGGATGTGAGAAGAGAGGGAGAGAATATACCTGAGCGATGGATTTCATCTCAGACCCTTGGCCCACCACAACCTCTTGTGAATCCCCTCTTGAAGCAGCATCAATGCGTTGTCTTTTTCTTGGTGGAGAGTTCTCCACATCGGCTACTTTTTTTGATTGTTTCATTCCTCTAAGCTTTCTTGTGGCCTAGGTTCAAGATTGTGAGGACTCTGATCCTGAAATATTCATCTACACACTCCTAATAGTTGTGTTAGGTTGCATTCCTTTTCTTTGTTTTTGCTTCCCCTT